>OY720022.1:19790336-20390336 GCA_963082485.1 Eudonia mercurella
GGGTGAAAATATGCATGACAGGAAAATTGCCTTTACGTGACAAATAAATCACTGTCGAAGAAGACTCTTCAAGAGAAAAACACAGGGTCACGATTTTATCGTAATTGTCTCATATCAAATCGTGACCACTCTAAGACTATTCCATTTTCACAAATATAGACGTACACAGAAAGAGAAAAATTAATAAATATTAACGTCGTCTGTCAATAAAATCGAGATTTAACAAACTTAAACCAAGCTAGATGCCAGTTTAACTTTGATGTTTGTTTAATTCGAGATTTAAGATAAATTGATGATGTGCAAGACGTTGAATCTGGTTTAATTTAAAATCGAGTTTTAATTCGATTAAATATAGATTTAAAGCATTCCTGCAAGCCGCCCTAGATCGATGCTCGTAGTTAGCTTAACAACACTTAATGATTACATTTGTTATTTATAATAAATATCAGATAATCATAAAATAGGGTATCGCATGAACGAATTTAACACATCGACGAATTTGGCCTGTAACACGCACAAACAAATATCCCGCATTATAATTCTTCTTTTATTTTTTTTACATTTTTATCAGGTATCCGTAGTAAATAGACAAGTAAATAGTTAATAGTTTGACAAGTAAATAATTTGAAACGAATAAGTAAAAGTTATTTATATACTTAACAATTTGCTGAGATCTACATTGCTGCCATTTCAATGTCAACAGCGTACGTAAGATGTGTTCCAACTGTTTTAACCAATTAACCGCCAGAGTTGTATATATGAATCTTATGATTGTTGTGCCCCTAGCGCCTTAGTTGCAAATTTGCAACTAAAGTTTCTGAAGCGATTTTTAAGCGTCATTTCAATTAAATAACGACTATTTGACAATAATATTAAAGGCCACCTTCGTGATAAGAGCCATTCTTTAATTTTCACCTATGCTAAGCTTCAAATTTCAGGTCAAAAAATTAATAAAACTCATCACCAATTGTAGATTACTTTAGACATGTACCGCTACGGTTGTACAAATACAACGGTAGTGATGTAACAAATTAGCTACTATTATTGCTTGATATCGACTGTATTATACACAAATATCATGTAAATTAATTGGGGAACGTAAAATTAATAAGTGATACAATTATTATTAATTATTGTACTGAATGTTCAGGTGTAATGTGATAGAAATATGTAGTTTTATGACTTTTTATTACACTTAAACTAAAGGATAACAAGCTAATGTATGTGTGGTGGACTGTATTTTTTGTTCAATTAAAACTCTTCTTCGATGTATTTAGTGTCTTCTTTATTTCCCAAGTTACAATTGAATACTGAACGTTGAACATGATTCTCATACAAAACTGCGCTACTTATATCCGATTTGGACGTATGGCAACTAGCGACGCGTTGACACAGTTGATTTTGAGACCGTTACAAAATCCCATACTAACTAGACAAACAAATAAGTGAACTTTAACGTGATTGGCTAAATCATGTTTAGACGTGTTTCGACAAGATCAAACCTAACTTTAACAAATCGTACTTAGCGCTTTACATGTACTTATTCCTACATTAAGTTTACAAACAAAATAATAACAAAATAATCAAATTCCCTTATGCTACGTATGTCTTAACTAATTAAACTCGGCGTCCTCAACATCCTCCCCCCGGCGCAGCTCGCGAAGCCTCTTGTTATATGCGGCGAGAAGCAAAACTCTGTTTTTTAAATTAACTTTATTACTAACACTAAACTTATATTTAAACAGAGATTGGAGGAGGTTAGCACGGGACGGTGGTTGGAATCGAACTGAACTTGAGGCGGGCGCGGGACAAGCTTTTTTTATCATGAGGTTCGTAGGAAGGGTACAATAATCATAAAACTAATGGTCTTAATAACTACGGCTCGGGAACATCTGGTGTAGCTTAAACAAAGTGCTGCGTGCGCGCGGTGTGGGAAACATCTTTAGTTATTAGAAAAATACAATTCATGATATTTATTGCAACCTTATGGTGTAACGTCTGGTGTTTCTAGGAAAGATACAGTTCGTGGTATTTACTGCAACACGTGGTGTTTAATTAGGAGAAAGCGTTGCGCCCTTAAGAACAATAGATTAGAGTATTACTTAAAACTAACAATAATAATAATGTACTAGATTCTAGGGTCATAACATAACACCTCCCCCCTTTAAAACAAAGATTGGGCGGGTTTGCCTAATCTTTGAGATGTTGAACTTTTGGTTCTGGTGGTAGTGCTGTCATCTTCTTCGTCGTCGTCGTCCGAGATGCACGAAGTAGTAATGTTTGTTGATGTCATAGGGACTTCAATTTGTTGTCTTCTTCTTGATTGCAGTCATCTTGTAGGTCTACAGTGATTGTAGGATGGCTGATGTTTGTAGTTTTTGCCTTTTCAGCAGACAGTGTGACAAAAGGTGTATATAATTTACAACCTGGATCCAAGGAAATAATTCCAGCTCCAAATATTTGGTTATGTGTTGTTTGATCTCCACATTCTAAGGCATATGAGGTCGGACGTTGTAAGATGTAGATCCATTCGTTGGTCTTTAGTGACTGGAAGGTATTGATGTTGGCAGCAAATGTAGTGACATCGCATATAGGTGGTACTTCTTTCTTGGCGCTCACGAGTACAGCCATTTCGCATGTAGGCCTTGTGTTGTAGTTATACACCAGCATGTTTTTGCAGACTCGGTTATCCGTTGCAAACGTTTTACAGTTCTCAGTCGTACTCATTATGACGTACCGTTGATGTGTAGTACTCGTGGCTAGATATGTTTGCTCGGGAAGGATGGTGGAATAAAGGGTTGAGTCGGGGTGGTTTATAGGTATGGAATATAAACGATACATAGAGAATTTTTTTGAGTTTACTAATGGAAATTCTAATACATAAACTAACTTATTCATATAGACATAAGAACTTATTTCAGCCGAATCAAGAATTTTACGAATATTTTGTAACGAGATAGGGACTACTAAATTTTTATTTGTCTTAATAGGATCTGAGGATAGCAATTCTTTGTTTATGCGCACCGTGGATATAACGGAAGGGTGTATTGCACCTGATTTGATAAATAAAATGCTAGTGATTATTTCATCAGTATCTTTTTCTAATGACATAACGGACTCGAGGATTTGGATAAAGACTGTTGATATTTGTTCGGCGAGAGTTAGGTTGTAAATGAAAGTATTTGTCAAATTTATGAATAAACTAATTTTATTCTCATTTATTGAATGTTCGTCATAACTAATTTTCAATATAGTTTCGTTATAGTTACTGATGGTTGAATAAATTATTTGAAGTTGTTGTTTTTCCAATAGGTCGATACATTCATTATAGTGCTTTGCATCTTTGGCATCTGGGGTCCCTATCAATCATTTGAGAGTAGAGCTTAAGCCAACTAATAATTCTCGTTTATAACGCTTGTTATTGGTATAAAGATTAAGTTCATTTAATCGTGAGTCAAATTTATCTAGATTTATTTTTATGAAAGAATTAGTAGTAATCACACTTGGTAAATTAGGACAACTATGAACTAGGGTATTATAATGAGTCACGAGTCGATTTAAGGAGTCGTGGAATAAGAATAAAGGTTCTAAGTTTCTATAAACTACAAACTTCCATGAACTTACGGATATATCTATATTTTATATATTAAGATATAGAATAATAGTTTAATAATAGAGCAAATGATAAAACTAACATAAGGATTATTTATTATATTATTGGAACTAAAGATAGGGTTTGGATTATTATCTAAGGGTTTAAAGGAAACACCCTGAGATATAAAGGTATATTACTAACTTATTTATTATTTCTTAACATTAGTTGGAGTGAGTTGAGAGGGGTCTTAGCCGATTCGCATGCACTAACTGATTACGCCCGGATTTACGGATAACGTAGTTTTCGTTAAATCCTACTCTAATAATTGTAAAGGGGCCTTCCCATTTACAGTCTAAATTATTAGGATTAGGTACCTTAATCATAACTTTATCGCCTAACTTAAAATCAAATGTTTTTTATTTGGTTGTCGTATCTTTCTTTGGCTTTTTTCTTCATGAGATCTACATTTCGGCGAGCTACCTCGCGAGAGGTTTTAAGTCTTTCAGTCAAATCTCGAAGATAATCGTGTGTCGTGTAATCGTTGATTTCCTTAAACGAATAAAGTGAACGAGGTTTATATCTAAAAAGAAGTTCATGTGGTGTAAATCCAGTGGATTGATTGACGGATGTATTGTGGCAAATTACTGCAAAAGGAATAATTTGATCCCAATTAAAATTATTTCGTTTATGGTACATACGTATATGATCGCGCAGGGTCGCGTGGAATCTCTCTAGAGAGCCGTTAGTCTGGGGGTGATAAGCTGTACTTATTGTATGGTTGACGCCTAAGAATTTCATGAGTTGTTTGGTAACGTTATTAACGAATTCTGTTCCTTGGTCGGAGTGGAATCGTTTAGGTACGCCATAGTGTTGACAGAAGTTGAGGAGGCTTTTAGCTATGGTGATTGCTTGTTTATCCGGAATAGGGTAAGCCTGGACAAATCTAGTCAAATCGTCTTGCAATGTAAGGATGTACCTGTTAGAGTCGTTTGTAGCGTCCGAGTAAGACACTAAGTCAATAGTAATCCTTTCAAAAGGTTCAGTGGGAGATGAAGTGATGACCATGGGTGCTTTGAAAGTTCTTCTTTGTATTTTATTTTGTTGACAAATTTTACAGTTTTCTATGTAGTTTTTAATGACTTCAGTCATACCTTTCCAAAAATACTCTGAACGAATTTTACGTGTTGTCTCTACACAGCCTCTATGGCCTGCTAAAGGGTCGTCATGAAACATCTTTAGAATTTCAGGTATTTCTTCAGGAGATGGATATTTAATTTTATTTTCACATATGGTGATATCGCAATTATATAAATCAGCCAAGTATGCGGTAATGCGTAACTGTTCGTTACCTTGCATTTTGCATGTAAGATCATTTTTCAGCATTGGAACAAATAATGTTTTATGAAGGCAACTTAAAAGAGCTTTGAAGTAACTTTCAGAGTCCCATGGGTCGAAATGTGATGGTCGGGTGTAAGAAAATATGACGTTTTGCTTTTTGTCTGAAACTAATAAATCTGTCCCATAAAGATTTTTTTGTTTTTGTAAGTATGGGTCTGCTTGAGAACACATAGATATGGCTTCGTTGAAAAGATTATCGCTGTCAGAAGGATATAATGAAGTCGGAATAAATATGTTTTTATGGCTTTCGTCTAAAAGGAGATCAGGAGAGATATGGAGGTTTGAAGTGTCAAAACTATACGAGTCCATCTGTAAAAAGTGGTCAAAGTTAAGTTGTAAGTATCCTTCAGAGTCGTTAGTTCTTAAGTTTGACTTGTCGTCGTTGTCCGTTAAGTCAATGATGTTTGTGTTATTGATTGGAGGTCGTGAGAGCGCGTCAGCGTTAGTGTTATTTTTACCGGCCTTGTAAATAACTTCGTAATCAAACTCTTCTAGTTCGAACCAAACGGCTTCCTGGGTCTTTGATAGAAAAGAGCCACGTTAGGGGCTTGTGATCCGTTACTATTTTGAATTTTCTACCGAATAGATAAGGTCGGAAATGTTTCACGGCCCAAACTATGGCTAACAATTCACGCTCGATGGTTGAGTAGTTAGATTCGGCTCTGTTCAGGGTTCGAGACGCATAGGCGATTGGTAAGTCCTTGTCTATTTCGCCTTGCGATAGAACTCCGCCAATGGCGTGTAGTGAGGCGTCTGTGGTTAGAACGAATTCTTTTGTGAAATCAGGATATTGAAGTATAGGTGGGTTAGTGAGAAGGCGTTTACATTCTTCAAATGCTGATTGTTGGGTTTCACCCCATATAAAAGGGAAGTCCTTTTTCAATAATTGAGTTAAAGGTTTTGTAATCTTACTGAAATTAGAGATGAAACGGCGGTAATAACCAGTGAGCCCTAAAAATGCTTTGATGTCCTTGCACGACTTCGGTATAGGATAATCTTTGACGACCCTAATCTTGTCTGGGTTAGGTTTAACGCCTTCGTTTGAGATTATGTGTCCTAAATATGCTACCTCTCGTCTTAAGAACTCGCATTTATCGGGTTGAACTTTAAGCTCTTATTTCCGTAGTCTAGAGAAAACTTCTCGTAGCTTTTGCTGGTGTTCCTGAAGGCTAGAAGCAAACACGACTATGTCATCAAGGTAAACAAAACAACGCTCTCCTTGGAGGCCGCTAAGTACAGAATCCATGACGCGTTGGAACGTAGCAGGAGCATTTTTGAGACCAAACGGCATTCGCTTATATTCATAATGCCCATAAGGAGTGTTGAATGCTGTTTTCGAAATATCTGAGGGTTCCACTTCGAGCTGATGAAAGCCTGATGCTAGGTCAAGTGTTGTGAAATATTGAGAATGACCTAGTTTGTCTAGGATGTCTGTAATGTTAGGGAGGGGATAGCTATCGCCTACGGTGACTTCGTTCAACTTGCGGTAGTCTATTACTAGACGCCATTTTTGTACACCAGATGCGTCCAACTTTTTCGGAACTACCCAGATTGGACTACTCCATGGTGAAGAGCTAGGCTGAATGATATCTTGGTCTAACATATTCTTAACTTGAGTTTTGACCTCTCGTTCGTGGACTTGAGGAAAACGATACGTTTTAGTATGGATCGGTGTGTCTGTGGTGGTAATGATACGATGTTTCGTATGGTTGCTGAATGTTAATGAGTCACCTTCGATAAAGAAAATATCAGAAAATTCAGAGATTATTTTATTTAAAGATTCAGATTCTTCATTATTTAAATGGCTTTTCCTAATTGATTCGATTACTTTGTCTTGTCTGTCGGATGTGCTTAAGTGATTTATTTTTACTGTCGTTTCGTTATTATGACTAATGGTCTTACTATCGGGATCAAAAGCATGGGTTTCTACTGTTGGTGTCCTAATCACAATGTCGGTTTTGTTGGTGTTTACACAAGTAATGAGAAATTCGCCTCTAATTACGTTAACTAAAGCGTGAGGAATAACAACACCATTTTCTATCGTTTGTTTGTCTACAATAGCGGTGCCGTTGGAGACATCATTAGTAAAGCATCTTATTGTTGTTTCTGAGCGTTGGTTTATGGTGATTGGGATTTGTTTGTTTGTGTTCTCGTGAATGAAAAATAATTTATATGATTTGTCTCGCACGCGCATTGTCTTAGACTTGACAAATATATTTACATTAAATTTAGACATAAAGTCGTTGCCTAGGATACCATCAGCGCTTATATTGAGGTCAGCTACGTGAAACGTATGTTTAGGAAAGTGATCTAGGTTAATATCCGAGGTGCCATATGTTTGTATTGTAGAGTTTGAGTCAGATACGCCTATTATGGAAACCTTTTTAGAAGAGTCTATTGAATTTTCACCGATTTTGTTTTTTTTAATACTGAGATAGCAGCGCCTGTGTCTATAAGCATGATTATGGGTTTGTTGTCGATGTGGAACGTGCAATGTAGGAGGTTTTCTGTAGGTATATTCATTGAAACGATGTAGGATTTAGACTGCGAGTGATCGTTGGAATCAGCATGTTTTGATGGTAGAGATATAGTATTCTTTAATATGGTATTCTTTGATTTAGTTTTCTTTGATTTAGTTTTCTTTGATTTAGTATTCTTTGATTTAGGAATTTGTGAAGTGTTGGTAGATGAGTTTGCTTTAATTACTGTAACAGTTTGAGTAGTAGCATCACAAAGTTGTCCGCGATGGACTGCATTGGTTTGACTTGGTGACGCATTTACAACTGAAGGTTGTCTAGATTTTGGTTCAGGGTCTGAGCAGTTTCTTTGTAGTCGATGTCCAACAAACTGCTCTCCTCGTTGGACGCGAACGAGTTTAAATTCGTCACTTGATGTGTAGGTGCTGGTAACGCGCGTTGAACACTGTTGTTACGGATGTTATTATTATATTGCCTTTTTCGGCATTCTGAAATAACATGTCCCGGGAATTTGCAATAATTACATACTTTGTTATGATTTGTAGGCAAAGTAGCATTATTTGGTCGTGGTGTATAATTGAAGGTTGGTCTATGGGGTGTGTAATACGTTTGGCGTTGTACCGGCCTAGGTTGAGGCAATGACGGTCTATGAAACGTCGTTTTAAATAACGATTGCCTAGCAACGTTCATGGCTCGTATTTTGTCCTCCTGCATGGCAAAACGACCTGCTTCAGAGAGTGTTACGAATCCTTTAGTCCTAAGCATGGTGCCTATATCTGAACTTAAACCGTTAATAAAAACACTTAGCGCGGTCTCTTCGGTTGTTGTCTTTCTACCTACGAGCGTATTGTCTAAAACTTCTGTATTTAATTTTTCTATAATTTTACTTCGACATAAGTCTACTCTATGAAAATACTCTACTAAGGTTTCGTTAGGTTTTTGAAACATGGACTGAAGTTCTAAATTTAAGTGCGATACCGTTTCGACATTAGAAAATTTTTCTATTAAAAATGTTTTAAGGTTGTCCCAGCGATCATAGTTTTTACTATGGACATCAGACGCACCTGTTCCCGTTATATTATTGAGCGCATATACTAGTAAAACTGAGTGTTGTTCTATTGATGCTAACTCGAACGCGGAATTACAGGACCTAATGAAGCGATAAACTTGATCCGATTGATTTGTGTCAAAACAGGGAATAAGTTTTAATAACGTATTGATATCTAAAGACATTTTCTTTTTAACTTCGTTTTTTGACATAGTAAGTGTATAAATTGTGAAATAGTAAATATAAATAGTATAATAATATAGAGATAGTAAAGTAGGAACAAAAATGGTAAAGGAATTAGATGAGCAAACAAGTTAAGCCACTTACCACAGTAACAGTAAAATCAGGAGCTGCATATCGGCGAAACAGTTAAAAGCCTTTGGCTACCGTGTATTCTTTGTAGACGCACGTTTGTTTCGTCTTCGCGGATCCTACCGACTGCGCCAAATTGTTATATGCGGCGAGAAGCAAAACTCTGTTTTTTAAATTAACTTTATTACTAACACTAAACTTATATTTAAACAGAGATTGGAGGAGGTTAGCACGGGACGGTGGTTGGAATCGAACTGAACTTGAGGCGGGCGCGGGACAAGGTTTTATTATCATGAGGTTCGTAGGTAGGGTACAATAATCATAAAACTAATGGTCTTAATAACTACGGCTCGGGAACATCTGGTGTAGCTTAAACAAAGTGCTGCGTGCGCGCGGTGTGGGAAACATCTTTAGTTATTAGAAAAATACAATTCATGATATTTATTGCAACCTCATGGTGTAACGTCTGGTGTTTCTAGGAAAGATACAGTTCGTGGTATTTAATGCAACACGTGGTGTTTAATTAGGAGAAAGCGTTGCGCCCTTAAGAACAATAGATTAGAGTATTACTTAAAACTAACAATAATAATAATGTACTAGATTCTAGGGTCATAACATAACACTCTTCTACCGGGAGCACGACGAGTTTGCTGACTGGCCTCTTGAAGACTCCTGTCTTTGTTTCACATCTGCTATCCGGATGCCGCCGTCTGGTCCTGGATAGGTGCCTTCCACGATGCCCATAGGCCATATGTTTCGTGGTAGCGTGTTATCGGCCACTATTACGACGTCTCCAACTTGTATGGGTCGCCGTCCGTTGTCTCAGGGCTCGCCTCGCGGTATCAGTGAAGGCAGATACTTGCGTAGCCAGCGTCGCCAAAAGTGGTCGGCTAACGCTTGGCTGGCTCTCCATGTTCTTCGGTCCGCTTCGTCACAGGGTCCCGTCGTAGGCAGTCCATTTGATGATCCCAACAGAAATGGTTGGGGGTGAGCGCCTCTGGATCGTGGGCACTCACACTGACGTGGGTCAGCGGTCGGGCGTTGATAGAGAACTCTGCTTCGGTCAATAGCGTTCTCAGAACCTCTTCGGCGAGTGCCTTTTCTCGCAGCGTAGCGGTGAGTGCGACTTTTACTGAGCGCACCAACCTCTCCCAGGCGCCGCCTTGATTTGGCGCTCCGGGTGCTATGTAACGCCACTCCATGCGGTGTAGGTACCCCTCTTCTTTTAATATGGGTGCCCACTCGGTGTACGCTGCTCGTAGCTCTTGATCGGCTCCACGAAAGTTCGTAGCGTTGTCGGAGTACATAAGCTTTGGCCATCCTCTTCTTGCCGCCATCCGTCGTAGTGCCATCACTGCAGAGTCTGTGGTGAGTGATGAGACGAGCTCGATGTGCACGTAAACAGTGCGCCCCATCTTTTCTCTCGCCGGCGTCCGATCTTCACCATCATTGGCCCAAAGTAATCCACCCCGCAGTTAGTGAACGGGCGATGGAAAGGGTCAAGGCGAGCGCGTGGCAAATCTCCAGTGGCCGGTGCTCTCGGTCTGGCTTTTCGTACCCGACAGAGTGCGCATTCCTTTTCTATAGCGCGTACTGTGGGTCTCAAATGTATTATCCAGTAGCGTTTTTGCAGGTCGTTAGTTACGCGTTCTCTGTTTGCGTGACCCGCGCCGCAGTGTTCTTTCAGAACGATCAGTCTTGTGATGCGGTGCCGTCCGTCCATAATGATTGGCGTCTTCATGTTGTCGGGCGCGGTAGCAGTGAATGCGGCCGCGTACTCTTAAGATGCCATCTTCTAACACCGGGTCGAGCTGAAAGAGGCGACTTTTTCTAGTGATTGGTTGAGCAGTCTTCATCTTCTTCATCTCATTAGGGAAGCTATCTTCTTGTGCTTGCTTGATGAGCTCTTGTTCCGCTCGTTCTATATGCCGGTATTCCAATCCAGTGGCCCTGTGTCGACATATGTCAATAAACGCCAACACTCGCGCAGTCGCTCGTACTAACGTTTCATACTTAGAGAAGCGAGTCGGGTCCGGTATCCAGCTATCCCGTCTTGGTTCCACTTCTGTCGTGTGTAGAACTTCTTGCTCTTCATCTTGGTTGTCGTCTATGCGTTCGAGGGGCCATTCATCTTCACGTTGATATAAGAAGCGAGGTCCCTGAAACCATTGATCGCTCGTACTTATACGACCGTTGGTCATTCTCGTGGCGTCGTCCGCTACGTTCTCTGTTGTTGGTAGCCATCGCCATTCTTCTTTATGGGTGAGTTCCGCCAGTTCGCCGAGTCGATGCGCCACGAATGGTGTGTAGCGTCGAGCGTCGTTGCGCACCCAAAGAAGTTTTCACTTCAATAAATCCCAGCTGAGTATTTATGACCTATTTGCAAAACAACGAGCATAATTTCATAGCTGTGCATTGACTAATCAATTGGCGACCCCTGGCCTAAGCCAGGGGTCGGCAACCTACTCGTAATTTTTAAAAATGACAATTTACAAAATTTCAAAGTTTTTAAAGAGTTACAAAAAATTTCTTGCCAACAAGAAATAGTACTTGCATAAATAAAGTTTATTGATAAAAAAAAAACTAATTCATAAGAAAAAAATATCTATTTATTCATTATAAGTTTATTATTATTTTATTATTTTCACATTAAACATTTACTTACAACACTAACTTGTATACTTGAATAAACAATTGAGCAAACAAATTCAATAGGAGCGATGGCTTTGCATGGTTATTCAAGTAGGAAATTTAAACTTTACTAATTGACTGCCAACGAAAATACCAAAGTTTTATTGATTGTCAATGAAAATACCAAAGTTTGACCATTGCCAATTTTGTGAGAAGATACTTGTGATTAGTGCATTTTTTTTTAGATGATTAATATCTTAACTTTATGGAAAAAAAGTATTTTGGTTATTACATGTTGATTTATATTTTTTAGCTTCTAATTTGTATTGTAAACTTACATATTTTTTTTTTGTAAAGACTACATACGTTGTGATGGAGAGTCCTTATAAAAAAATATTTAAAGTATTACTACTTTGTTAAATTTGATCATTTAATATATTACTAAACTGTCTTTAAACACTGCGGTATGCTACCATACTTAATTTCTGTGCTATAGACCAGATACGCTAGCGGTCTCAGACCGCTCGTCACCAGTTGTTACACAAAAACCATGTCACTATTCAAAGGTTAAACTTCATAACGAGACGGAGTGCAGAAATATAAAATGTGTGTATAATGTTTTGCAAAAAAAACTTCAAAGGATATTAAAAAATGCGGATGATGATTTTTTTTAATTGTCGTAGCCATTGGTACCTACAAACCCTTCAGCCGAAATAGTAAACGTCTTTTTATAATAATTACGGTAGTCGAATATCGACCACTGGGCGGCTGCTAGTTATAAATCCATGAATGACAAAATAAATTTAAAATTGTTGACTTATTTCAAAGACACAAGCTGTACAAACTAGATAGTGTCGCTATACATAGCCAAATATTAATGATTATTTTATTTTTATTATCTGGCAATGTATCATTCCGATTCATTCGAAAACAACAGTTGATTGTATGTCTTTTCAATGCTTTTTATTACAATAAAATTGAGTTTACAAATAACAAATATGGTAACGTATTGTCTCATCCACACCGAACATCTACTAGTTTGAAAAAAAATCCTGGTGATAGGATTCTGTTTAGTATGTTGTAGCAGATTGACTGCTTATTGGAAAAAAGTTAGTAAAGTGTTTTTCTTACCCTGCGTTGCGTAGACGCACGTGATCGATCCACCATATTCCATGCTACTACTACCGAACACCATCAACGGGTTGCAGCCTGATTTACCATTTAATAACTTACCTATATAAAACTTAATGCCGCTTTTACCAACGTGCTTGGATTAAACATACATGTATACTTTTATCCTTGAAATCGTAGCCTCTGTTCGTTTTTATCGTACCGTATGTGTTTAGCGTTAAGAGCGTTTACGCCGCACACTAGCGCCGCCAATGAAAAAAAAACATCTAGTAATTAGAGATAAAAAAATCAAATTATGCTCAACAACCTATTTGAATGAAGTAATTTAGCATTTTTACGCCACCTAATGAATAAAACGGCCACTTTTAACTATAACGCCGTATTTAACTTAACCATAACATGTCAGATGTTCATTAGGTGACGTAAACATGCTAAATTTGATTTTCTATCTCTAATTACTAGATGTTTTTTTTTTCCATTGGCGGCGCTAGTGTGCGGCGTTAACGCTCTTAAGGATAATGGATTAATGGATACTGTAAATTTGGTTAGCTGAACTATTTGTGATTGTTTTTCAGGAGACTACATACTTGTACATCCCGAACAATGCAGTAGGCGCAATTATTGGAACTAAAGGCTCACACATTCGCAACATAATCCGGTTCAGCAGAGCCTCCGTGAAAATAGCGCCATTGGAGCAAGATAAGCAGGGAGAGAATCAGAATGCTCAACAAGAGCGCAAAGTCACAATTGTAGGAAGCCCCGAAGCGCAGTGGAAGGCGCAATATTTGATTTTCGAGAAAATGCGAGAAGAGGGCTTTATGTCTGGGTCAGACGACGTGCGCCTGACCGTGGAGATCGTGGTGGCGTCGTCGCAGGTGGGGCGCATCATCGGCAAGGGCGGGCAGAACGTGCGGGAGTTGCAGCGCATGACCGGCTCACTTATCAAGCTGCCGGAGCAGCCGCAGCAGCCCGGCGCCCCGCAGCAGGACCACGACACCACCGTGCACATCGTCGGTCCCTTTTACAGCGTCCAGGTATGAACCGCCTTCATATTGATGCCTATACTGCATCACTGTTTTTTATTCCCAGTGGCGTCCTTTCAAGTAGCGCTACTTTACTTTTTTCTTTTTTATGTTTTATACACTGTTAACCGTACACATGCGTATGCGAGAGAATATATATATTTCCATAATGAATGAATGTGCGCTTTAATTCCGTGTGCAAGGTTTGAGATCGATGAATGTTTTCACATGTAGTTACAAGTTCATTTTTAAGAAGATGTTGCTGAAGATATTGAAGTGTCACTAAGATAAGTATAGAATTTTACTAATTGCTGGCGCAGTGCGAAATATTTTTTTATTGACTTTGGCCCCGTACTGTCACTGTGGCATCATTACATTAAGATCTTTACATTTTGTAGCAACCATCTGAAGCGGGATGAAACATAGTGTGAAGAAACTGCTTCAGTAAGGATTCGGTCGCACAGAGTGTGAGCTATTGCAAAGGCCAGAAAACGTATGACCTAAAATACCAATGATGCTTTCATAGGTGAGTACTATTTCACTATTAAAGGAAACAAAGCGAGTGTCTTATTTTTGATTACAGTTAATATAAAGTTAATAATAAAACTGCTAAGTATACTATTGTTTTTAATTTTTGTTTGTACTTCTATCTGTTATTTTGAACTTGTAACTACTTGTGACCAAAACGATTACATGTGTACAACAAAATATGAATGTGGTGATTGAATGCAAGGAATGTGATTATATTTTTGTCAGATCTTACTTATGACTGCCTCGCTGCGCAGACTGATTCTCTCGTTGATTTTATTACTATTTTACAAGAGTTTAACAAGAGATTATAACTTGACAGATAGCTTTGTCAAAATTTTCTATATAAAAAATATAATCGATAGGATTGTAAGTAAACCCATCTTCAAATGCGATTTTTAACAATAGGGCTTGTTGTTGACATACTTTCAAAACACTCATCTTTATTTTTTAATTTTTGTTGTTGCTTTAAATGTGTGAATAAAAAAGGAAACTGATTCTTGCATGTTCTTTTTAGCAACAACAATAATATGGTATAAGCGTGCCTTCAATAGAAGAAACAGAATACAGTTTCTGTAAAGTATTGAATGCCATGTTTGACTGAATCTCAACAAAAAAAAAACATTATAATGATTGAAACTATTGACTAAAAAGTTAACGCGAATACTACACATTAAAATAAAATAACTTTTACGGATCTACTCTGGTTTATTTTATACATTGGTTTTATTTTTATGAGTCGACCTGAGACCACGGACCGTGCAAAAGGTTCGAAACCTCAGGATAAATAAAATAAAACCAATGTGTAAAATAAACGCGACTAGATCCGTAAAAGTTGTTTTATTTAATTTATTATATTTAATTTCTGTTGCAAGCTGATATTTCACTAAGTTTTGAGATTCAGTCCAATACAATTTTAGTACATTACAAGTATCTGACCTCATTTAAGGTAAGGTAGGAAGGTAATTTGTGAGTGGGTGAGTGTGTATTGTGTATGATTATAATACCAAGGTTTTCTTAAAATAATAAGGAAATAACATTGTGTTATTGCGTCGATTGTGTTGCGAATTAAAGAGCGAAGCAACACTTAAGGAAAGAATCATCAATAACTAACAGCTATTGCTGTTATTGCTGCTTATCTACTATACATTGCATAATAGTAAAATATTACTATTATACAAATTATAGTAGATAACAGAAAACTAAGTGCAAGAGCTTGCATAAATAAAACCCATTAACTTTAATCAACATCAATTGCGCAATGTGCGGTCTTGATACACTTACATACTTGATATGATAAAAAAACTAGTGCTGGCGAATCTTGGTATAAACCGGTGTATGATTAGCTGTAACGTAAGCGTTTATTTGACAGTCTGCTCAGCGGCGCATCCGCGCGATGGTCGCCCAGGCGAGCGCGCCGGGCCGCCGCCGCGCCGCTCAACCGCCGCCGCCAGTGCCGCAGTAAGCGCCTCCGCTCCCGATCCCGCGCGCCCTCCGCCACCCACACCACCGGGTACACCTGCGCTCCGCCCCCGGAGCGTTTCCCCTCATACGAGACCTACTCTTTCTGATTGGACAATGCGCAGGCAGGTTGTTGTGTTGACAGCACTTGTCCAGATGTTGTTGTTGACATAATTATTATTATTGTAGTGAATTGTAATTAATTACTATTAAAGAATCAATATTTTATCCCGGGATTATCTATATTGATGATTAATATTTGAATATGATAATATTATATAAATATTTATATATTATTCATATACACAATTTTTAACGATAGTGTCAGTTATATGAATTTATTGCCGTAATTATATTTAATTGTTATATTGTTTTCATACTATGTTAATAATAATGTCTACATTGTAAAGAGTTGTCTTAGAACGCAATAGTTAATGATTATGTTCTCTATACATATACACATGTTAATAACAATAGCTATAGTAATGAATACCACAACATTTATTATATTAACGAGAGGAAGTACATATTTTGTTTTGTTATAATAAATAATAGATTAATCTGTTAAAATCACTACACTATAATGTTACTTATAAATATAATTTGAAAGGGTGTGTGTGGGATACAAAACTTGGAACGGATTAATGCACACGACATCGTTTTACCGAGGAGGCTCAATAGACGAACGGATGCTTTGCGAGTATATTGTAAGAATATTTCTAAAGAAACGATACATGGAATTTCTGCATGCATGCTGAGGAGAACGAGTTGTACAATGGTTTTATAGATTCGACGTGTGAGTTGGGTGTTTAGTAACTAATCCAAAGAGTGAACGCCGATCCGGTGTCGAATCGGCACGGTGTTGTGACTAGCCTTGACTAGACTAAGGCGCGCGCCCGTCGCGCCATAACGGAAGTGATTTATCCACGTTGTGGATATAAATATTTTTGATATACATACTAGTAATTGTTGGAGAGTAAGAGGTAAACTTATGAGTTTTAATTTGTAAGTGACATTTGTTGATCGTTTTCTTTGTAATTTTGTCTTTGTTAGCTTTATGATATTTTCTTGTATTGAAACTGTAATGAAAGATTTTTGAAAATTAAGACGGTACCGTAGCGTATGGAGAGTGGAAGCGTCGCGTGTATTATTTGGTTCTATCGTAGTGTGTTTAGTAATTCAAATGTACGATTTGCGTTATGTGCCAAGTGAGATATTTAATTATGAGAGATTAAGATTAAGTGAATAATATCAAAATTAATGAAAAGCTTAGATATTTATATTTGTGATAATAATATATGGAAGTTTTGGCAAAAAGTTGTCTTAATCTTGTTCCCAATTTCTTAAATTTTAGGTTAGGTTTGATATCTTAGTTGCAAAGGCGATGCGAGCAATTAGGACAAAAATTGGTTATTGAAGCTGTTCGCTAGCACGTCGTCCCACAAAACTAGTATCCCTTAAACTTTTCCCTCACACTTTCGCTTTACTCCCAAATGTATAAAATATTTTTTATACCATTTCATTTTAAAGACACCGAGTACTCAGTACAAAAATAACTAACTTAAATACTACATTAGCGGTTCAGCGTTTCAAATCTTTCATAATTTATTTTCAGTGAATCCCATTCTTGCGTTTAATCGCCAGTTCATTTAAAGTTTTGTATATTGCTTCCACATATTATTGAAATTAAAACAATCGATCTCTCGACAAACGTAATATCAGTAAAATAATGTGCATCAATGAACACTTATTATTATTCGTAAACTAATATTTGACACAATCAATTGTATTAAATAAAATTTATTTTATTTTAATTTATTAACTTTTATTATATTATGTATTAATGTTTCTAAATAAAATGGTTTAATTGTTAACAGTTAAATAATATTTAGAACAATTAAATGTATCAAATGGCTTTAATTTACTGAAGTCCTGCAGTATTAACATATTGTCAAATATTAGTATCGTAATAGTCGTTCCATAAAAATATGTATTATATTTTGTTATAACAACATGGTTTAACGTCACTCTACACTTGGTTTGTTCATCACGTTAGAGAACTGCACCATCTATCGCGCCACGTCGGCACTCGAAGTGACGTGATCAAGGTTCCTATGTCTATACCTACCTCGCTGTTGTCTATTGTACTAGTTAATTTTATTATAAAACCGTTTGTAACTAAAACTATTTATCGGTGTAAAATCTTCGCGCGAATAATTTATGGTGCAGTTTTCTCACACGCTACGGAAAGTAATATATTCACTTTCGTTAAAAAGTTATGTTAAAATTTATTCAAGATAATGTACGGATTGAATCAGGAATTAAAGTTTCACTGCCGACATATCAATACGAACATGGACGCACTGCTAAAAAAGAGCAGGAAGTAGAGCGGTACTGTGTACTGCTCTGTTGTGTATATCAGAACCCGCGCCGCACTACGCGTACTACTTATAAATCTGCAGTGGCAATCACAGCTGCAAATGAGTAAATGACACTGCACCACTTCAGCGATATTATATCCTTGAAAATATACATATAATTCAGGATGCGCTTCTTTTTGCAGATGCAATACTGAATCCTATGGCAAAATTTAACTTTCATTGCAGATTGAGAGACAATGTATTCTATAATAATATTCATAATTGGTATTTAACCACCATACCATTCCAACATTTACAGTTCATACAAGACTGACAAATGCAGTGCGTAACGCCTTTAGTCTTTGTACTAACAGATAACGAGCAACTATTGACAATAGCTGTGTCACTAATAACTGCATATGCATTGACCAACTTAATATGGTAGAGAAATATTTGGTTATATTGAACTTTTGACGAGAATTTGGAGTTTATCTCATAAGCCTGGGGAGCATATTACAGCGGCTTCATCCGACTAGTGCCGTATGGCAAAAGTGCGGCTGCTGCAATGGGCGAATCTGTTGTATCTTACCACAGTAATCGTAATCATTGTAGTCATCGAGTTATTTGATTCTAAATATGCGATAGCATTTATTATAACATTCCATTTAACTAACACCAGTTTGCTGAGAAATTCGTTTAGAATCAAACATCTTTGTGATTGTTTAAAATATTTGGAAATTTGTATTTTAATGTTATGTGGTAAGTATTTGTAATAATTGTCTATCGGTCAATGACCTCAAATTACAAGATGTACAATTGTAATCACGGTGTTAGCAGTTATTTGTACATTAAGAACAAGTAATTTATTATATTATTACTAGGCAATTACTTTACTCGTGCGCCCTCGGCATGATATTTGGTAATGACCAATTTGTAAGTTGTATTTGTAAATGGAGAAGTTTATATTTGTTTTTTTTTTGAGTAAATATAAAACATTCATATTATCTAAATTGTGCAATTGTGTAACTACCGTTACGTTTTGCTAATTAAAATAATGTGTCTCTGGCTCGCATATACAATTATATATTTCATTAAAAACATAAATTTTGAAGAGATAATTTAGAGATTCTTGCTTTGTGAAAGAATGAATATGGCGGCATCATCAACATTTTACTATGTGCATACTTTTTGTCCAAAATAACCTTGTAAGTGGTTCGATTTTTTGGATTATGAGTATGCAGCCCATTTGCAGGCATGTCCAGATCATATTTCTGATATAAAATGGGCAGGTTCCGATGCGGTACAAGCTAAGTAGCCGCCGTCAAATATACGGCTGGTGACTGCTTTTTACGACGTGACTAGTGTCAGCATGGGCGTACCCAGCTTCTGGCCTAGGAGGGGGCAAGTCAGATTTTTTTTTAGGTCGGATCGTCCGCGGCTGTTTTGTCATACACACTACACAAACACACCTACATGAAACATTAGGTATACAGCGTGTCCAGAAAACGAAAGATAATCCTTTAGCTGCGGGTGGGTCACATCAAGTCCTACCGCATTCTGGAATTTTAGATCAGTGAAAATCACACGGTTTTCGATATAGCGCTTTTTTCTTCTTTTTTTTTTGCCAAAGAATCCGCACGCGAGGGACACAGCCTTCCTGCTGGAATAACATTCCAAGAGATATTAGACGACTCTAAACTGCCTGCTGATTATAAGCAAACCACTAATTACAGGACATAACTGAATACATAACGATGACCGCAATGGAAAAGGTGGCATTGGATCTGTACGCATATTTGGCGGGGGAGAATTTGAATAATGAAATAAATCCGACCAGTGACATGAGTTATGAGGGTTCAACGACGGAAGACGGTAGCTGGACGACGGACTCAATGAGCACGACGGCGGAGGCGACGGCGCCGACGACGACTGCCGAGCCGACGAACACGACCACCACTACGCACGCGCCGACCACGACGACCACGACGACGACCACAGCGGCGCCGACCCGGCCCTCGCGGTTCAAAGGCCGTCCAGGCGCCATCGCTCGGGCTCGCATCTCCACCACTCCCGCCGCCACTGAAGCGCCGCAACAGACCTCCACCAAAATGAGAGGTCGTTTCAGCAAGCCAGGCGTGCGCAAGACCACAGGCACCACAGCGACCGTGGTAGACGCTACACCTGAGCCGGTAGCTGCCGAGAAACCAGTCGCCCCACCCAAGGCGTTTGGCCGACGCGGTTTGTACGCGGCGCGCACACGCCCGAGCTCCACGACCGCCGCCCCCGCGCCCGAAGACACAAACGCAGCGCCCAGCGACACCCCGCACCTAGTTCCAAACCTCGCCTACGCCCGGCGTTAAGAAGGACCACCACAACGACCTCGGCCGCGCCCGTTGCCGATGCTGAGCCATCTAATGGCTCTGAGGAGTCAGCTGAAACCACGGCCGCACCTTCCAGGACCCTTGGTCGTGCCAGGCCCGGACTGAGGCCGGCTTCTCTCCGCCACGGTGCTCGTCTAAACCTGCGGCCCGGCGCGCGCAGCCGCCCTGGAGCCTCTACGGCCGTCATCCCTGAAGCAGCCCAGGAAACTCCCGCTCCCGAAGCACCCTCGACTGACGCTGAAGCCGAAGCTTCATCCCCCACCCCTGCGCCGGAAGCGAACCCCAGACTGCGGCTGCGCAACCGACTGCAAGTGTCTCCGTACCCCAAACCTAAGGTCGCCGCTACCGCGCCCCCACGCCGCGTCAACCCTCTCCTGAAGAGGAAGCAGCCTTCCACTGAGGCTACCACCGAAGCTCCGAAGAAGGCATCAACAGAGACTACTGAGAAGACCACCAGCGCGGAGAAGAGCGAGACGGAGACAGACGATGTGCCCACGGAGACGACGGCCTCGCCGCCGCCGCTGCGAGGCCTCGACGCTCTGTTCGCTCGGCGGTGCGCCGCCGCCGGCGGTGTCGGCGGCAGGCCGGTCAGGCCCGCCCGCTACCCCAAATAAACATACATTTTAGGCTTGATGTGAACCCATAACCAATTTTGTACCTTGTCAAAGTAACTTCTGTCAACTTTTATTCCAAGTCATACAATAGAAAGACAAGGTCCTACACTGTTGAGATAGTATTGGACTCGACGTACAACAGCGAAGCAGTTAGCCATAAGGTTTTATTTTGATAAAACTTCTTATTAATCAAAAGTACCTATTTTTTTAACTAGATCGTAAATTAGAGACTCAGATTTCTTGATAACAAAGGCCTTCACGATTAGTTTGATTTAAATCTTATGAGCAAATCTCAAGCTTAAGTACAAGAAAACGTAGGTATAGTTTATACGTAGGTGTAAACTGTACCTAGTAAACTCTGCCCGCTCGCTGTGTACGGTTCATAGTCAACACTTTAGTCAATTTATTCCCCAAATTGTCTAGACATAGTGCTTAGTGTAAAATAAATAGCGACTTGCTATTTTCGAGATTTCAATTAGTTTATATATATAAAGAATATTCATCATATTGAATATTCTTAATATTGTTCAATTATATAAAGAATATTGTTTTAGATGAAACAAATAACCATGAGTATTTGAAAAAAAATTAGGCTTAAAAAAGTTATCATTTGTAGAAATGGCAAGAAATAAACTAAACGAGGGAAGATTTTTCTAAAAAAAAATTTAAAAAAATGATATCTCGGAAACCGTGAAACTTTCACTAAATTAAAATTCCAGAATGCGGTAGGACATGATACGACCCACCCGCAGCTAAAGGATTATCTTTCGTTTTTAGGACACGCTGTATGTAGTGTAGTGTGTAGGGCAAACTGCCGCAAATGATCTTGCTTTATAGGTAGTTAAATAAATAAAAGTAAATTTGATTATGAATGCATGCAGAATGTATGTGCGTGTCACAATCACAAAACAATATCAATCAGACAGATTTCTATACTTTGATATAGACACTAAATGAATTTTTTTTATTCACCTACGTTTGATTTTAACTCCTTCAAAACAATAACATGTCAAAATATTCAAATAATTTTTAACGCAAATTTTGTTGCGAACAAATTACAATTACACAAATGTTAAAAAAAAATTCACGAGCAGGATTTGAACCCTTCTGACATACCGGGTCAGGTGCTCTTCCAATTGAGCTATCGTGGTTCAAACCAGCCCGCCGAAATTATTCAACACTTTTTACTTTGAAAGCCAAAGGCGCCCATTCAATGATGAATGATGAAGAGCACCTGACCCGGTGTGTCAGAAGGGTGCAGGTTCAAATCCTGCTCGTGGAATTTTTTTCAACATTTTTGTTTTTGTAATAACATGTCAAATAAAACCCCCTCCCTGGGTACGCCCATGAGTGTCAGTAGTTTCACACGCGAGAATATTCCACCCTCAAGAAATCAATAAAATGGCAAACATATTATTTTTTTTAACAAAAATGTGTATAATTGGTTTCAAGTCGATAATAACAGTAACACTTTGCTTTGATCTTTCTAACTTCTCCATTGACATAATGGATATGATAGTATGTTGTCATTAATATCATCTTACTTTTTAAATGTATTCTCAATTACATATTTTTAAAAAGCGCACGAGTATGAGTAATTCTTACTAGTATTAAAAAAACTATATGCATTATTGACGTTTCCATTTGTGTGTTGAATTTGTATAGAATACATGTTGGTGTAGCATTTCCACACAGTAGATACTATTGTACTAAGTTAATACACTGGACACAAATGTAAAATGGCTTATGTCATGTGTTACCGACTGGGGCCTCGGCGGACGCACCCGTCTCCGCCGCTGCCTCGACATACTGACGGCCAGATTCCGCTTGCATCGGCTATCTGAATGGAGTTATTATAAGCAGTTACTTTCACTACGACAGAGTGTACATATAGGCATGTTGTTTATTCCTTCCAAATGTAAGCAAGAGAGGGTACATTTTGATTTGTAGGATGCAGAAATAGTTTTAGTTAATTAATTGTATCGTTGTGTAGTAGTGTTAAGTGGAGGGTCGGTGCGGGTGGCGCACGGTTTCGAGACTGAACTACAACTGCCGCAGCGCCCCCGCGCCTATTACTTACATGTCATTAACGCTATTAATATACTTTTATCATTCTTGTTTGGTTCTACTGTTATTTACGTTATAATATTACTTTCTCATGTGTGTAATCACTATTTTGTGTATTTAACGTGTGAACGACTGGATTCAATTTCATCTTAGTGCATGATTGATTCTATTTTGAGAATATGGTAAAAGATAATATAAATCTTATTTTTATGAAACCGTCGAGCACACATCGCATATTAGTAATTTGATACCATTCAATTTTGTAACATTATAAGTGGACAATCTTGTAGAAGGCCGTATTATCCGTACATGGAAGCTCCTCCGAAAGCTTTTAATTTTTTCTTTATTTTGTATGATTAATTTTGAGGGAATATGATTAGTAGATGTATTATGTGTTTATGTACCTTGCTGGAACATGTAGCCTTGCATTAAGAAAGCTATTGGGGCGTACGGGCCCCCGCGCCTCCGTGCGCTCGCGTCGCGCGCCCGTAGTTCCCCGCGACGCGTCGCCGCGACGCGATCTCACGAGGATTATAAATACTTCCGTGTTACATTTACTCATAGGGCCAGACAAGTGTTTGTTGTTACTTCTTAAAAAATGTATTAAGGTCCATAATACACAATTGTTTTAAACTTCACACTGGATGACTTTTTATGCCGCCAACATTTTCTTTGAAGTCTGCTGTTATTTTTAGAACCGTTTTATAATTGGTATAAGTTCTGAAACTATTAACTACCTCAATATTACTAAATGAATATGATAATTATCTTTGTGCATGTTTTTTGGGAACTGAATTTAAAAGAATACGAAAATTCAATATACTATAAGAATGCTATTTTAAACATAGTAAACAGAAATTTGTCAAAATTAGATTTCGTAAAGTAATAAAATATATTGTTTTTATGTTTATTGTCCTGTCCTCCCTGCCTCTTGGTTCTCATTAAATTTTAATGATATTACATTCGTAATATATAATGAGCACTAAGATGGCACATGTTTATCCTATTCGTTCCTAAAAAAGCTTTGTCAAATCAGTTTTTAAGTCGGTCATTGCGGCCCTACCACAATGAATACTGCAGGGCCGCAATTACTGGCTTAACCCTTAAATCACACAAATAGTCGCCTGAGATCGCTATTGCAAACAAAACGAAACAAAATTTGAAATAAATAAAAAAAGTATGTGTTAAAACTATTTTAATGAAAATGATTAGTATCATAAAAAAGAAGTGAACATCAGGATGACGGGTGTACGTCACTAAACAGTGATTCTATACACATGAAAGCAATGTTCTAGCAATGTGAGGAATGTGCGTAAAATTTAATGCAATGTGCTTTTAAAAAACCAGAGTTATTTTAGAAAGTTAGCCGCCAGCCTGTTATCAGAATGACGGGTGTACGTCAATAAACAGTGATTCTATACACATGGAAGCAATGTGAGGAATGTGCGTAAAATTTAAAGCAATGTGCTTTTAAAAACCAGAGTTATTTCAGAAAGTTAGCCGCCAGCCTGTTATCAGAATGACGGGTGTATTTTTAATACGAGCGAAATACTTACTATCTAAGGATGAAAACATTACCGTAGCAATGTTCCGGCAATGTGCTCGAATGTACCAAAAGCAGAATCAGATGCGGTGAAAGGTCTAAAAGTAATTTTGAAAATAAAAATTCAAAAATTTTACGCTTGCTGATTTCATACAGGCAATCCGGCGAATAGTGGAATTTAATATTCCCACCACAATCAATATACGAGAAATGCGTGAATTCGGCAGTCTGGAATTGAAGCCCGTATACCTAATCAGTCCACTTCAAAAGAGTTTTCAAACTATTCTCTATCTAATAATGTGATTAGTAAAAAATGTATGTATGTGGAGCTTCGATCAACAATACACTAGATAACCGGTCAGGGTGTCAAAAACGGCCGAGCGAATAACGCCTCACATTCAAAGTGGGGTCTTATTTCTATTTAGTTCGCTGTTGACTGCGCCAACATGATAACGTACCACAATGCATCAGTGTGTATTCAAAAACTGTAAAAATAACTATCGAAATAAAAATATATCGGAAGGAATATCATACTTTCGGTAAGTAAATGCTTTTTCATAACATAAATAATAAAATATCTAACTGTTTTTATGAAATAACAATCTTTAATTTTTAAAACCAACCCACGCGCCAACATTTGCTAATGTTTGGCCAACGTATAGTTGCTCTGGGACAGTGAATCTATGGATAAAAAATTTTATAGATAGGTACTTCTCAATTGTATTTTTTATTTCTAGATTTCCTGGCGACCCATTTCAATATGCAAAATGGATTTCCATAGTAGCGGAAGAGAGACAGGAGGATTTTTTTAGACCTAAAAAAAATTCTGTAATTTGCTTAATACATTTAAAAAAATCCGATATTATGGGGAATGCACAAAGACGTCGATTGAGGAAAACTGCTATCCCCAAATTTAATAATTTAAATTTGAATTTGAATTTGGTTTATTGTTCTTTATATGAAAACCACCTCAAATAATGTATATTGTTACATAAATAAAACAATTTGATTGTGATTATATTGTTGTTTACATTACAATTTCTCATCAGGATTCTTTCATTTAAGCATGTTTTCCAACTATGCTTAAGGTAGGTATAGTTCAATATCAGTTAAATTGTACTGAATCTACTATTACATAAATGTATGCAAAGTATAATAAATTGCTTTTTGGATACAATTTTGCAGTCAAATGCATAAGCCATAAAATAAAATAAACCTAATTCCTTATTAAAAATAACTTCCTTAAAACAAAAAATAAATTACTAAGTGCGACTCCATAATACTCTGTTCGGAGCAAGTAAAGTCAATAATGCAAAAATTCGAAATGAAGTAAGTAACATTTCGTGTCTGCCATCTGCTGTTTTATTTTTATGTAATAAGGTCGAATTTGGATGTAAAGGGTCTTGTATATATTTTTAAATACACAAGTGTTTATTTAAATTTCTTATCTCTTTCTGTCGTTTTCGACGTAAGATCGTAAGTGAATGTCTTAATAATCAAAACTGTGCTTTATTCCTTGCAAAAAAAGTATAAATTAGGTTGAAACTATCAAAACTTAGGATAGTTTTTCTCCATTTATAGTAAAGTCAGCCAGTGCCATATTTGAGATTTGTTTTAGTTCGTGAGGCGTTATCTAGTGTATTTTTGATCGAAGATGTGGAGGCTCTGCGTCGCCAACATGCATAGCGGAATCCATATACATACAATTATACATTGTATTTAATAATAAAAGGAAAAATTTGGAAATTGTTATCTCATTTGCATTGCACTGCAAGAAACTCCTGTGGCATAAATGTTTCTTTACACTATTCGTCGGATTGCCTGTATAAAATCAGCAGGCGTAAAATGTTTGAACTTTTATTTTCAAAATTGCTTTTAATCCTTTCACCGCATCTGATTCTGCTTTTGGTACATTCATGCACATTGCCGGAACATTGCTACGGTAATGTTTTCATCCTTAGTAAGTATTTTGCTCGTATTAAAAATACACCCGTCATTCTGATAACAGGCTGGCGGCTCACTAACTTTCTGAAATAACTCTGGTTTTTTAAAAGCACATTGCTTTAAATTTTACGCACATTCCTCACATTGCTAGAACATTGCTTTCATGTGTATAAAATCACTGTTTATTGACGTACACCCGTCATCCTGATGTTCACAGCTCTGAGGTGATGCTGACAAACAAATTTATTAGTTATGGTATTATTTGGCACTTTTTGTCGTTTTTTCTAGGACATTAATTAGGATTGCCAACCTGAGCGACCACAGAAAGACTGAAGAATTAATCTCATGTCATATGAAATTTAACAACATGTGTAGTACTTTCATGGTTCCATAAAGCAGTTCAATTCTTTTTTGTAGGTAACGTAGGGTCTTAATTTTTCAGATTTCCAAATGCAATTATTCGAGAGTTTTTTTTTATTTCTATATAAGTTTCCAAATAAGGCTGAATTTAAAAGCAAGAGACTTAAATTAAAACAAACATATCAATATACAGGTATGTACCGAACTCCTGAATGATATCATACAAACAAACAGCGAAATATACCTAATGATGTCAAGGTTTAAACTGCTTTCTGAGGTTAAATCTTTGAATGATGCAAAGTTCTTTAAGTCATCAAAGCTACTCTAAGGGAGCTCGCCCACGAGCGACAATCGCTGAGCGATTATTTTGTAGTAGAATATGGAACATATAGAATTCAATACCTCAACGCCCACCGGCTACAAAAAGTCGCTCTAGAACAAAATCGCTGCCTCCCGGGCGACGCGATTGTCGATGTGAAATGGAACGTTCGGAAATGTACCTAGCAACGCAGACGCACACTACTCGACGACCTTAGAGCATTAAACCAACTGGAGAGGCCATGCGCACTAATTTCTATGAAAAAAAGTCTGTCATTTTCTGCGGGGGACGAGGTAATGCACACAAATACAGTTTCACACTGATGCATTTTTCAATGACGTCGCTACGCACGCATACCACAAAATTATTAAACACTAGCATAAACTAGACGCACACTAATATATTCATACACAGGGATAACCTGTCCGTGCACGAGTCTAATGTCAAGTTTATGTAAACGTCGATAGTGCTTGACATTATCGATTAAATTTGTCGATGCCAATAATAATGACACAAGTTTTTTTTTATTCTGGCTCTTCAGTATGGTTAATTAACGTAGACCCTTTGCTTTTCGTTATCGTTAAAATCGACAGAGTTGTTAATTAAGATAAGTCAGAATCTGCAAAATATATCTAAATATATATTTTTGATAGTAGTAACATCAAAATGTAAAATATTAAAAATTACTTTGCTTATATATTATTATAATGTTAAGTTCACAATAAATGAGTCAACTAGAATTACTCCGGAGTCAAATACCTAAATTGATAATATTATAACTAATTTTAAGACTTTTAGCTTGGCCCTTGCAGGGTGTCACATGAATACCTGCGTAAATATTCCATCTTATTTATTGAAATGTGATATGCAATAAATGATTTGATTTGATTTGAAGTATTACATCTTGGCATAACTGATCTTTTAGGACAACTTATATGTATGCCATGTAGTAAAAGTTTTATAGAAAATATTGGCGAGATATAGATAAATACATAGAAATATTTATAAATTAAATTTCACAGTTAAATTTTTCTGATATTTATTTGTACAATGATGTAAACATGGCTTTCGCCACATTTTCAAAGTTATTTAATTTATTTTACAACCTGGCAAACCAAAGGCATATATAGAGTAAGCAAGACAAAAATAAGTTTACATTAACAAATTATAAATAAAAATAAAACAAATGTATCTTATCCCATATTATAAAAAATATTGTAAACTCTTAAAATCAGTAAAGCTAAACGAATATCTAATATTTCATTAATTAACAAAAGTACAAATAAAAATAAAGCAACATGGAATTTAATAAAAATCAAACTACTCCAGTAAACAATTTTAAACCCACTATAAATAAGATCACTTTAAGCGACCGTACAGTGACTGACGTAAAGGATTTGGCCGACATTTTCAATGGCCATTTTACTACCACAATTTGTCCCCTCTTTTGAATAATAACTACCGGACTTCTACTGTAGTCTAGTCGCGGTGCTGACAGTATTCCAATAGAAGTTGTAAAACGTTCTCTAGAATACATAAGTAAACCTCTTCTATATATTCTAAACCTAATGATTGAAACGGGTGTATTTCCCGAATAAAAAGAGCAAAGGTAAAACCATTATTTAAAAGAAAGGAAGCAAATGTAACGTAACGGACTACAGGCCTATAGCACTACTATCTTCAAAGATCTTTGAAAAAATTATTAACAGACTTTTAGACTTTTTCAATAAAAATAATTTAATAAACACAAATCAATTCGGTTTTCAGAAACAAAAATCAATTACTTTAGTAATATTTATAACATTAAAAGATATATGGGAAGCTTTGAATAAAAATAAAACATGTGTTGGAATGTTTCTAGACATGTCTAAAGCATTTGATTGCGTAATCCATGAAACCCTTCTATATCAGCTTGAAAAATTAGGCATTCGGGAAATAACACTAAAACTACTGGAAAGCTAACCTTAAAAATAGAGACCAATATACAGTAATAGATACCTTTGATAAGATAACAAAAACATTTAAAAAGGTAAAATCTGATCTTAGAAAGATGCTCTGCTATAAAACAAATTAAATTAAACTAAAGATAAGAAATTGCATGCCCGACTGGGCATGCAATTTCTTATCTTACCCTACCCTACTCAGGGTACCTACCTACCCTAGTCAGGGTAAATTGTTTGTTCCTATAATTATATGCTTAACACTTGCTATGTATTTACACAATTTTATAGCAATAAAAAATTATCTTATCTTATCTTACCTTATATTGGCAGACAATTGTTTCCAAACATCGAGAGTCATTGACGACTGAATTTTATTTTCAGTAATAGGTTGGATAAAAAAGGCAGAATTCTCTAATGCATTCCGAACTATTAGAACTTTATTATAATAAATATCACAAATTCTGAAAATGAGGGCACTAAATAGGCTAAATAATGAAAACTCAATATCCAAGATGGGTCTCGCCATCTTGGTATTCAAAATGAGGTTTTATTGATTTTTAAAGTGTTTTAGTTTCGTGTATATATGCCTGATGCATTTCTTGGGGTCAGTCTTCATGGACAAATAGTTGATTCTTATATTGGTATACTTCTGTGTTACAGTTTTCGCAAGTTCAATATTGTGGACAACAAAATCATTATCAAAATAATGACTCTCGATGTTTGGAAACAAATCTCTGCCAACATAATGTTTTAACACTTTACTTGTAACAAAATGCGGTGAACAAGAGCGTTTAACTTTTTTGTCATCAGTTAAGTGTTTGCGGATCTCTAATTCACAAAGGCGACATAATTCAATAACTTCTTTCGATGCATACATTAGGCCACCACGACTTTTTTGGTATGTTAAACTTTTGTCATTTGGCTCCCCACATAAACCCTTTATGCATGTACTGCATTTAATTTTTTTTATAGTAGAAAATACTACGAAGCCCGCTATATATTCCACTACCTTTTCTCCAAATGGAGATAAATATATTTCGATCTCTATTTCTGTAATCATTTGACTTTCTTCTGATTGTATACCCTTTAAGAACGTTTCTGTTTCGACTAGTTGCGAGGTGTAATTGATTTTTTCGATTGCGGATGATGTGTTAAGTATTGAGATTTTTTCTAATGGGATACAGTTTGTACCTCTTTCATTTCTAATTAACTCGGTGTGTACTAATATTTTTTTAAAATTGCTTCAAACTGACGGGCTGATGGGTTATCAGAATAACCGCCGTGGCTCCTGACAACTGAAAAAAAAATCTCAATGTGATCCTGGCTTATTTTGTGTAAGGGCAAATATGTTAATTGTGTATTTGAAGCCAAAACCAAGTTTTCAAATAGGCGTTTAGCACTTTCGATACATACAAGAAATCCGAGAAAACCTGTGTAACGAGGGGATTTCAAAAGATCTATTGATATTATTGCTGCGATTTTTAACGTCAGTCTCTAAATTCAACAGAACTGTTTTCGCTTCATTTAATTTTGTAAAAGCAGTTTCATAGTTTTTTAAATTTAAGGCTTGCTTCAACCCACTACCCCAAGTTTTGGAATCAAGTATGTCAAATAAATCATTAATTAGTTTCAAAAAATCAGCTGTCGCACCTACATTTTCGAACATGGGCAATGTCATCACATTGTCACATAAGATCAATGCATCAGCTACACTGGTACTGAAGAGCTGGGCTGCAAGGCGAACGTTCATTATTTTTGTTTTAAAGAAAATATGATTTGCTTTTAATTTATTTGCCATATAAAATAGTTCCTGTTCCTGTAATTCATGCAATTTCTGAATGTATGACCACTGAATTTTATTACCAGAAATAGGTTGGATAAAAAAGCCATAATTCTCTAATGCATTCCGAACTAGTTTCAACATGTGGCAGGGGTCTAAAAAGAAAAAGCATTGTTGTCCTGTTTGCGGGTCTAAAATTGTGGTTTGTAAATTGTTTACATCTAAACAGCAGCCCAACTCTTCGGCCATGGCAAGATTCGCTTTTGTACCGTCACAAGTCAACGCTTTGATTTCTACACCAGTTTCGTGAACTAAGTGAAAAGCTTGCGTCACAAGTCGTGCTTTTAGTTGAGCATTTGTGCCCTTTACTAAAAAGTACGCAATAGGTAGCTTCCACGTTGTATTTATTCCCAATAATAAAAATACTAAAGCGTCAGTTGCTTCTTCAGAATTATCGGACACAAAATCAAATCCATAGTCCACGTAACCGTAAAGTCTTTGTGTGCTTCCTATATTTTCAGTTAATTGTTTAATTTTCATTTCATCCATTACCAAAGTACAATAAATTTTCTTCTCCGGATTACTTTCAGCTCTTAATTTTAAAGCCATTAACGCTTCCTTTGTAAAGCCTGGCTTACCATCTATAGAACTATACCATTTTGTTAGAGTCCTTGGTGCAGGCAAACAAGTTCCAAAAGTCTTTCGTACATATCTATATGCTTTCGGTGAATAAAAATTTAAGGTCAAAGCAAAACATCTAAGTTCTGGAGAATATTTGGTTGTAGGAATTTTCCCACTTTTGTTTTTAAGTAGCTGTCTATTAAGCAGCTCTTTTTCCTCTACACTAATTTTGTCTAGAACTAGGCGTTCTTCTTTATTAATTAAAGATTTTTCTGTTAGGTCATTTAACATTTCTTGCAGTCCTGTAACTTTTTTCTTCAAATATCTTTTTTGTGATTGTAGTTTTTTTATTTGTTTATTTTTTATTTGTAGACACTTTTTTAATTTTATTTTTCTTGGTGAATCTTCTAACTGTGGTTTGCAAGGTGAATTAAATGCGACTTCCGACTGCGACGTATGAGGCTCATCTTTGGAAGATTTGAGTTCTTGAGTTTGAGGTGATTCAAACTTTCTCCTTTTAGATGTAGACGTTTCTTCGCAAGGGTCAACCTGAAAAAATATATCAATATTTACCTAACTTAAGCATTTCTGTTACGGATATCAGAATCAACGAAGGTACTACAATACCTATTTACTAAAATAGATAATAACACCCAGACACAGGAAAAACACCAAGGTTCATCTTATTAATGTTTGTCCTGGGTAGGGATCAAAACTAGTATAAACAACAAAATTCACCTTTGATAATTTCAAAGTTGGAAGGACACGCTGTTTTAATCTCCTTATGTTATTGGACTGCACATAATAAGAATTTGGAAAATGTTGTGAACAAATTGTGCTAGTGCGTTTTGGAGTCCACGAAACATGATTTCCACATGCTCGGATCCAAACATCCCGAATGATTGCATCTTTTGGAAATCTAAAAAATTAATAGCCAGAATAATCATTATGATGAAGTAAGTCGATATCGATATTTTATTTTTGTACTGTCGCAGCTCTAACTTTGTTGCAGTGTGGCCAATGTAATCAAATTAAAATTTCCTATTTTCGGGATAAGGGTTCGGAACGTAAATATAATACATTAATGAAGTAGACCGATCACAAACATACAGTTTCATAGTATTGACAATTTTTAAGCAATTTAGCATTTAGTATTTCTAAGCAACTTTCGCAATGCCGGGTCGCCTGATGGGTGACCAATTAAAAAACATCTCGAGCTCCTCCGTGCTTCGGAAGGCACGTTAAGCCGTTGGTCCCGGTTGTTGTCGTAAGATGGCAGTCGTTAAAACCCACCAACCCGCATTGGGCCAGCGTGGTGGGTTATGGCCCAATATCCCCACGTGCTATTGTTCACGTGGGACGCCTGTGCCCAGCAGTGGGACGTTTATAGGCTGATGATGATGATGATGATGAAGCAATTTAGTTGAAAAAAATGTTGGAAAAAGAAAATAAGTAACAATTTATAAATAGTGATCTATCATTAATAAAATAAGCATTTATCGTAAAAAAAACACTTTCAACGATAAAGAACGTGAAATATAAATTGTAATTCAATGTTGGCACATTCAACTGTAAAAGTTACGCAAAGTTGCAACTTGACATTTTAGTAGCAACACTTTTTGTTTGACAATATTTTTTCAGTTTTTGCAAATTTAGTGCATTATTCATTAATATTAAGACAAAATAATACTAACCGATGAAAAGTAATGTTATCCTTTTGAACATTCGACGTTTCTGATCGCTTTTTACATGAAAACACGCTGCAATTTGGCATTTTTTGCTCAGGTCTTATCGCGTGTACCGTGATTTGCAAATGACGCTGGAACACGCTCAAACTAGTTTTATATAACGAGTATGATCGGCGGTCATACTCTGTTGGCAGAGGGGAACGCCTGACAGTGGCGTCTCCAGTTGGTTTAATGCTCTAAGTCGACGACAGTCGGCCACGTACTCTAGCTAAGGAAAGACGTGTCTTGACAATGGGTGTCGATATCGACATTTTAATCGAAGAAGTAGAAAAGCGGTCTGCCTTATACGACACAGGATTGCAATAAAAAGAAAATGTTATGGGAAGAAATATGTTTCAAATTGAATAGTAGATGGGCAACGTTTAACAAGAAAAAGCAAGTTTTGGTAGGTGGATCTAATTTAAAAAAAAATCTTAGTAGGTATTATTTATAAATTATAAAATCAATTATTGATTTGTTAGAATAAATAATTTTCTAAATCCGTACAAAGTAAGTAACGGTTTACTGTCGAATTGTCAGTCATTTTGTGTAGGTACGTTGATAGGTGAATTTTACGTATTCTTAAGTGATTTTTATCACGAAATATTTTCATGGAAAATTACACTTGAAAATACGTTGATAGGTATTTTTATTAGTGTTTAAGGCTGATGTGGTATGCCATGTTCCATCAATGACAGAAGCTCATCAAATGTATTGATTGACATTTTATAATATTTAAAAAACTTTTTCGGTTGAAGTCTCAGATCAGCATGACGAATATGAAATAATCCCTTTAGTAATCTCTGCGAAATTATTAAATCAACCCAGAACCTTTTTTTTCTTCTGTTCCTCAAATATAACCAGACACACACCTTTCTATGTAAATCCAACTTCCTCTGTAAATCCATGAAGTGCACTTCCCACGATAGCCAGCGACAAAGTGACGCAAGTGTGCGTTGAGTCGCTCACAAAATCGCTTACAAAAGTCGCCGAAAAAGTAGTTGCGATTTTGTGAGCTACAAAAAGTAGTACGTGGGCGAGCAGCCTAAGTGTTCATATAGTTTAAAAAAAAAATTGGAATAAAAAACAATCTTATAGTAACTATAAGATTATAAACTGTTTTAAGTAAATTCTATGGTGTAGGTGTTGTTATTTCTGTCAGAAATTAACTATTATTTTGATGCTTATAATGTTGTAATAATTTAAAAGTTTTTTTTTTTTTTTTTCTTCGTTTAAGCAGATCTTTACTTCACAAAGGAGACATAAATCAATAACTTCTTTTTATGCATACAATAGGCCACCACGACTTTTTTGGTATGTTAAACTTTTGTCATTTGGCTCCCCACATAAACTCTATGCATGTACTGCGTTTAATTTTTTAGTAGAAAATACTACGAAGCCCGCTTTATATTCCACTACCTTTTCTCCAAATGGAGATAAGTATGTTTCGATCTCTAATAAATTGTTTTTTTTTTAAATTTATTTATCTATATTATTATTTTCCTATAATAGCCAGAATAAACATTATGATGAAGTCGATATCAATATTTTGTTTTTGTACTGTCACAGCTCTAACTTTGTTGCAGTGTGGCTAATGTAATTAAATTAAAATTTCCTATTTTCGGGATAAGTGACGGGACGTAAATATAATATATTAATAAAGTAGACCGATCATAAACATACAGTTTCATAGTTTTGAGAATTTTTAATGCAATTTAGTTGAAAAAAAATCTGTAAAAACAAAATAAGTTACAATTTATAAGTAGTGATCTATCATTAATTAAATAAGCATTTATAGTAAAAATGCAGTTTTAACTTTATAGAACGTGAAATATAAATTGTAATTCAATGTTGGCTCATTCAACTTTAAAAGTTACGCAAAGTTGCAACTTGACGTTTTAGTGGCAACACTTTTTGATTAACAATATTTTTTCAGTTTTTTGCAAATTTTGTGCATTATTCAATAATATTAAGACAAAATAAAAGTTGCAGATGAAAAGTAACGTTATCCTTTTGTACAATCGACGTTTCTGATCGCTTTTTACGTGAAAACACGCTGCAATTTGGCATTTTTTGCTCAGGTCTTATCGCGTGCACCGTGATTTGCAAATGACGCTGGAATACGCTGGAACTAGTTTTATATAACGAGTATGATCGGCGGTCATACTCTTTTGGCAGAGGGGAACGCCTGACAGTGGCGTCTCCAGTTGGTTTAATGCTCTAAGGTTCCACTATACCTAATTGGCAATTCCGAATAATGCGATTTCGGAATATTGCTACTACACTGCCCGGCCACGTCGATATTTACTGAAGGGGGGGGCGCTTCGAATTTTTTGAAATATAAACCAAACCTTTATCTTTTAATATGAAAACTTAGGGAAAAAAGGTCGTTTGAACATATTTAGCAAAAAATATTTGTTTTCGCCTGTGTAATAAAAATAGCAAGGCTGCTTGTTTAGCGTTGTAATGATTGCTATCGTATTTCTCTAGGAGAATTCTCTAGTTTTAATGAAAATAAAATTATGTATGTTACATAAGTGTGTATTTTCTTCTTCTTTAAGGCGAAGGGTAAGAAGAAAACATGTATACGAGGTAACTTTAAAAATTAAAAATGTGAAGCTTCGCGAAAATAATATATGCTTTTAACCATATCCTGAAGCTCTACCTGTAGGTTCGAAATACTTGATGTTAGCTTTATGAGCATTCAGAACTAATTTGAAATGCTAAGCTCCGTATTTATTTTGCACACATTTTTTATCAATTTGACAAATCCGTGTAAAGCGAAACCCTTACCAGATTGTCGGTCTACCTTGTTGGAGGCCTGCCGACACTGCGCTTTCCGGTACGCGGTCACCACTCGAGGACTGTTCCGCCCCAGCGGCCATCGGTCCTGCGACCGATGTGGGGGCACTTGAGCTTAGAAACTTTTATATGGGCTATGTCATTATTATTGGCATTGACAAATTAAATCGATAGTGTCAAGCACTATCGACGTTTACATAAAGTTGCCGTCAACTCGTGCACGGACAGGTTATCCCTGTATGTGAATTTATTAGTGTGCGTCTAGTTTATGCTAGTGTTTAATAATTTTGTCTGCGTGCGTAGCGACGTCATTGAAAAATGCATCAGTGTGAAACTATTTGTGTGCGTTACCTCTTCCCCCGCAGAAAATTATAGGCTTTTTTCATAAAAATTAGTGCGCATGGCGTCTCCATTTTTGTTTATGTAGTAGGAACCTCTACGCTACGTAGATTTCATATTTTTGATTTAGTGTCTTAATTTATTTTAATATAAAAAATGGGCCCAAGAATATCATTGAAGTTTATGCGAAAATGAAAATCACGCCTTGCAAATGATGTAAAAGCACAACAAGTCCAGCAAATACTTACGTATTATTTAAAACTCATGTTCTTGTTCTAAATGTAGGTAGGTACGTAAAGACTAAACGAAAAAGCCTATTAGGCCTCTGCCTCGAATTTTGCGGGCAGCGGCGGCGGCGCGGCTTGACTAGAGTGCACCGCTCGTCGCCCGCTCCAGCGGTGCACTCCAGTCATAGTACGAGAGGGGACCGTAAGATACCCTACGTCACTTGATACTAAGATAAGCGCTATGGCACACGTTCAGAAAAGTGATGCTAAGCTTGGATAAATTAGTCAATGGATACCGATTTGGCCGAAAGTGCAAAAAAAGAGGCTACTTCTTGTGAAAAAAAACGTGACACTTTACATCATTTGATACCGATGTAATACTTATGGCATCAGTTACTAATTCATTTGTAATGACGGATAAAGCCAGTCTGCCAGTTCCTATCTGGCCGAAAGTACTTGGCAGACGGTCTCAAAGATGACGATTCGGTTCCCTATTTTACGTCATCTGATACAAAGGTGAACATAGTGGCAAATGTTAGGTATCAACCCTACGTTTAAGTATAAATTAGTCTGCCGAAGTTAGTATGGCCGAAACACCCCCATTATGTCAACCATATTTTGTGACGATACTAAGAAGAAAGTTTTTCGGTTATTTTAGGTTTGATTTAATTTTAGACATTAGAATAGAATAATGTTATGTATTTATTTATGTTGTATTACGTTATTATGTTACTCGTTAACATGTCACTGGCCTACACTATTTTTTAAAAACCTCACATGATTCCCGAAATTTTATATATGAGGCGTTATCTAATTCCCATTAGTTTATTCCAATATTTGCAGAAAACTGAAATGGATTGAAATGAATCATGTTTATTAGAAATCAAAAATATACAATAATTAATATGAAAAAGACTAAACTTAATCCTTAATCACTACATTCGTCTGACGAGACGAATGTAGTCAACATAGTAGTACAAATATCACTACTTTCGCAATAGTCGTCACTGCTTTCATCGTCGCTTGTTATTGTGATGTCCTGTACCTACATTTAAAGGGGTCGGATCACCTTCGAACCAGAAAGGTTCGTATTCGTTGTTCTCATTAATAACCCAACCATAATCTGTTGCCCAAAGTTTTAAGCAATATCTTTAGAAGTAGCATTTAGCCACATAGTGGCCACGAAGACTGTTCTTAAATTTTCGTATTTTAAAGTCCTCCAACATGAAAAACATTTCCGACTTTTATATAACATGACTTACATGTACTTCAAATTAAGAATCAATGTAAAACTTGACAATAACATCCCCACCTGCTGTTTTTACTGTCTACCAATACTTACCTGGAGGAGCTCGATGGCGCAGTGGTTTTAACGCGCCCGGTCTGCGAGTGCTGAGGTTAAGCAACATTCGCAAAGGCCGGTCATTGGATGGGTGACCAAAAGTTTATCATCTCGAGTTCCTCCGTGCTTCGGAAGACACGTAAAGCCGTTGCTCCCCGCTGCAATTGTAGTCGTTAACAACTACCAATCCGCACTGGGCCCGCGTGGTGGTTTATGGCTCGTTCTCCCTATCCATCCATAGGGAAGGCTCGTGCCCCAGTAGTGGGGACATAAAATGAGCTGATGATGATGAATACCTACCTAACCTCTGAAATTACATTGGCGGTTTTCATATGATTTCTACTTAGTGTATAGCAAGTTGTTGCGTCGGGCGAGTCACATTTCCGATGAAGTCCATCCTCGATAGGCTAAGCTAAAACCCCATACCCATACAAATAATAAAATAGTAATTAAATTATTGTCTAAATTATTTTGATTCATTTGCATGGTATTTATTTTTTACATGTGTACCACCTTAGCACCGGAAACTTTATGAAATCGAGGAAATTGTCATAAAAAGTTAAATCCACGGGCTACCGATATATAAAAAATATAAGAATAAAGAACACAACTAAACCTAGCCTATTCATGAAAAAATTTTTTATAATATTAAGATATTTTTGAAAAAAAAGGAAATAATGTAAATTGAAATAACTTTATTTTCCACATAACTAGATTTTTTTTTGTCTTTTAGAAGTGGCTTACAACTGTATAAGATTCATTACTTTAATTTCTTTAGTTTTGACGACAGATTTATTTTTCAGTTTTCGGAAGGAAAAGAACCTCATTTTTGACATCGTTTTTCTGCGAAACTATAAATGAGAAAAAAATGGGAGTTCGATTTCCATGCTTAAAATGGTAATATCTATACGTATAAGATAAAGATAGGCCGATGATGATGATGATGATGATACGTATTTAAAATATGAGAGGTATGTCCAATTTTAAGTCCCAAAAAACACAGTGCGGCTGTGTGTTATGTATGTATAATGTTGCATAAATTGAATTTTTATCTTGTTCCGGCCTTTTTAGTTGATTTTCTATTTAGTTATTTGTTATTTTTTACGCAGGTGGGTTTTTTGTTTTCGATTTCTAATAAACGTGATCCATTTCAATCCATTTCAGTCTTCTGCAAATATTGGAATAAACTAATGGGAATTAGATAATGCCTCATATATAAAATTTCGGGAATCATGTGAGGTTTTCATATTATTTTATTCGACTCGTGCATTGCGACCTACTCTTATGAGAGGATTTAAGAAATAAATAAATAGAACTAATAAAAAATAGTGTAGGCCAGTGACATGTTAACGAGTAACACATAAAATTATTCTATTAGGTATAATGTCTAAAATTAAATCAAACCTAAAATAATCGAAAAATTTTCTTCTTAGTATCGTCACAAAATATGGTTGACATTTTAGCGGTAATAGTTTCGCTATGCTATAGTGTTGGTTTGTCGATATCGCTTGGCGATACTAGCGTTATTGGCGTTGGTGCGGAGAGAAGTGAAACACAGGATCGTCAGTTGTAGAATGCCTCTTTATTAGGGTTACTCGTCCTTTGAATAACATTGGGTGCACGTAAAGAGAAAGCGCTGCAGGCGCGCGGCGTGAGAACATCTGGTGCTAGCTAAGACAAAGCGCTGCGCGCGGCGTGGGTATTCACAACGGTGAATTATTATTGTGTGCGTGCGGCAGCGCGCGGCTGCGCGCGGCGCGGGAAACATCTGGTGCTAAGCTGAGACAAAGCGCTGCGCGCGGCGTGGTATTTTACAACGATCAAATTATTATTGTGTATGTGCGGCTACAACATAATGGGGGTTGTTTAGAAAGTAAGAGCAGCCCAAACTTGCAAATAGAAATAGTTCCATCCGTGCGTCACTAGATGGCGCTGTTCAAGTGTTGCCTAAATCGCGCTATAGAGATTTCCTGTCAATTAGGATATAGTCATTTGTGCATCTTAATAAAGATTTGAGTTTTCCGCTGAGACCATTTGCTTTATTCCCTAATATCGTAACATTTGGTCCAATCGAGCCGGATTAATACGTAATAAAGTTGAATATCGGGAACTTCCGCGCCGCGCGCGTCACACACGGGTAGCTGTACATGGATCGTGTACGCAAGGCTACTTAGAGCAAATACACCCCACACGTACAGACTATCATTACCTGGATTTTGCAGTGTTATTATCAGATATCAGTAATTAGTGAATTAAATAGTTAGTAGTTAAGTGACAAAGTGATAAAAGTTCAAAGTTCAATGAACTTTTTAATGGCCTTTTAGTGAAGTGTAAGTGAGTGCATCAAAACAAATACAAGGATTTTATAAGTTGTTGGAACTGGACTCGGTAACCGTAAGTTATAGTAAAAGTGATTAGAACATACATAAATACAACCTATAAATAGTAAACGGTATAATTACATAAATACCTAGGAACAATTGAACTTTCAAAAATAAAAGTGTGATAATAATTAGTCAATAATAATTTTGCAAAATGGAGAAACTTCAGCTGTCACAGTTAGATTGTTATACACAAATTGAAAAACTTGGAAAGAACTACAAAAAGACTTCTAAAGATAAACTTACATCAGGTTATGTTGAAACTAGATTAGAAATGTTAGAATCATATTGGAGCGACTATCAAGCAAATCACAAGTCTTTACTTGCAGCTACACTAGAACAGAGAAAGAATTTAGCTTACTTTGTAAATGAGGAGTATGATGCATGCCTTAGCTATTATTTAGAGATTAAAACCAAAATGCGCGATACTTTAAACAGCAAATCTACACCTGCAAGTAATAACCCACAACTAGAATGCGATAGTCAACCAACCGTTAGTACAAGATTACCTGCTATTCAAATACCTACCTTCTCTGGTAACTATAGAGATTGGCTTTCATTTCATGATATTTTTAAGTCCCTAGTCCATGATAATAACAACATTAGTAAAGTTAACAAGTGTCAATATTTAAAAACCAGTTTGAGAGGAGAGGCCGAGATTTTGGTTAAAATGATACAAGTATCCGAAACAAACTACGACATTATGTGGGAGATGCTAAATAAGCGATACAGTAATAAGCGAAGCATAGTCAATACTTACATTGGCAAATTGCTTAATCAGAGAAAAATACATTCCGAATCTGCTAAATGTATAAGAGACCTATTAGATGTCACTACGGAATGCCTAGCTACACTAAAAGGATTAGAGTTACCTACGGATCAGTGGGATGATTTGGTTGTCTATATTATAATACAAAAACTAGATACGGAATCACATAAGTTATTTGAGCAAAGATTAGAGTCGATTTCAAAGCTACCTACATGGAGTGAGCTAAGCGAATTTTAGAACACCGCTTTCACACACTAGAATCTGTGAAATCTAGACAAGAACCAAGCCACCCACCACCTGTCAAACATGTTACATCAAAGAGTTTTGCCACTGAAGTCACCACGTACACAAAATGTGTTTACTGCAACGGAGATCATTCAATATTTAGATGCAAAGACTTTTTAACTCTAGATTTACAAGCAAAAAAAGACTTTGTACAAGCTAATCAGATCTGTTTTAATTGTATGAGAAAGGGTCACCCAGTCAAATCGTGTTTACAGTCCACTGCATGCAAAAGATGTGGCCGAAAACATCATACGTTGTTGCACGGATTTACAATTCCCAATGCAATGAGAGATTTAACTGCAACTGCAAATCCAAAAGAGATAGATAATACACCGGTGATGACTAGTACTGTAGAGATAGCAAGCAATACTGTGGAGAGCTCCAACTGCAACCCTAATGCAGTAATATTGGCGACTGCATTAGTGAATATTAGATCTGAGAAACTAGATGCAACACACACGCTTCGTGCATTAGTAGACCAGGGCTCCCAAGCGTCCCTCATTACCGAAGCTGCGTGTCAAGTGCTGGGCCTTAAACGAGATCCTGTAAAAGGGAATATAACAGGTGTCGGCTCAGTCAAATCTATCACTAGAGCTAGAGTAGAATTAGAGATTAGTCCAAGGCATAATCCACAAGTAAAGGTCCAAATAACCGCGTTTGTTATGAAATCGTTAACAAGTTACATACCACAACAAACACACGCTATAGATTGGCCTCAGATGAGAACGCTACACTTGGCAGACCCTACTTCTGAGAATCCAGGCAAGATTGATTTATTACTAGGTGCAGATGTCTTTGCCGAGATAATACAACACGGCATTCTGACACACAAATGCGAAACACACAATCTTGTCGCACAGAGAACCATACTAGGCTGGCTTATAACTGGCAAAAATACGTCAAACAACGTCAACCACGGTGAAGTATTCGTCCATCATGTGAAGGTGGAAATAGATAGTCTTCTTCGTCGTTTTTGGGAAATAGAGGAGTCCCCAGAGAAACGTCTTTTGACAAACCTAGAACTGAAATGCGAGAAACATTTTAAAGCTACACATCAAAGGCAGGAGGACGGACGTTATCTAGTTCGCTTACCTTTTTTATCCAATCCACCAGATATTGGTGAATCACTTCCAGTAGCCCTTAGACGATTTACTGCTATCGAGAACAAGCTTAGACGAGACACAAAACTAGAAAATAAATACAATGACTTCATGGCAGATTATATAGAGAAAGGTCATATGGAATCAATACCTATTGTTGAGATTGAGAAGCCGCCACTAGAAGTTTGTTATATTCCACATCACGCTGTGATTAATGACGAACACCTTACAACAAAATTAAGAGTAGTGTTTGATAGCTCGGCCAACACTAGTAATGGCAAATCCATTAACGACAACTTAATGTCTGGGCCAGCATTACAGAACGATATAAGAGACATTACCTTAAGGTGGAGAAAACATAGAATAGTATTAATAGGCGATATCCGTCAACACTATAGATAGATTACGTTAGATCCTAGATAGATATTACCTGAGAATCCTTTGGAGACCTCGTAGCGACGTGCAGCAACCTATACAGCACTATAGATTAACCACTGTCACATATGGAACATCATGTGCACCATATCAAGCCATAAGAACGCTAAAACAGCTAGCGGAAGACGAGAAAGAGAACTTCGATGATGACATCATAGATGCCTTGCTGTATGACTTCTATGTAGATGATTTCCTTGGGGGACGAGATTCTTCTGGAGACGCAGCAGATCTGAAACATAAAATAACACAATTATTAAATAAAGGAGGATTTCTACTACACAAGTGGGCGTCAAACAGTTCTGAAATTGAAGGTGCAGAGCAATCCAATCGTAAAATACTAGGCGTTAACTGGAATGGATACACAGACATGTTTGAATTGCAAATAGCATTACCATCACCAACAAATAAAGTAAGTAAACGTACAGTGTTAAGAGACATAGCTACCATTTATGATCCTGCTGGCTGGTTAGCTCCCGTAGTTGTAGTTGCAAAACATATGCTTCAAAGATTATGGATAGAAAAGGTCGACTGGGACAAATCATTACCTGATATACTTTTACAAAACTGGATGACTTATAGACAAGAACTAGTAGATATGCCAATTATTACAGTCCAGAGGTGTTTAGGTATAGCAGATGATACGGTCAAAGTAGAATTGCATGGGTTTTCTGATGCGTCGAGCATAGCTTACTCAGCTGTTGTATACTGTAGAGTTCTAGAGCAAAATGAAGTTAGAATAACAATAATAGAAGCCAAAACAAAAGTCGCACCTGTCAAACAAGTTTCACTTCCAAGGCTAGAGCTTTGTGGGGCTTTATTGTTAGCTAAATTGTTGCATCGAGTACAGTCTGCATTGCGTGTCCCTAGTCGTAATACATACGCATGGACTGATGCTACAATAGTTTTGGCATGGCTGCAGAAATCACCAAGCTACTGGTGTACATTTGTAGCTAATAGAGTAACAGAGATTACTAACCTGATTGAGAAAGAGAGATGGTACCACGTCGCGTCCGAAGATAATCCCGCTGACGTAGCGTCGAGAGGAATCTCACCGCTAGAGCTTCCGAGGCATCGGCTGTGGTGGAGAGGACCTACCTGGCTGCGAGAGACGAGCACTTTGCCCTTCAGTCACCCTGTCATCGAACCTACGGAGTTAGAGAAGAAATTAATAGTTAATATGTCAGTGAATAATAGTGTTGTATGTCAAAAGTCCAATAGTGAAAGTGATTTAGCTCAAGAGTTGTTTAGTAGATATTCTAGTTTAACTAAACTCGTTCGTGTTATGTCTAGAATGTTAAGATTTGTTAATTCTGTTAAAAATAAGCTTAAAAATAAATGTAAGTTAACTTACCCCGAGTGGCTTACAACTAGTGAATTAGATATGTCCATGAAAATATTGTTACATTTATCGCAATACAAAACCTTTGCTGGAGAGATTAAAATAATAAGTAGCACAGATGTAAATAAAATAAATTTTTTGAATAGATTAGAGAATGGTAAAAGAATTGTTAAATTAAACCCTTACCTCGATGAGAATAATTTGTTGAGAGTAGGAGGTAGACTTCATTACTCTACTCTCCGCAATGAGATGAAACATCCTTATATATTGTTAAAAGATAGTTTGTCATATTTAATTGTACAAAATGCACATTACAAAACTTTACATGGGGGGGTACAGTTGATGTTAAATTATATTAGAACTAAATTTCATATTATAGGGGTTAAATACATTGTAAAAACAGTAATTCATAAGTGTGTAGTATGTGTAAAAAATGCAGCTAAGTTAAGTTTACAACAAATGGGTAACTTACCTAGAGATCGAGTAAATCCTCAACGGCCATTTAGTATAACTGGTGTGGACTTTGCGGGTCCTGTAGTGTTAAAATTATTTAACGGCCGGGGATCGAATAGAATCCAAAAAGCATACATAGCTGTATTTATTTGTACCACAGTCAAAGCAATACACCTAGAACTAGTTACTAGCCTAAGTACAGATAGTTTTATAGCCGCTTTTAGGCGATTTACCTCTCGTAGAGGTCATTGTAGCAAGCTTATTAGCGATTGTGGCACAAACTTTATAGGAGCTAGTAAAGAGCTGAAACAAATGTTTATAGATAGCAAAAATAACTTACCTGTAGAAATAGCTGATTTGCTCGCTCGAGATGGAACGGACTGGCAATTTAATCCTGCTGGAGCACCCCACATGGGAGGTTTATGGGAATCAGCTGTAAAATCCGTCAAGTTTCACCTCAATCGAGTACTTAGTGATACTAAGTTAATTTATGAAGAATATTCAACATTATTATGTCAAATAGAGAGTTGTTTGAATTCCCGTCCATTAACACCCATTGATGCTAATTCTGATGATAATTTAGATGTTTTAACACCAAGTCACTTCCTGATTGGTGAATCCCTATTAGTAGTTCCCGAACCGGAGCTAAGTAATATTAGTATTCCATATACTAAACGATGGATCTATCTTCAGAAAAAGTTGCAATCATTTTGGCATAAATGGAGCCATGATTATTTAGTAAGTTTAAATAAACGCCAGAAATGGACTGGAACTCAACCCAATATAAATGTAGGTACAATTGTACTTGTAAAAGATGAGAGGCTTCCAGTTTCTATATGGTTAATCGCTAAAATTATAGATACCCATCCTGGTAGTGATGGCTTAGTAAGAGTTGTTACATTGAAGTGTAAAAATACTGTCATCAAAAGGCCAATTCATAAACTTTGTGTTTTGCCAACTGATAGTTTTTAAATTAGTTGTTAGTTACACAACAATTTTTTTTATATTTTGTTATTTACTATAGTAGTTAATTTGAGCTTCGTAGACTTTTAATTTGTCATAATTTTAAAGGACTAGCCGTCCTTTGGGGGGCGGAATGTTTAGAAAGTAAGAGCAGCCCAAACTTGCAAATAGAAATAGTTCCATCCGTGCGTCACTAGATGGCGCTGTTCAAGTGTTGCCTAAATCGCGCTATAGAGATTTCCTGTCAATTAGGATATAGTCATTTGTGCATCTTAATAAAGATTTGAGTTTTCCGCTGAGACCATTTGCTTTATTCCCTAATATCGTAACATTTGGTCCTTCGAGCCGTTTCGGCCATAATAACTTTGGCAGACTAATTTATACTTAAACGTAGGGTTGATACCTAACATCTGCCACTATATTCACCTTTGTATCAGATGACGTAAAATAGGGACCCGAATCGTCATGAGGCCGTCTGCCAAGTACTTTCGGCCAGATATGAACTGGCAGACTGGCTTTATCTGTCACTACATATGAATTAGTAACTGATGCCGTAAGTATTACATCGGTATCAAATGATGTAAAGTGTCACGTTTTTTTTCACAAGAAGTGGCCTCTTTTTTTGCACTTTCGGCCAAATCGGTATCCATTGACTAATTTATCCAAGCTTAGCATCACTTTTCTGAACGTGTGCCATAGCGCTTATCTTAGTATCAAGTGACGTAGGGTATCTTACGGTCCCCTCTCGTACTATCAAGACGCGCTGCCGCCGCACGGTGGAAATTCGCCTTTCATAGACATTTAATATGCTTTTTTGAAATGTCTTCTTTTAAGTTTTGAATATGATGGGATATATCATATAAGTAACTAAAAATATCAACATTATGTATACGTGTTGCAAACCACGCGTATAGAATTTTTCTTCTAAAAAATTGTATGGAGCCGACATGAAAAAAATTAATATCTCAACAATCGCACGATTGGCCCTAATAATATTCAAGGTGTTTTATCTTTGAGTTATTTGCAACCTTTTGACATACCTACTCTGTTACAAGGCCACAAGTGCGCTTTTTTTTAAAAAAATCGAATAATTTTTTTGTTTTTTTTTGAAAGCGAATTATAGGTATTATTATGGTTGATGTCCATTAAAACGTCATAAACAATGAACTCGAACATTATTAAAAGCAAACGTAAACTAAATAAAAATAAATTTTATAAATTATCAAAATGGTTGTCCTTTTGGCATAACAAACTATTTACATTTATGGCTTTGTAATAATTACTAAAAGGCAATAATGTCTTTTTAAAAGTATCATTAGCCCCGATTATTGTTAATTAATGACTTGAAAAATGTTTTCATTGAAATAAGGATCAGAAACTAATATAATTAGTTAATGAGGGTAGTTAAATAGAAAGTCTTTTTAGACTAATTAAACTTCGTTCTAATAAATAAGAGTGTATTTAAAATATAACTTCAGAACAACAACTTCAACAACAACTTATATAATGATCCTAATCATTATTGTAATAAATGCGATATGAATAGATAAAAAAGCATCAATAGTTAAAAATTTATTGATATTCCAGTAAAATGAATTATAAACATCAATTAATGTGTATAAATATGTAATAATATGGTTATAAATGGTTAAAAAATATAAAAAAATTATAACAATTCAATTAAATTACACAAATGAACTTAAGTAAATAGTTACGTATCATGAAAATTTCGGTTTAAATATTTCTAAAAAGTATAAATTGATTATAATTACTTTAACGTTAAATTTTAAATCATTTATATAACATTTATAGTAATCTTGAAACATAGAATAAAAAGTAAACAACAAAAAAGCAATGAATAAGTACTTAGAAGGAAGTATAATTGTAAATAAGGATTATAATATAAATAATTTATTTTAAGTTGTTAGTAACAATATTCCTTAGAACTATGTTAGTAAAACAACCAACTACTACTATCTTAAATTTACTACTAAACAGCTACTTTAATATACCTATTCTATATCACTATTATCCGAATCTAACTCGGAGTCGGAGTCTAATTGGGAGACATCTCTAAACTCAAATTCTGGTTCTTGAAGTATCAGCAGACTAAAAGTTTCATCGAAGAATGCTTGTCTTATATACTACTCAAAACAAAATAAGGGCCACGAGGTATTTTGTCTGTACCATGAAAATAATAAAACCAATATTAATTTTTTTGTCTCCATAACGAAAACTAATGTTATTTTTACCGTGTAGACCAATAAATTTATTCCAATAATAATGATTAAAAAGTTTATTTGCTTTTGAAAGAAAAAACACATTTAAGGTTAAAAATAAAAACAATGTAAAGTTACTGAAAACAAAAGAAAATACTCCATGCTCATCTTTTAGTAACGGGTATGCCCCCCTCGTTTCGTTACGCACTCCTGAAGCCTGGAGTGCATGCTCTCAATCAAATGCCTGACATTTTCCATTGGAATCTCTTCCCAGGCTCTTTTAACAGCGTTGATGAGTTGCTGTTGGTTGTGGATTTCCTGATCACCGTCTCTAACTCTTCGTTTCAACTGATCCCACATGTGCTCTATTGGATTTAAGTCCGGACTGTTCGCCGGCCACGGCAAGACTTGAATTTGAGACGCTTCCAGTACAAACCGAGTCGCTTGAGCCGTGTGTGCACGAGCATTGTCTTGCATCAAGATGAATCCAGGACCCGCTCGCTGGGCAAATGGGATCACATGTGGTCTGACGACTTCCTCAATATACCGCTGAGCAGTAACAGTACCCTCATTTAAAATAGCGAGCTCAGTTTTGCCGTGTAAGCTTATCCCGCCCCAAATCATTACATTTGGACCACCAAAACGATCGACTTCATGGATGCAGGCTTCTGAAAATCTCTCGCCGCGTCTTCTCCATACTCTAATACGCCGATCGTCGTTAAAAAATTTAACTTTGCATTCGTCTGTGAAGAGCACCATGCCCCATTGGTTTATGTCCCAGTCCAAATGTTGACGGGAAAATCTTAAACGATTTGCACGATGATTTCTGGTTAATGGAAAACGGACAACTCGCCTTCTTGATGCCTGCTGGTCTTCATGCAATCGATTACGAATAGTTTGGTCACTGACACGAGTACCCGTTGTGAGCCGTAAACGATTTTGCAGCTTGCGGGCCGTCGTTGTGCGATCTCGGCGCGCACTTAATCGAATGTAACGATCCTCTTGAGCTGTTGTAATGCGAACTCTGCCCGAACCAGGTCTTCTTCTAACACTGCCGGTCTCTTGGAAACGATTCCATAGATTTTGAATAGCTCTTCGAGAAAATCCCATTGCAAACCCACAGATCGCTGCGAATGACCTTCTTCAATCATTGTAACGGCTCTGGTTGCTGTCAGCGAGTCCATATGACGCCTGCGTGCTTGTGGCATATTGCAAAAGATGTTTCTGACTCGAGATATCAATGAACTCTGATAATTTCTAATAAACCAAGAAGCTAAGGAAAGCAAAACGTCAAAGAAAATGCAATCAAAATTTTCAAAAATAATTTTAAATCACTTTTTATTTAAAATTGTTGCCAGCATTAGATGAATACTACAATATTAAAAAGTTTAGGTATCAAAGAGTTTGTATACTCAATATTTTACTACTTTCAATATGTAAATGTTTAATAATTTACACCAAAATGAAAAAATACCTCGTGGCCCTTATTTTGTTTTGAGTAGTATAGATGAAATAAGAGGATCAGAGGTGAGAAGAAGGAAATTAAAAATATCTTCATTGGAACTTTCTCTGCTCTTCTTACGGGAGTGATGTTTCCTAAACCTTCTGAAATCCTTGTTTCGAGCTTCCGATGCCTCTTCAGAAAGACTTCAGATTGGTACAACTGAGTTGCAAGCAATAATATCAGCACCATGCAAAAGGACTTTGTGTACTGTTGCAGACATATAATACCAGTTATACAATGTAATATACCTCTCAGCAGTCTGGAACGTATACTTTTTGAATTTTTCAATATTTACATGTTCACCGGATGTTATTGCTTGTAAAATGACAGCAAATCGGCGAATCAGTTCTTCATCCAATCCTGTAATAGCAGCAGTTTTTCCTGGATTTTCGAAGAATCTTCTCGCTGTATTGCCATCGTTGGTAGTACCGTGACCTTGCTTCACTACATCAATAAGTAAACCAAGCTCAGTTTTGAAGCGGTCTTGAATATTTTTTTTCCGCGCGTCTCTTGCATCTTGATCAGCCTTTTCTTTAACAACCCATTTTTTTGTGTCCAACCTGTATGAAATGTGTAAGAGGCATTCCATCATATTTATACGAGCATGCAATGATGAAATTCCGAAGTCCATCATATCAGCCGAAGTTACCTTTTTCCCTACTGCTTCCAAATTATTCATCTCGGATGGTTTTGCCAAACATATATAACAAGTAGCGTTTGATCTTGCTTCTGAACGATATGTGCATGTCTTGGCGTCAACCATGGTCATCAAAAGTGTGTGATCAACTTTATTACTATCACACTCAGTCTCTCTGAGTGCTGATATTTCTTCTTTTATTCTTCTTTCTTCCTCTTTTACGACTGCTTCACTTTCTTTCACAAACTTAAATTGCACTGGCCGACAATATGTTGCAGAGCAGGGTTTCGGGTTCTCCCATACTGTCTTCTCTTCACACATCATTTTTAAAGGTACCAATGATGTCATGAAGATACTGGAGTCGTCTTGAGCAGAATCAATTCTTTGCTTATATCTGCTTTAGCTGGAAGCTCCATCAAAACCCCACTTGGATATTAAAATAAACTTTTATCTTTTACTTCTTCTGGTACTACTTTTAATATTCTTCTCGCTGTTATATCCAGCAGAGCTTGAAGTTTAATTCTTGCTGAGGAATCTGTAACGGTGATGGATTCTTTAATTTCACGTGGAAAACACTCTTTTTTTCTCTTGTTGCACACGATAGTAAGAAGGGTACAAATTTTTAAGACCTTCTCGAATAGCTGATTCTCTTAATGTTATATACTGCCATTTTGATAACTTAAGAGATAACAGTAAACCAAGAGCTTTGAGAGGTGTGAACTCTTTCTGCACTGGTTTTCTTATAACGTCTTCAAATTTATTCATAGCTTCTGGATTTTTCATTATATAGTCTATCACGAAAGCCATATCTTCTCGGCCCTCTTCCTTCAACTTGGAAACTGCAGCATAAACAAACTCATCGGAATCACGTTCTAAATGATCACCACTTCGTCTCTTCTTTTGCTTGGTTCCGAGATCTTCAAACGGCTTCCGAGGTATTTTTCTTTTGGTCAAAGTACCAACTGTCGATGTAGATGTTGATGCTTGTGCTTCATTTCGGACAACAGATTCAGAGGTTTCAGGAACATTTTCTTTGATGCAGCTAGGCCAGTCAATATTTTCTTTCAACTATTTTCCATATTCCTTTCGGAACGTTCCATTTTTCGGTTTGATGATTGCCAACGCTTTTGTACTGCTCTAGTGAATTTCCGGCAAAATTCTCTAAGAGTCACTCGATCTTCTTCGGATAAACAAAAGCTCAATCGAGATATAATAGCGTCGAATAAAAAATTATAATCATTAACTTTATCTGAACTTTTTACAATAACGAATAAATCGAGATTTGTTACAATGCCTTCCATTTTTACAATGTTATATGTGTCACTGCTTTAGCGGAACTGAAGTTATATTTTAAATACAGTCTTATTTATTACAACGAAGTTTAATTAAACTAAAAAAGGCTTTCTATTTAACTAACCTCATTAACTAATTATATTAGTTACAGATCCCTATTTCAATTAAAACATTTTTCAAAAGTCATTAATTAACAATAATCGGGGCTAATGATACTTTTAAAAAGAAATTATTGCCTTTTAGTAATTATTACAAAGCCATAAATGTAAATAGTTTGTTATGCTAAAAGGACAACCATTTTGATAATTTATAAAATTCATTTTTATTTTTATTTAGTTTACGTTTGCTTTTAATAATGTTCGAGTTCATTGTTTATGACGTTTTAATGGACATCAACCATAATAATACCTATAATGTGCTTTCAAAAAAAAAACAAATTTATTCGTTGATTTTTTAAAAAAAAGCGCACCTGTGGCCGTGTAACAGAGTATGTCAAAAGGTTGCAAATAACTCAAAGATAAAACACCTTGAATATTATTAGGGCCAATCGTGCGATTGTTGAGATATTAATTTTTTTCATGTCGGCTCCATACAATTTTTTAGAAGAAAAATTCTATACGCGTGGTTTGCAACACGTATACATAATGTTGATATTTTTAGTTATTTATATGATATATCCCATCATATTCAAGCCTTAAAAGAAGACATTTCAAAAAGCATATTAGATGTCTATGAAAGGCGAATTTCAGCCCACTGTGCGCCGCCGCCCCGCTGCCGCTGCCCGCAAAATTCGAGGCAGAGGCCTTAGAGACCCAATATATGTAACAGACTATTCAGCAGAAGAAAGTAAAACGAGGAAATAATTCAGCTTCTAAAAACAAAAAACTTCAGAGACAGACCAGCCATCTACCAGCACAGCTCAGTCGATAGCACCTACAAGAAGAAAAACTGTCGATAGTATTTTTTCAATAAAATATTAAAAACTTTTTTGATTTTATTTTTACTTTCTTTCGGCTGATGATGATGATAATGATATTATTATACGACTAGCTTTTGCCCGCGACTCCGTTCGCGTTCATCCTTCGTGAACCTAATTTCGGGGATAAAAGTATTACAGTAGTACATGGTCTACCATGGTCCAAATCGTTAACCCTTTAACCGCTTACAATTTTTCATCGGGCATGCTCGTGTCGCCGTCCATACGAAGATACACCACGCAAAGTAGGGCTTGAATAATCCACGTTTGATAATATAATGTTTTTTTTTAAATAAACTATTATCTCCCGTAAATGTTTTATTTTACCACCCTAACACAATGACAATAATGACAATAATGACGTTACCTTAATAATTTATCCAAGAATTAAATGAATTATCTGTATTTACATATAGTTACGGACATTAACATTTTTATCATGGTCGCATTACTATAATTATTATATCTTATCTTATTAGTTTATATCTCTGACGTCAGAGGCGGTCTACTAAATAAGACATTGGCGTAGAAAACATTATTCATTCAGTTTATTAGTTGACGATGTTGACATTACTAGGGAAGTGATTAAATATATTTGGAAAATATCGAATTTAAATAATTTTACTGTTGATACTATAAGTAGTCTCGCGTTTTACTATATTTAAACGTTATATTTATATAGAATCAAAATGTGTACCGTAAGGGTACTTATGTATTTCAACTATAGCATATGTAATTATATACAACTTGTTTCAAAAAAACCCGTTAAGCCTGAAATGTCAGTAGCTACATATACATAAAACTGAAGTGGTGGGTGCTGTTCTTTAAGTTGTAGGCACAGTAGTTTCCGAAGAAAACAATATCGAAGTTCAGCAAAAACATCGCTAAGATTTTTAAAAGATCCCCAACACTACTGATCAGCTGTTGAAGTCATTAGCTTCTAAATCAAAGATTGTTATTTTTTTCAGACTAGTCATCTATCGGTATTTGTGCATTGTGTGTGTAACAGTACAGGGACCTTCAATCTAGTTAAAGTCCCTTTTAAAAGATTTTCCAAATTAAATACTTGATAGTTAAATTTATACTTATTCAGATTTGCTTTATAATTCACAATAACAGCTGTCTGTTACAAATTTTATAGATAACCTAACAAAATGTCGTTACGTTTGAATCAATTTATTGACTAATGAATGACGATAAAGAATATTTTGGCTCTCGCCCTACATGGTACTTACTTTGAAGATAACGACGTCTACGACTTCGCCATATAAGATTCCGTTTGTCAAAAGCGTCTGTGTATAATTTGCTGACAAAAATTGAGCATTGTCTGGAGTATGCAACAAATAGGTAGGTGAGTTGTATACGCTCGTATTTACGAGCTTGTATGTATTAAAGAATTACGCTATTCATGACTTCTTATTTTTACAATATTATCTGTCAACAAACAATCAACACAACAGACAGAATATCTGATTGAAGTTATTCAAAACGTCAAGCAGACATATTACCCTGGTTAATTAAAAATATGCAGCGCCATTGCTTAGGCATGGTATGAATGTACTTTTATGCTTGGTGGTTAATTTAATATTTTCATTCGTTTCATTCGTTCATCGTCCGTCACAGCACAGAGTAACTAAGCGAGAGTACCTAACTTATCCATAGATTAAATCATAAGAGTAAAGTTATACTGGGATCACTATTCTCGTATAAATTGGATGTTGCTAAATCTACCCTAAATACATTTAGCGCTAAACACGTTTAAAATATCATTCCATTTCTGACGTTTGTTGGAAGTTGAAAGAGACAGAATGATACTCTAAACATGTTTAGCGTTAAACGTATTTAATGAGTTTTGGCAAGCCGACCTAAGAAGTAAAAGAGAGTTTAATAGGTAGGTACGGGAACAAGAATCGTAGCTGTTAGCTAAGTAGGTACTTACATAACTTATGCGCAAAACCTTTCTGTAGTTTGATCTTTGAAATTGAATTTTCCTACCTCCTTTTTTTAGAAATCATGTTGACCTGGTACTTTTGGTAATATTTATTTAGTGGGTTCCGCATAATAATAATTGAAATTAAATCATTTTACTCTAACGGAACAAAGGATGGATAGCTATTTATTATTACACAGTCTTTTATAGCGTCGCAACATATCGGTTGATAGATGGGATATGTGGGTGAGTTTTCACTTGCCATGCTAACAGTAGGATCATCCCAAGATGCAACAGAGAGGAGTTGCCTTTTCGCACATGTTTGTTTCTTTCTTTTGATTACCTGACATTGTTTTCTAAAGTTTACGCGAACACTACACATTGAAATGAAATAATTTTTGTAAACCAAGTAACAATAAACGCGAGTAGATCCATGCAAAAGGTTTCATTTCAATAATCGGCTACCGATCACGTGTCGTATTGTGCCGCCTTCAACAGACGTCAGAACCTAGGGGTTCTATCTATCATTACATTAGGATGTAAGTTTGTAAAAATATGCAAACGTTACTATCGCGTTTAAGTTAAGTTTTAACAGATAGATCGTAATGGTATGTAAATAAGATCGAGAATTCAATCTGTTAAAGCAAACGCGATAGTAACGTTTGCACTTTTACAAACTTACACTAAGGTTTAGGATGTAAAAATAAGTTATTACAACTCATAAACAGTTAATTCTGGAAATGTAAATCGTATCCTAATTTTAATGCGGAGTGGTTTCCCAACAAACAGAAACTACACAGCAGTGGTACTAGGAAAGCAGTGACTGCAGATTTTGGCTTTTCAATGTTTTTACGGAACTCCAAATACAGAAAACTTAGGTTTTTACCGCATAGATTGACAACATTTTTTCTAACACGTGCTTTGAAAGCAGTTTGCTTTTTATTTTATAAAAATCAATTTGATCAAGCTGCTGAAGCTGAGCCGTGTAATACTACAGGTTAAAAATATTACAAATAATGCAAAACACCACACCGATTTATCTTTCGTTTGCTATTTTACTTATTTTAAGCCCAACTCAGAAATAAACATTATGTTTTGTTTTCACACAAGTAGATTACCTACACTAAACAAACAACTAACAATAATCAAAATTAAACAATATCAAAATAGTAATCAGTCTTTTATGATTAATTAGGCCGGTGTCCTTTAAGATTAAAAACCCAAATTAGATTATTAAATCCGTACAAAATGTTGACCACCTCGTACTACTAGGTGGTCAGAACTAGTCAGAAGCATAGACACTTCTTTCGAGAGCTGTCGCCTAGCCGCCCCGGCCGCCGCGCCGAGCGACGGGCAGAAGGAAATTGCATAGTGGTATTCGCGCATCAATCAATGTGTATGTGTATTTTTTTGTTTTACACTAAAAATGATAAATAAATACACATCCGATAAAAAATTACTATCTGATGTTGTGAATTAGTTATTAATAAAATTTGATTGTCAATGAAGTAAATTGTAATTTTATGTAATGTACTACTACGCCATGAATCGTCTGTAATAGACGTAAAAGCCTTGTTGATGATGATTGAACAAATAATTTTATTACTGTTATTATTATTTAATTGTAAGATTTTAATTTCATATGAAACTTTTGAACAGGCCTTCGTATCATGTACCATTATGTTGGTTTAATGCTCTAAGAAGATTATAATACGCAAAAATACCGTAATTTTGACATCTAGCATTAAAACCTCAGAATAAAACTCTCATCGCAGACGAAATAATATCCGTGTAAAACAAAGCGTATCATGGTTTTTTCTAAAGTACCTGAATTTTGACAGGCCGGCCGGTGTTATAATTTTTGAGTTTCTTTTTATTTCATTCAGTCGTCCATATGTGTTTTTCGTGTGTTTCTTTAATTGCGAAAATGGCTATGTTCTCCAATTCCGATTACTACGAGATGATGTTGTGCGTGGGACGAGCTGATGGAAACTTAGCTCGCGCTCGTGACTTGTACCATGAACGTTTCATTGAAGGCAGAGCACTTGCTGACCAGCGGCGGTTACCATCTTACCAATGTTTTCGTGAAATGATAACACGTTTGCATTCCACGGGATCCTTTCATCTTTCACGTGGCAGTGGACGTCCGAATACGTTAGATGCAAGGCGAGAAGAAGAGGTGTTAGAAATCTTCGAAGACGAACAAACCATCAGGACGAGGCGTGCCGCGGCGAGGTTTGGCATGAACCATGTCACAGTTTGGCGGATTTTTCGAGCTGACGGTCAACACCCTTACCACTATCGGCGTACGCAGGAGTTAACACCAGGTGATTTCGCTCTCCGAAGAAACTTCTGCGAGTGGTATCTGCGGGCAGCTGGAAGCTGGCCGCAGATACCACCGATGAACCGGGTCATTTGGACGGACGATGCAACGTTCACCAAATCTGGGATATTAATATCCAGTGTGTATGTACATACTAGGAGTACACAATACAGTGTCTGAAGATTAGGTATAGGCTACTCTGTGGTATAGGTATATGGAGTCGTTACTCCTGGTAGGTAACACAACGTCATGAATCTGAAATAGTCATGTGCCTTAACATAGTCGATATTTTTATTAATCATTAAAATAACTCTTTTTACTGAAAACTAAATCTTAATGCAAAGGTTTTAAGAAATTTACGAGGACTTAATTAAGAGGACTCTTGATAGGATGTACTTTAACAACCTTTACGTATAACGGGTAATTTTGCAACACCTTGTATAGAGAGTAAGTAGTGAACTGTCGTATTATCGACATTGTCGCATCACTACGGGTATGACTTTTATATCTGTGACGTAACATGCGGTCTGATAAATAAGACGGCGGCGTACAATCTATGGTCTGTTATTGAGGTAAGATATCATAGTATAGAGTCGGGCTCCAAGTTTCGTCAATAAAATCGAATTCGATCAACAAGGACTTCAAGACGTCGATAACAACAAATAAATAATCAAGCATTTCAAAAATTTATGTCAAACAAAGTAGGTAAGAGTCTCTTATTTAACTTAAACAACTTAAATCGTGACCGTCAAGATGGCGTAAACCGTAAAGATATCCAGAATCTGATGCTACTAATAAATAGTATCTAAATAGTAGGTACCGACAAAACACAGAGGTGAAAAAAATTGTACCCTTTTGCTTTTTGAAATATAATGCCTGTTCGCGGTGTAAGCTACCGGGCGTCAAGCTGGCGTACACCGCTTTTATCTCTGGAACGGCTTTGTTTTCGGAAACGATTTAGGTATTTCTCAAAAAATAGTACCCTATAGGGCCCTAAAATTGCATTTCTCTAACTATAGTAGAAGCCGAGATATAGAGTACAGCATGAGTTCGGAACTCAAAGTCTTTCCATGTGAAATTCTCGGCTACGCCAGCTTGACGGTGCGAAATTTTGTACACCTAAGTAATGGAATATCTCGGCTTCTACGATAGCTAGAGAAATTAAATTTTAGGGCCCTAGAGTACTATTTAGGTACTATTTTTTGGGATATAAAACGTTGTCGAAAACTAAGCCGTTCTAGAAATACAAGCGGTGTAGGCCAGCTTGACGCCCGGTAGCGTATACACTGTGAACAGACCTTATACTTCAAAAAGTTGATGTGTACTATTTTTTTCATCCAGGTATTACGTCGGTACTATTTGGGAACTATTTATTGGCAGCATCAGATTCTGGATATCTTTACGGTCACCTTAAATCATGTCTTCGTAATACTTATTCCTTAAGGTGTTTCATTACCATAGCGTTTTGAGACGTCATTCCCTATGCGAATGGCAACGGCCAGAAAAGCCCTTTTAAATATTTCATTTAACGTTTGATTACGTTCAAAATACTCTTCGGCCAAGATGTCCGCCATAAACTCGTGCCGTTTTGTGAGACCAAAACTGTCATCCGTCTGCGTGGAAATATGCTTAGCACATTCGTCCGTCTGAGTAAAAACATCCTGGGCAGATGAATTCGGAGTTTGCGAAAAGCTTTCTTCATAATGTGGCTGCGGTGTTTGTGTGCCACGATGTATGTACAGATCAGGTGTAGAATCAGTTGATCTCGACTTGAAAAACTCTTGAGTTTCAGCTTCGTAAGCTTCCTCCACAAACCCAAGTAGGATTGATTGGCTGTAATCGTTTTCCATTTCTGAAAAATAATGTGTACTTGGTAACTATCTCTGCTATCTATCTTTCTTAGATATTCACCTAGAAATTTTAATTTTACTTGAATAAAAGCGTTCAGTCGCATAATGCCAAATTCGCAAAATGGCAACCGAGTCGTAATTGGACAAATTCGCATAATGGCATATTCGTAAAAGGACAAATTCGCGAAATAGCATATTCGTAAAAGGACAAATTCACAAAAAGACTAATTCGCAAAAGGACAAATTCGCGAAATGACAAATTTTTACCAACGCATGCCGTATCGTGAACAATATATACGTACGATATTATTATAAATGAAGTAGCAATTTCTGACAGTTCAAGTGACAGTGAGTATTTTCTTCATTATCATTTTTAGTAATTGGATAAATACCTACCAGTGTGTGACTAAGTACTATATAAACAACCTTTATTATTGCTATCGAAGACAAGACATACTCTATGGTAAGAACTCTTTTTACCTTACCACATCTTAGTGATATCGTGATAAAGCCGACTACAAGGGTCAACACATAAGTAAACATTGCATTCCTTGCACATAAATCTAGTCTGTTTTCTGACTTGGGTTGCAGCACACATTTTACACCTTTGACTTTTGCGATTTGGTATTATTGCAGGAAAGTGTTTAGTCACGTCAGAAGGGAGTATGCTGCATATATTTGATTGTAAACTCCTTGCCGTCGACGATGTAGATATAATTTGGACTTGGTAATAAGTTGTCTGATAACATTCAGCTGAAATTCCGCTAACTGCAGCCGCGAACCATTTTGTAAGGATTTAAACAAAAAAAAATGCATTCAGTAGTTCCATATCGAATATACGGAATGCTAACTTTTTGAACCATTTTTTGGTTTTTCTGAGCCCATATTTTTTGAATATTCATCAACACATCTTGGTTTCATTTTAGGGAGCCCAGTATTTCTGTCCTAATACTTATTCGTTGGTACCATTTCTGCATCATGCATTGTCGTCAATATATGTACACTTTTTTTGTCCTGCCATTTCAGTGCCATCAGAGGGGCGGCATAGAATGCTTGTATTTCACCTTTTTTAAGTTTTTTAAATTTTGGCATCTCTTTTCTATTTGTGCGAACAGTACCGCAAGCAGATAAGGCCCTCTGTTTTAAGTGTAAGAACAGCTGTGGCGATGTATACCAATTGTCAATGTATAGCTGTCTATTACAATCAAAGTAATCGTCAACAAGAGAGGTAACTACTGAAGCAGTGATGCCTAAGTTAGGCAAAAGCGTAATGTTAGTCTCTTTACCGCAGTAGATTACAAAATCAAGTATATAACCGGTTTCAACATCACATAGTACAAATAGTTTAATTCCGAATCTATGTCTTTGGTTTGGCAAATATTGCTTAAGCGTTAGTCGTACTTTAAAAGGAACAATACTCTCATCAATGCACAGTTTCGCATGAGGAACAAAAGTCTCTTTAAACACGTTAAGACAACGATCTATTAAAAATTGCACTTTATACAATCTTGACGTTAAATTTTGCGTAAAGCAATCCGTAAAATGTATCATAGCCATAATAGAGCAGTAACGATTTCTAGTCATCAATTTACCAAAAATTAGTGAATTTAAAAGTTCATCTTTTGACCAATGCTCCTCTATTGACAATCTTTGATTCCTTGTAAATAGCATCGTGATAGCCAAAAACAAATATATTTCAGATTTTGTTACGCCAGTCCAGCATTGAATTCGCGAATATATCCGAATGTCTACATGCCGTATAAAGTATTGATGATATAGATTCGTACAACGCACAATTTCCTCAACTTGACTATCATTGAAGAAATAATTGAAAAAATCAAGTTCTGTACAGTTTCTGGACAGGTTTACATCTGGTCGGATACCTGCATTAAAATCTTTGAAATTTTCTGGTATCGAAGAACTAGCTTCTGATGTCCATTTAATGTCTGATGCATGAAGCACTTTTACCTAAAATAATTATGGTCATAAAAATATTGAACAAACACTGAAACGTAAGTTGAAAAATTTTAGGACCCGGCATGCTATGTGTAATGAATTACCTGTTCGTTGGTTAAAATTTCATCATCTGACTCATATTCTTCGCCAGTATCATGGGCCCCTTCTAAAATTTGGATTAGTTCTTCCGCAGTCGACATTGTTAATAATTTAAATGATTGACAGTTAGTTAATATGATTTCTGTTTGTCATAAAAATTGCTTTCTTTCAAATTCAAATTATTTATTTGTCAAACAGAAGTATATACAGTTAGAATAAAATATTTTACAATATACGTTCAGCTGTGTTTTGCCGTTAGGCGTACAAATATAAATGTTAACTTAATATATCTTTAGACGCGTAAGATAGTATTGAGATAAAGTATGCTATTACTTCATTAGGTTAATATTATTAATACTATAATATAATCGATAGTAATACCAATAATCGATAAGTCCTACTACCTACTCGTAAAGAAATCAATCATACGAATGCTTTCATCACATTACTATCGTCTTATAAATGAGACATTGGCTGACTGTTTCATATGAATTGTTGTAGAAAAAGTAATGGAACAAGGAAACACATATTTCGTTTACAACTGAAAATTAATGGAAAGAACCAGTTTTCCTATTATTTACTTAATAGTTTAATCTTTTATGCATAAATTAGTCTCAATAAATTTTGCGAGAGTGGTAAATATCCTGTAAAAACCAAACGAGAACTCAGTCTTATTTATCAGACTGCGGCGAAATGAGCCGGGTATGTTGTGTCTTATAAATCAGACTACGGCGGTTAAAAGGTTAAGCGGTCGAAGCGTGATTAAACTAGAAACAACGATTTACGCAATTTTGGACCTAATTGACATTTTATTAAAAATCTAAATATAAGAACAAAACAAAAATAGCTTAAACCTAACTTGTAGCCGTTATACGTCAATTTATACTTTCTTTTGTTGTAAACGTATAAATGAGAGACGCCTCGGGCACTGTTCAATGTCAATTTTGTCATCAGTGTCCTTTACAATTTTATTTATGCGCGAATCTATTTGAATTTCACGATTTTTCGTGTGCACCGATCGCTATAATATACCTGCGATTGGATCATCCGAAATTCTTGAGAAATTGTTTTTTTTTTTAATACACACACCGGCATATTTAGCGGAAAACAAATAAAAATTCCATAATTAAAAAAATATGGTTTTATTTTAAAATCTACTTACTACACTTCTTTTGTTATTTAAAGTTTCATTTGTTTTAATTAAAATGAGATCACATTAAGAACAGATTTTGCGATTAAAGGCTATTTGTGAAAAATGGTACATTTTTTAACTTTTCATGTAACCGGGAAAAGTGAAAATTAATATTAAAGTAACAATTAATTAAATTAGAAAAATGGTGATTAATATCGCGTATTTCCTTCACGTGCTCTTATTAAAGTTTCTACCCGTCTAGGCATACTGAGAATGATGTTATCGATGGTCTCCTGGGATAGTCTCCGCCATTCCTCAACTACGGCGATTCGCAGTTCACCCACGTTGGCAGGAGCTGGAATTCTGGACTTAACTTTTCTTTTCAGCAAGTCCCAAACGTGCTCTATTGGGTTCATATCCGGTGATCTTGCCGGCCACTCCATAACAGTGATATTCATATCATTAAGATATGCTTGAGTTACCCGAGCGGTATGCGGCCGAGCATTATCCTGCATAAAAACAAAATCGTCACCGATATATGGGGCAAACGGTACGACATTTTCTTCTAAAACTTCTCTGATATAGCGGTTTGCAGTCAGACTCCCTCTGTCAATCACTACCAAGTCTGTGCGAGCTTCCAAACAAATGCCCGCCCAAACCATTATTGATCCACCACCGTATGCAACTGTAGTTTCAAAATTTGTCTGAATGTATCGTTCTCCTTTGCGTCTGTATATTCTTTGCCTGCCGTCAATTTGATTTAAGAGAATTCTGCACTCATCACTAAACAATACCTTACTCCATTGGTCCGCGTTCCAAAGTCGATGTTCCTGAGCAAAAGTTAACCTGTTTCTACGATGATTTACCTCGAGCCTTGGAGCCTTGGCGGGCACTAATGAACCCAAACCAGCTTCTTCGAACCTTCTTCGTACCGTACGCTCACTTACGGTTATACCCCGCACTGCTTCTAACTCATGTCGGGCTTGGACGGCCGTCAAACGGGGGTTCCTACGTACACGAAGCCGAATGAAACGATCATCCCTACTCGAAGTGCGTCTTTTTCTGCCTAGTCCTGCTCTTCTCACATAAGTACCGGTCTCCCTGAACCGTTGGATACTGCGATGGATCGTTGAAACTGGTCGACGAAGATCTCTGGATATCACTCTGTAAGTTTGACCATTCCTTCGCATTTCGAGTGCCCTGGCAATCTCCGTTGGGGCTAAGTCAGGCATAATTCAGTCCTTAACTCCAAAAAGATACGCAATTAAAAAAAAACTAACAAAAAACAGTATTTCAATGAAATTTTAAATCAAACTCAGAAGGAAGAAATACTCGAAGTTCGCTCCAGATAAGGTGTATTTGAATAAAATTAAAACAATTGCATAAAATGTGATGTTCAGTTGTTTTCTTAATTTGAAATTATTTCTTTTTAAATTAAATGACGTATAAACCAGCCAGCAACCTTATATATTACTGATATCAAACCTTTTTTTATGTTCCGTTAAATATGCCGGTGTGTGTATGTTGATTAAATAAAATAAATTTGGGTGTTTTACTGCCACCTTTCGATTTAATCGGTTATGCCATCCTTCTATTGAATTTGTGGTGCGATGTCTCTGGCCATAAAAGCATATGGTAGAAATTTTGTCCGGCTTCATCCACTGTTTCACAAAGTAGTCGTGAAACTGAGTAACGCGTTCGTCGTTGATTGAAATATCATCGATTGTCATAATTGCTTCCGGAAAATAATCTAATGGTAAATAAGCAATCGAAGCATAGAACGTAACGACCTTCGTTCAGACGCATAGTGCCAGAAACGCAAATTACCTTACACTTGGATGACCAGATTAGCATTTCGTAAATTATCGCATATGACCAGATTTTGTTTCGCACATTACCAGATACGCATATGACCAGATTTTGTTTCGCACATTACCAGATACGCATATGACCAGATTTTGAGAATCCAATTGCGTAATCGTTAGGTGTCAATCGTTAAGTGCGTGCGTGCAGTGCGCTGCAGAGACGGGCAAATCGTAACTGATTCCTGATTACGAAATTTCTCCGGTTTTTTGCATTCCCTATCTAGAATGTCCTAATTTCAGCATGTGATATTAAAAAATTGGTTGGTATTCAGATGCTAACAATGTATAAAATTTAATAAAATAACATTTTACATCATCGTTTATTCATACTTAACAGTTACGTTTAAAGATAATTTTAAGTTAAGTCTTAACATAATATAATCAGTATTTCTGACGTTTGAAAAAAAAACAAATAAAACAATTTTTTTATATATCCATTAAACGTAAACATGAGGCAGAACATTTTTATTTTAATAAGTCTTCCTTACTTCTTTCTTTCTTGACTTCAAAAGTTTCAAAATTATTAGTTTTCTAATAAAATTCAACGCTGTTATCTTTTTCGTCCTTAGTTTATTTAACATTTTTTTGTATGCCTGGTCAAATCCGATATCAACTTTCCTTCGGTTACTCTTTTTTGAAACCTTCCATATAAAATCTTTCATCGCTGTGTCACATTTTTTGCTCTCTTTTTTAATTTTGTGAACAAAGTCACAAAATCCCGGATGTTTCATTATTCTCGTGTTTATTCTATGGTTCCAGCCCTCCAATGCATTATTAGTCCGGTGACGTTGTTCTGCGACACTTATCACGTTTATGAAATTACTTTTTTTATCCATTCGTCTTCGAAATATTTATTGAATGTATTGCATTCTCTTGTGTTTGGGGATATCTCTATTATACTTTGCCAGCATGATTTAATAAAGGTTGCTGGCAGTAACGGCAAGTTTGCCGCGAGTCTGACCATTCTTCTGCCATCTTTGGTCGTAATACTCGTACATTGCTTTTGTTTCGCATTTTTCCACACAGCTTTGCTCATGTGGTAAAAGCAGCCCGACACGGTAGTTTCCGGAACACTGTTTTTATGGCTGTTATAGCTGCCGCCTCATAGTCTGTTTTGAACACATTTATATTCAGTTTTAATTTAATTTTCAAAAGCTTGAACATCCGGACATAAGTCTGATACGTCTTGTTGGGTAGTAACGCGAAGACCACGGGAATCACGTGAGTGACGGTGTCGGTAGAATTGAGATCGATGTTTATAGTGTATAGCTGTGCAAAAGGGGATGGAGCACTTTTGAACGTACCGTCGCCAAAATACGTGTCCGATCCTAAAATCATTACAAATTTTCTAGCTGTAGGGGAACAAAATATTAAATTTTTTCCGTTTCTCCATTGATACATAGTAAAAATTTTTTTGCTAACACGTTAGGAACCTCAACATCATCCAACCGTCTATAAGTCAGCTTGTCACAGTTGAGAAATTGTTTTCTGGCTCTGTACATAGTATCTTGCTTTTCTTTTACTGTAGACAAGCCATGGACTCCATCATCATCGAGAGCTTCCAATTTTTTCTCTAGGATTTTCGACACTGAACCTAGATCGTCACACACTTCCTGTTTGCATTGATTCATTGCAATAATGACCTTGCATTTATCATAGTTCTTTTGACAAAATAATCTATATTCAAATAAATATTGGTATATAATATGATGATGATGATGATATTATATAAACAATTATACACCGATCCGATTAGTCAGTCGGTGAAAGTTACCATTACAGAGTAACTCTATTCCAAATGACGACCAAAGTCAAAGTCAAAGTCAAATATTTTTTATTCAAATAAACTTTAGTAAAGTGCTTTTGAATCGTCCAAAATTTTTTTAACCTACTACCCATTCAGGACGTCTATTTTTTAGCTGTAGAGAAGAATGGGCGCATATTAGAGCTTTAATATAAATAACGACATTTACAAAATTATATGCCGTTACCAAGATATACAAGTTTAAAAAACCTTAACAATATTTTAAATTAGAAATACCTGTTGGAGTGATTGGAGCATTTTAAACCCATGCTGCTTTGCCTTTAATGTAATCAGACACTTTATAGTAAGCTTTTTTATAAAGCTTTTCTTTAATGGCGATTTTAAATTGATTAATATCAAGTTTTTGGATATTACTTGGAACTTTATTGTAAAAACGTACACACAGGCCACTGAATGAATTATTTACTTTGTGGAGCCTAGTATAAGGTACTGCTAGTTTGTTTTTATTTCTAGTGTTTACATTGTGAATATCACCGTTTTTAGAAAAAGTTTCAATATTTTTATAAACATACATTAGGTTCTCGTAAATATATTGTGATGCAACTGGACCCCTGTAGCCGAGTGGCTTGTACGCCGGATTTTGGGCGGCGCTAACTCGGAGGTACCGGGTTCGATTCCGGTCGGCTCAATGTTGACGAACTTTTCTATATTGTGTCGGGTCTGGGTTGTTGTGGTACCGTCGTTGTTACTGATTACCATAAAACGAGTGCTTAGCTACTTACCTTGGGATCAGACCCATTGGGATCTTCTTTTGCAACGTCTTTAAGAACAAAGAGCCTGAAGTCCTCCGGTTACGGATAGGCCGACCCCAGGAGTCCCATTCTTTTCCTAGCCAGAGAGAATCACACAGTAGGCGCTGCATTGACTCCGTTTTCTCTCCACATGCTCTACACAAGCTATTTGTTAATAGATGCATTCTGTGAAACATTTGTTTTGTGGCATAGTGCCCTGTCAAGGCACCGATGGTTAATCGGGCCTGCCTTCTACTGTCTCCTCATATGAACTTACTCCGTCTTAAGGCTACTAAGTACTGCTTGTCTCTCAATAAATTCAAATAAAGCCGCATCTTTAATATACTACGCACGACACACTGTGGATGTTATTGCAAAGTCAAAATTATTTATTCAAATTAACACTCACACTATCAATGTAGCTTTCTAGAACCAATCTTTCAAAAATGAGTCCAACTCGAAGATAATTAATTCAGTAGTAATTGAGTTAAAGAAAACCTAGTGTTTTTTCAATATTCACGGTTTGTAGCTTTCTGGAACCAATCCTTCAAAAATGAGTCCACCTCGAAGATAAATAATTGGTAAATATTGGTTCAGTAGTAATTGAGTTAACGAAAATCTAGTGTTTGGTACAATAATAAATACAGGTATAAAGAAAATAAAAAAAAATCGAATAGATACGTATTATGAATGAAGTAAAACAAAACAAGAGGCGATACAGATAGATTTGTCAACACAGCCGACACAGTAAAAATGCGTCAACTTTTTGCAGACGACACATTTGCGACGCAACCTACATTTATTCTTTACTGGACGCTCGGCAATATAATGTGTCTTGGCTTCAAATTTGCCCTCTCTTTGCGGGAGTGTAGTAGCCACGTTAGGTGTACTGTGTCGGCTGAGGAGGGAAGAAATAAGAGAGTAGCGGAAAGCTCGATGAGACTGTAAAGAAGATTTTTTAGCAATGATAAAATAATTTAATACAGATACATTAAGAAGTCTACGAAAAAGTTTTTTGTACCAAACACTAGTACGCTTCCGTTCGATGGGGTACATGGATAACAGTTGATCCTTCTTATCAACACCCCCCATCATGATGTTATAATCTAGGATAAGGATAGGTTTAGTTTTGCTGTTGGAAGTAGCAGTGGCATTGCTATGGTAGGTGGAAATGGTTGCCACCCTATTTTGGTCCCGCCATACCATCACGTCGACGTCACCAGATGTGTACCCTGTTATTTGACTTGGACGCATATTTGCTTTTGTTAAGCGCATCAATTCATCGGGAACAAACTGGCGATTTGTGCGGAGAGTCCCCACCACGTCAAACCCCAAACATTTAAGGTGTCTTGCTAATGCAGGAGAATTATAAAAATTATCCATCCACAGTGTGTAGCCTTTGTTTTCGAGGCCATTGATAAGCCTCAAAACAACTGCTGGCGTAGATGCATCTAGTGGTGACTGTTGGTCCCCCTGGGTTGCAGGCGCAGACCTATGCGCGTGAACCTCGTACCTCCAGAGGTACCCGGTAGTCGACTCACACAGCTCGTACGTTTTTATGCCCACTGTGGCGGCTTTATTTGGAATGAATTGGTTAATACTTAACCAACCCTTCCACTGCAGCAATGATTCGTCAAGAGCCAAGTTTTGACTTAAAGTATATAAAGATTGAAATGTTTCATTAAGGTGTTCCAAAACGGTGGTTATTTTATATACATAACTTCGCCTGAGACGGGCTAAGTTCCTCGGCACACATGAGACTATTGTTGTTAAAATGTAAGCAAGTGCTCAATAATTGATATCTACGTAGACTCATGTGTACCGAGAAACCAGGAGTGGAAAAAATGCCCTCGTCTTTGACCCAGTAATCAGTAATTTTGGATTTTATTACCACACCCATCGCCAACACAATACCGAAATACGTATATGCTCGTCTATGTGTGTGTCCTTCCAGAAGCTGATGCGACTAGAAGAACACAGGGAATTGTTTCTAAATTTGTTGTTGGCGACCTCTTGCGCATATCTGTTAGTTTCCCTGACAATGAGCCCCATGATTTCTTCGTTCCAGATCTTAACGAATATATCGTACGCGTTCACACAGGGGAAACTGGGGCCAACATTTTCCTGTGTGAACGGTTCTCTACGTATGTTAGGAGGAATGTTAAGAAAGTTCTTCCATTCAAAGGCGAAGAAATCATGGGGCATCATAGTCGCGCCTTGGTCAGGAACAGGATCAGAGGCGGGAAGCGGGACAGGGATAAGGGACAGCAAGCGGAGCAACGGGCGACGTAACTTGCGACAGTTCAGCCTCATCTTCAGGAGTGTCTAAGGCCTCCCGGAGTACCCTCGGCAGATTAACTGGCACCAGCTCCTCTTCGTCTTCGCTACCACCAGAATCCAATTCGCTTCCTATTAAAAAAAATCTTTAATCACAACATCATCTTCGGTCTACAAGGACTACGAGGACGATGACATCTGGTCTGACGCTCCGAGAACCATCAACTAACGCCGATCGATCCTAGACATGCTGTAATAAAACCATACATACCATAATTGAGTGCCTCCTAGATATCAATCGCCCTTAGTGGCCTGTAATTAGGTCGGCGATGATCAGTTGGAGTGGAGGCTATTGATCTGTCTGCACTGCCTCCGCACTCAAGGTATCTGCAAAAAGAAGTTAATCTTAAGTTCATTGATTAAAATAACTTATTGTCTGATTATCATCAGACGAAGCTTTTTAGAAATTACTTTTAAACGATGAAAGTATTGACTTACACTGCGGGTGAAGGTGGGAATCTGGTGACATCATCATCCCTGTTCAGTTCAACCACCTCCACCGTATGTTGGTAATTGTCAAACGTAGAGATCCTTTGTTGCCCATGGTCCCTGTGATAGTCCCTGGAAGGTACCACGGGAATTATTTTACCCGTGGTCCCTGAATTTTGTATAAGCCAACTAATTTAAAAAGGATTATACCTTTTTAAAACTAACTGTATATTATTAAAGAAAACGATAAAATAAAACATAAGTACCTACATATACTCTGCGCTTGTGCTCTATTATAACAACAAAATGCGGTTGGGTTTAAATTAGTTGGCTTATACAAAATTAAGGGACCACGGGTAAAATAATTCCCGTGGTACCTTCCAGGGACTATCACAGGGACCATGGGCAACAAAGGGTAGAGATCCTGTCGAAAAAACACATCCTTGTCATACACAGTGTTAACTTGGAAATGTTATGTTTAATAAAAAGGAATTAACTTACGCTAAAGACGGAGAGGGCGATCTAGGCTCGGGAAGTCTGGAGGGTCCAGGCTCGTTGTTCGGAGGCCTGTGAAAAACCCATCCCTGTCATGCACAATGTTAACTTGGAAATACTTATGTTTAATAAAAAGGAATTAACTTACGCTAAAGACGAAGAGGGCAATCTAGGCTCGGGAAGTCTGGAGGGTCCAGGCTCGTTGTTTGGAGGCCTGTGAAAAACCCATCCCTGTCATGCACAATGTTAAATTGGAAATACTCGAATAAGTATTGAACTCACGGTAAGGGCGGAGATAGCGATCGGGGCTCTAAAACTCTGAAGGGTCCAGGCTCGTTGTTCAACAGCCTGTAAAGACACATCATACTCTTATATTATGTGCTGCATTCTACAGCTAACATACATCAATTACGGGTAACATAACATCAATTATGGTATACTTACGGGCTCCAAACGCGCCTTTTTTTAATATGTAGGGTAAGGTGGTGTAAGTGTGCGCATTTTAACTTTGAGGCCCCATAAAAAATTAAATATCATATTAAGAAAAATCAACATTATTTATTTATAGTCTCTATATATATGTTAACAAATTATGGAACAACGAATTACACTAATGTCATTAATTAAAGTATGAACTGAAGAAATATAAAAAACTAAAATTGCGCACTCTTATACGGCCGGATGTACAAGGGTGCGCGACGAGTTGTACAAGAGTGCGCGACGAGTTGTACAAGAGTGCGCGCATTAATTCTCAGTGCACAAGTCGCACTTAAATAGTCCTTGACCTTAATAGGCAGTGCAGTTTTCATGCCACCATTGTTGGCACACCGAAAATTCGATCCAGTCTTCAGTACTATTACTGAAAACTGGATCGAATTTTCGGTCGGATAGCCTATGCTCTTTGTATATTTCTGGACACCCAACACACCTCCATATTTTCTTTTTTGGGGTATATAGTTTTAGGGATTTTGAACGGCTTTTACTGAGTTTTCTTCGTATGCAGTTTTGGCAGGGGTAGAATTTTTCATTCGCTTCCTCAAAGTAGACTCCGCTATTCCAAAAGATTCAGCTACAGAACGCTTCAACTGTCCTTTTTCGATTAGTTTTCGAGCTTCATGAAGAACCTTTAACGAATAATTTTGTCGCTGAGTAAGTAGTTCTTTTTCTTCGAGACATGCTGTAAGTGCACAAAAAAATACTTAGTTTGTAAAATTAGACTTTATCTTACACACTACATTAGGGAAAAATAAATGTCGTTTAAGAGTGCGCGCGCAATCTTATACGAACATACCGTGCGCACTCTTGTACACCTCACCCTTCACATACATATTAAACCACTGGCGCAATCTATTGAAAGATGAGCAAAGTTTTTCGAACGAATCGGTTAGCTAAGTAAATACGTTATTTGGATAATCAATGAATATTCTAGTAAAACTAACAGTTTCGGAACAGATATCTTTGCAAAACGCAAGAAAATTAGATCAAAATGAGTAAAAATCTATTGACTTACGTAGTATCTCCGTTTTTTAACCAATTTCGATTTTTTTTCGGCAGCGCAACCCTTATCACTAATGAACCAAAACACAACTGAAGTTAGCCGCAGACCTCGCACAGAGCCGGCGTGACGTTTGATGCGCACTCTTATCGACTGCGTACTCTTACACCACCTTACCCTAGCGGCTCTTCCAGAGGGCTGCCACTAGGTAGTTCGTTAATATTTACGAGTTCAAGCCTATAAAGGTAAAACTGTTGAAATTCCAATACGATTGGTTCATTAATTAAAACCATATCAATGAATGAACCGTTATGAATGAAGCGTTAATTTAGATTACTGAGTAAATAAAAAAAAAAGCAAAGAAGCTAACTGGTCAATTGCATGGGGTCTTGCTTGGCTTCCACGGCTCCCACGGTCCCCCCTACTTCTTCTGGCTCCACTACCTCTACGGCCAGCACCACGCGAAAGAGGTTCAACCAACACCGGCACCACAACCCTCGCACCACCCCGCATCCTCACACCTCTTCCGCGGCCACGGCCAGGTAGCAAGGATTGTTCCCTGACATTAAAAAATGCAACTAAAACACATGCATGTAAGTAAAATAACAGTCATGCGTAAAATGCAGTATAAAATAAAAAAAAGGCATGCGTAAAATGAAAATAAAATAAAAAAGTGACTTTTTAGTGCAGTTGACGCCATAATACCAAGTATGTATTTTCTATAGATTAACTAACGTCAAGAGGAGCTCGATGGCGCAGCGGCCTGCGATTGTTGCGGTTAAGCAAAAAACAAAAAAAAAACAAAAAACTTGGTTAAGCAAGCAACGTTCGCAAGGGCCGGTCACAGGATGGGTGACCCATAAATTCTTATCTCGAGCTCCTTCGTGCTTTGGATGGCACGTTAAGCCGTTGGTCCTGGCTGCATCTACAGTCGTTAATAGCCTCAATTCCGCTTTGGGCCCGCGTGGAGGGTTATGACTCACCCTGCTTAACCATCCATAAGGAAGGCCTGTGCCCCAGCAGTGAGAACATTAAATGGTTTAGATGATGATGAAGGACTTATGTCAACTGCAAGTACACTCGACTAATGCATCATAAGGTGAGGACGTAATGTAAGGAAGTATTGAACTTACGGCAAAGGAAAAAGGGGTTTAGAAGCCAAAGGCACCGGCAACAGGACTTCACGCCACCTCGCATCCTCGCACATCTACCGCGGCCACGGCCAGACAGTGATGTCATATCTACCAACTTTTTGGTAGATCTACCAATTTTCACTTCAGTCTACCTATCTACCACCCTAGATCTAAAATCTACCTATTTTTTAAATTAGTTTGACATACCACGTTGAATTATTTTTATATGGACGAGCGAAGTTGCGATGTATTGCGTGAGCCATGCGACGATGCGTCAAGCATACATAGAGTCCAGGCTATAAAACACAAAAAAAACGTCAGCAACAGTTCGAGCTTCGCGCCATTTCGCGCCCATAGACAATAATAAACTGTTCTGTGGCCCATTCCCGGTGGGTTGGTTTGTTGAAGAAGTACCTACTCTGTGATCAATGGGAATCTTTGCTCCAGTTTTATTAAGTTGTTTTGTTGTTAAAACTAATTATCTACGTATTAACGGTGCTGATTGCTGTTTGTTTTGTGTTGCGTGCGTGCATTTATTTATATTAAAATGGATTCTGACAGCAGCGAAAGCGATGCACAGAGTTCTAGGTTAGGAACTCCGCCACGAAAAGCTAAAAAAAGGCACTATGACCACAGATTAGGTAATAGTTACTTCTATGACCAAAATTATTCGAAATTATGGGAGAAAGACAAGGAATTTGCAGGTTGGTTTCAAGAAAGTACCAAGGGTGAAGGATATTTTTATTGCAAATCATGTAGGTGTGTTCTTAAGTGTGCTGGTGGAAGATTTATTTTAAATAAACATGCAAATAGTTTAAAGCATGTAGCACATGTGAAAGGTAAACTTCTATTCCGTGGTTTTATACTCAGTTTAGTTTAATTAATATTGAATGATTCATTAAAATTTTACAAACAAAATTACTAACAATCAGTTAATTTATCATTGATTGCCTATGATTGTGCATGTATATATTTTAAATCCTAATACATAAAACACCAATCTTTTAAAAAGTTAACTAGGTACTTGTTTTCAGGTATAGCAAGTCAACTATCAATCACCCAGTTTGGGCAAACTCAGTCAAAAAAGTCATTTGAGGATAAAATCAAATTTGGAGAAATAAGAATGGTTTGTTTTTTGGCAAAAAATAATCTACCTTTTAACATTGCTGGTTAGTATGCTTGCGACTTGGTCTACAAATTCATTATTTAATAAATGTAGGCTATGTTTTGTTGTATTTCATTCACATCAAATTAATTTTAATTAAGACACTATAGGTATTCAAATTATATTATTTTTCAGGTGACCTAAAGAAACTAATTCAAAATGTTTGCTCGGATTCTGAAATAGCCAAAGAAATCACATTCGAAAAAACTAAGGCACAAGCCATTGTTACAAATGTAACAGGAAAATTATCTCACAGCGAATTAGTTAAGACTTTACAAACTAAAAAAATTTCTTTGATTGTTGATGAAAGCACAGACAAATCAACAACAAAACACTTGGCGCTCATTGTCAGAACAGCAGTAGATTTCAATGTGGAAGATAATTTTTTATGTTTAATACCAATTGTAGAGGGCACTGCCTCAGCATTACATAAAAAATGCAAAGAATATTTTGATAATGAAAATATTTCTTACAAAGAGAACATGATTGGGTTTGCAGCTGATGGTGCAAATACTATGTTTGGTTCACACCATTCATTGTCCACCCTACTTGCAAGTGAGATCCCACATTTATTCATGATGAAGTGCATTTGCCACTCGTTTCATTTGTGTGCTTTTTATGCCTGATAAACTCTTCCGAGGGGTGTAGAGGATTTTGCAAGAGATGTATACAATTATATCCAAAATAGCCCAAAACGTCTGGGTGACTATAAAGAATTCCAGTCCTTTCTGGATATAAAACCCCACAAACTTCTACACCCAGCTCAAACAAGATGGCTGTCTCTACTTCCTGTGGTCAAACGGCTTTTAGAACAGCTTCCAGCTTTAAAGTTATACTTCCAAAATGCTGTTTTGAATGACAGGCTACTTGCAGCTCATACCATCCATGTGAAGTCCATGGATCCTTCAACAGAGCTATACTTAAATTTTTTGGATTATGTGTTGCCCTATTTCCATGACATTAATAAAGAAATGCAATCAGAAAGTCCTAAACTTTATTTGTTGTATGAACGGATTTTTACAACATACAAAACTATCTTGGAATGTTTTATTAAACCAGAATTTCTGCAGCTGACTGAAGATGAAAAAAACAGTAGCAAGGATCTTAACTTGGATTTAGAGAACAAAATTATCAATTTAGAATATGAAAATAAACAAAACCATGTACCAATTGAAGAAATATACCTTGGTAGCAATGTTTTTTCCCTGTTATTGAAACAAGACTTTGTGTCTAGGATGAATGAAATGGAAATAGTACAGTTTAAAGAAAAATGCATTCTCTTTTATATGGAGAGTGTAAAACAAATAAAGCAGCGTTTTTGTTTTAACGAAAAGCAAAGATTAAAATGTCTTAAATTTATGAATCCTATACATATCATTGAAAAACATGCAGTCACAACTATTGCTCATTTAGGAGTTCAGTTTCCAGGCAAGTAAAACATAATTACATAATTAATAATGTTGTCCACTCTAGAATATTTTTTTTTACATTACATTTTTATTTTTAGGACTTTGCCCAGAAAACATGACCGAATTGGACCGAGAGTGGAGATTATTAAGAAACATGACATTTAATTTCACAGAAAAAAATGTGGATCCTACACCCGAAGAATTCTGGAAGCATGTTTCATCCATTAAAAAAGGAGACCAGTCTCCAATGTTTCCCCTGATATGCGAATTCGTGAGAAAATTACTCGCACTTCCACATAGTAGTGCCAACGTTGAGAGATTGTTTTCTGCAATTAATAATATGAAAACCTTCCAGAGAAATAGAATTTGCACGGAGACTCTAGAGGGATTGTTGCGTACTAAAAGATTTATAGCAAACAACGGGCAGCCTAGCGCAGAACATTTAATATATTTCAATAAAAATATGTATAACTTCCAAAAATAAACATTTTAAGAACAGTTCATGCATTTTTAATCTTAAAAAGTCTTCTAAATTGAGGTGGTACTAGATATTTGCACAAAGAAATGTCAATAATTTGTTTACAAACATTCTTCATCGAATTTAGCCGTAGTGCGGGTTCAATTTCTACACGAGGTAGTCAACTTTATACAAAGTTTCAATATCTTAAAGTTAAAAGATAAGCATTCGTGGTACACGATAAACGTTGTTTCTAATTCATAAATGTGTTTTATATCAAAGAAACGGTGACGCGAAAATGTATTAATTGCTTGAGTATGTAATGTATATCCAAATAAAAGACCAAATTTTTCATGATTTATAAATAATTTTGAAATCACGTGATGTTCACCAAAAATAATTAGTCTCACTAGTCATTACTTTCTTACTTTTTAACTTTAACGAGCAAACATTTTTAATATTTTAATGACGATAAAAACCAAAAAATGCCATAAACCTGTAGTTAATACAAGTGCTTGACATTTCAAGTTTTTTGTTTATCAAATTAATAACTAATAAGATAAATTATTGATTTTAATTATTTTTTATAAATAACTTTTTTTTTCCACTCTCACGCCAGGTATAGCTAGCACAAGTTAAGCTCCTTTAGAAACTTGTTTTAATGGTTAAACTAGATAACGGATAAACATACTTGTAAAAGAGCCAGACCCGAAATCAATTTTAAAAGTTGTTTTATAAAATTGACACGACCGGGAATTTAACCCAGGACTTTAAAGATAGCGACGCTAGAACCGGAGTGCTAACCACTTGACCACGGAGGTCGTCTAAATTTCATATTGTAAAATCGCATAACATGCAAGTTTTGACGATAGCTTTATTATTTTAAAAAAATCGCCTATTCGTATGTTTGCAATTGTGAAAGAGTTTGTAATCAACAAAAGACAAAAGTTTTGACATGTTGACATTTTGTATGATCTAATAGTTTTATTACATCTCGTGCATTCCAACCCTAATCACACGCACGAGCTTCACACGGCTGCACGAATTTTTTCCGCAGTCTACGAGTACATGTGCATCTTGAGCTGTCGCGTTGCGCGTGCGTAAAAATGCCGAGGTATACGAACCAACAGTACTTAGAGATGCTATTTTGCTATCGTGACAGTGGTGAGATAGTAATTGTTAAGTGTGATGGAAAGCTTATCAGTCACCTTTACTGTATGCGGATGACATAAACTGGAATGCTTTTTAACACCATGTAAGTACCTACACCTATTTTAAGCAGATTTTTAGGTACCTATTAACTTCGCCTTTAATGCGAGACATTTGTTTACTTAATTTAGTGTTATGTTATTAGATTTATTAGGTAAGGCTGAATAATAAAATAATGCTTATAACAACAAAATAACATAGGTACCTACTTGGAATTATTATAACGCAATAACGCATAGGTAATACGTCTTATCACAACGCTTTAGCACAGATTTTTAATAGTTAGTACGTAAGCTTTAGGCTGTTTATCTGTCATCGATCGGCCATTGCTTGGTCGTAGATACCTACATTCGATTTTCAATTTGTAAAATGAAAGATAGTAGTAACTTCTTAATGTGTAAATTATGTGATTGTCTTATTTTGCAATACCTACATAGCCTCGGTGCCCGAGTGGCAGAGCGCTCGGTCCGATTACGTCTTATCACAATGCTTTAGCACAGATTAGGTACTTAATAGTTACTACGTAAGCTTTAGGCTGTTTATCTGTCATCGATCGGCCATTGCTTGGTCGTAGATACCTACATTCGATTTTCAATTTGTAAAATGAAAGATAGTAGTAACTTCTTAATGTGTGAATTATGTGATTGACCTATTTTGCAATACCTACATAGCCTCGGTGGCCGAGTGGCAGAGCGCTCGGTCCGATACCCGAAGGTCCCGGGTTCAATTCCCAGGTCCGGTAAAATGTTTTTCGGATTTTTCGATGTATAGCTCGGGTTTGTGATCACCAACCCGTAGTTGGCAACTGGCAAGCGTGGAGATAAAGCCATTACCCATCAATTGTAGCGATGACTTGACTTCCATTATAGCGGCCTTACTTACTACTTACTTACCTACATAGAAGTTCGGTCGTTGGTCGTACTTTAGATACCTACATTTGATATTTCATTTGTAAGGAAAGATAGTTGTAACTTCTTTTATGTGTGAATTATGTGATTGACCTATTTTGCAATACCTACATAGCCTCGGTGGCCGAGTGGCAGAGCGCTCGGTTCCGATACCCGAAAGTCCCGGGTTCAATTCCCAGGTCGAGTAAAATGTATTTCGAATTTTTCGATGCATAGCTTGGGTTTGTGATCACCAACCCGCAGTTGGCAGCTGGCAAGCGTGGTGAAAAAGCCATTACCCAGCAGTGGGACAATTATAGGCTGTTTACTTACTTACTACTTACTTACCTACATAGAAGTTCGGTCGTTGGTCGTACTTTAGATACGTACATACCTACATTTGATATTTCATTTGTAATGATAATGAAAGATAGTAGTAACTTATTTTAATGTGTGAATTGTGTGATTGACTAATTTTGCAATACCTACATGGAAGTTCGGTCGTTGGTCGTACTTTAAATACCTAAATTTGATCTTTCATTTGTAAGGAAAGATAGTTATAACTTCATATTCTTCATTCATGTGCGATAGACTTATTTTGTAATACGTAGGTAAGAATTGGAATTGCGCTCATTCCTACATAACACACTTATCATAACATAGGTATGTTATCGATAGTTGTTAGACTTAACTGCGTACGCAAGACATTAATTTCAATTCAGTTGTAAAGGAAAAATAGGTAAATGGGGTCTCACTCATTCCAGACTGAACGTAGGCATCGGCATTTATCGCTCTCAGCAGACGCGATCGGACTGGCGGCCGTTGCCGATGCCTACGTTCGTTGACCGTCGCGACGGGTCGACGGCCGCCAGTCCGAGTTTGCACGTAGTAAATAATCGTTATTTTTATTAGTTTTCTATTTATTTTTTTGTTGCTTAAAATAAATTTGATACCTAACGAATATACTAATTTAAATTTACTAAATGCGTTATGTATTTATTTAATAAAAATTGAAAAAAATACACTTTTTTTTTTTGTCACTTTTATGTTCAAAACCTTGGACCTGACCAACCCTTGTCGGATTTTGCATTACTTTTCAGTCACCTTATGTAGTTAATAATAATAAAAATAAGACAAGGATGCAAGAGCAGACCAGCCTCCACAGGCGGCACCCGTTCACGAGTATGACATAATGAATCAGCCATCGCTTCGCTCAACCATATTTTAGGGAATGTAACGACCCGACGCATTTAAATTTATTAATTTGTTTTTGTCAGATTTATTTTTAAATTATTATTGATTAACCATTTATTTATTAATGTCAGTGTATTCAATATGTCCATATTATGTTCATCAAGAGAGCATTGTCTAACATCTGGCTACCTTTTGTGGAATGACATTTACTACCTGCAAGTAGAGGGTGTCGCCATGGGTTCCCCTGTTTCACCCGTCGTCGCTGATATCTTTATGGAAGACTTCGAGGAGAGGGCCCTGAGCACAGCACCGGAAACCACTAGGTTCTACAAGCGGTAAGTAGATGATATTTTCACTATCCTACCAACTGATAAAGTATCTGCCTTTCTAGATCATCTTAACTCCATACATCCAAAAATACAAATCACAATGGAGTTAGAGGCAGATAGTAAGCTAGCTTTCTTGGATATTATAATCATCAGAAATCCGGACCATAGTTAATTTCACAATGCAATGAATCTGTATTCACGACACACGACAGTAGTTCCGTCGATAAACAATGGATGATAAAAATTACTCCACAGATTTTATCTTGCAGCAATCAAAATAACAGAACAAACAATGCTTTGGAAGGATGGCACCATCGTTTCAACGTTAGGATGCCACCCAAACCAAATTTGTTTTTGTTTATTCAATTTCTGCAAAAGGAAGCAAAATACCAAAGCCAAAGATTGTATGTAAAAAATGTCGTTTGTTGCCAAGGGTCAAAATTTAGCGATTGGTCAACTTAGCTACTAGTCAACTTCGCAAACGGTCCACTTCGCGAATGGTCTACTTCGCAAACGGTCCACTTAGCTATCGGTCAAAATTAAAATAGATTTTCTAATTCTTTAGTATTAACGGAAATCAGGTATCTTTAGGCCTCTTTAGTCCATAAATAATACATACTGGCCACTTTAGATTAGATGCATGATTATAAGAACAATACATTATGACAAGTTCCGCAGTCTATCAAACATAATTATCCTGTTTCAATATGGATTTTATTAAAATGTTCAAAATGATTTTTAAAGCAAATTTTGTTGCGAACAAATTACAAAAACACAAATGTTGAAAAAATTTCCACGAGCAGGATTTGAACCTGCACCCTTCTGACATTCCGGGTCAGGTGCTCTTCCAATTGAGCTATCGTGGTTCTAACCAGCCCGCCGAAATTATTCAACACTTTTTACTTTGTAAGCCAAAGGCGCCCATTCAATGTCAACAACTACCGTCATTAACATCCGATCATAATATTTTTACAAATATTAAAGATCAGTTAAGAAAATAAGCAAGCTATTTTATTTTATTTTATAAAATAGCTAGAACATTTTAATAGAAATATAAATCAGACTTTGAGCAGGCCCAAATAAATGCATTTAAAAATGTTTTTGAACATGTAATATCGAGTGGTTGTTACTACCATTATATGAAGGCAATATGGAAAAAGTCGTGATACATTGGCTTTTCAGATACTAGAAAAGGTAAATATATAACAAGCTTAATTTCTAAAATACCGCTTCTACCAGCAGCGTATATATCTCAGGCTTGGTTGTCCATAGTCGGAATTGGAACAGAGGAAAATGGATTTAACAACTTAAAAAATTACGACACCCCCAACTCCTCCCGCCTACCTGTTTGACGGGCTGCTGCAGGCTGCTGTGCAAGCCCGTGGCCAGCATCGCCACCGCGGTACGTACCCCCAACACCCCCCGACACCCCCAACACCTCCCGACACCCCCAACTCCTCCCGCCTACCTGTTCGACGGGCTGCTGCAGGCTGCTGTGCAAGCCCGTGGCCGGCATCGCCACCGCGGTACGTACCCCCAACACCCCCCGACACCACCAACACCTCCCGACACCTTCTTAAGACGTTGTCACGTTCAACTATCGTCAGTAAACCGACTTTACAGACAACCAATTTTTTTGTTTCAAGCAGTACTCCAGCTGCATCACCAATGCGGCCACCAACGGGCAGGACTTCATGTTCGTCAAGGTAAGGCGATAAGGTAAGTATTTTACTGGTTTTTGATACACATCTATTGTTTCTTATTTCCATTATTTCCTTAGCAAATGACAGCGCCTGTGACTGCTTCAGTAATAGTACTTCAGCCCTCTCCATAATATTATCACATTCGTAATTTAGTTTCTTACATTTATTTTCAGTACAACGGAAGTTACCCGAAGTAAGCGAAGCCAAGAAGAAAATCTAGTGACGTCAGGTACAGGTAAGTTAGCTACTCTTTTTTCTATATGTGTAGCGATTACGTATACCATTTCTGATTCTATTTATTTTCTTTCAGAATCGACAAACTTCAACCAGTGGCCCAGCGGCCACTGGTTTTCATCGCTGCGCAGAAAGGTAGGTCCATGTGTCCATTCTTTTTCTAAAATGGAACAATCGTAGGATTCTCTAGTAGCGACATCGGCTACGTTAAGCTTCGTTGGTATGTATCTCCACTCATTTATATCTGTAAGTTCGTCTATTTCGCTAAGACGATGCGCGACATATTGTTTATAGTTGCGCGCGTCGTTTCGAATCAATGCCAGTACTGTACTGGAATCGCACCAAAAAAAATTTTTTATAGGTTTCATTTTATGTTCTTTTATTATACTTTCAGCCAGTCTAGCACCCAACACAGCAGCCTGAAGCTCTAAGCGCGGTACTAATACGGGCTTGACAGGCGCGACGCGGCATCGACTTGATATAAATGCTACTTGTACACAATCATTATTGCATACCCAACGCCAATACGCAACGGCGCACATCGCCTTCGTAGATGCATCCGTAAATATATGCAACTGAAGGCATCTATAACCATCAGCTGTTATCGCAGGGTTCATATTAGGTCGCATAAAATTAACTCGGCAGGAGGCGCGCCCCATAATGCAACACGGACTGTCGCTACCGGGTAAAAAATACCACAATGGATTTATTGTAAAAATGGGGGTTTGTTGTAAGTATTTTAATAAAACAAATTTTTATATTATATTTTGTTATATTTTTAACGAAACAATGTGGGAATAAAATAGTTATCTCTTAATGTAATGTATTAACTTTTTTTTAAAATCACAGTATAAAATTTAACATTTTTTGCACGTAACTTATACAGAAACAAAAAATAGACTAAAAATATTAAAAAAAATAAAAAAACTAAATCAATACAAAATTAACATAACGTATTCTTACTTATAATGATAATTGTAACATGTATTCATTTGGCATTTTTTTGAAAAAACAAATTGTCAAAATACAACTTAAAATGAATCACTCTCCTAACAATATGGCACATTGAATGTTCTATGTGACTATACTTTTTGGGCACATTCTTCACAAATAGGAAAGATATGTTCTCTATATATTTTTTTATGCCATAAATTGCAAACAGTCTTAGTTTTTCGATCCTTTTTCCAAGGACACACTGCACATCATGATGCAGACATTTGCGAGCGCGGCTATAGTAGTAGTAATAGCTATATTAGTGTAGTCAAAAATTTTTTGTAACATGCTATCTGTAAAAAGTAGTAAAAAGTAAAAAGTAGTAAAAGTAAAAGCCTCAGAAATAGTAGCACAGTTTTTACCTTCACGAATTGGACCGGGTAAATGAGTAACAATATTATGAGATCGCGTTCGAACATTCTGTGGGGGTTCCAAAACTTGCCAATGGGTAGTTTTATCTCTTCCGGTAAATTTTCCACGTTTTCTAAACTGCAAGGGCACGTCATCTAAGATTCTGATGATTTTGTATGTTTACACGGGGCTGAGGTACAGTATCCTCTTCACTAGACGTCGACATAGCTGAGGATGCCCGTGTGTCTTCTCCTTCTTGCTCTGTACTTTCATGTTCACTATAATCTTCATTGTCTTCGATTTCAGAAATATCTTCTTCTTTACTATCTTCTAAAAGTAGGCAGTCTTCTATTTGTTCTTCATTAAGAGGAAAATAAGGTATCATGATAGTCTAAACAACAAAAAACTAGATGTAGGCTAATAAAAAAAATTAAGCACAAATAGTCGCTACCGGGTAAAAAATATTAAATATCCGGGTAAAAAAGATTGAAAAGGTTTGTTCACATATATAGGTAGAACCAAATAAGCTTGCACATTTCAGAGCGTTTATGCGCAACTCTTTGTACGTATTTTTATCAATGCAGCGGTAAAAGTTCAGCAAGTCTCCTTCGTTGAATTTGTTGCGTAAATCTTGGTCGTTCTGAATGTCGATAATTTCTAACTGCATTAACTCTGGCGCATTTTCAACTGAAATCGTGAAAGGATTGCTAAATATGTCCAACAGAGGTTTCACTGTTTTAAACTCCGAAAATCTGTCTTGAAAAGATTGAATCAAAATATCTAGCTTTTTTACATAACTGAAATTAATAGCAGTTTTTTTGAATTTTTCAGCCATTTTCTTAAAATTCGGAAAATGATTGTAATTTCCAGAATTCAATTGCGATCTGAAAAGTGTCAGCTTGCATTGAAAGGATGATACATGTGCGTAGAGCTGGGATATCAGTTGATTTTTGCCTTGAAGCCGTGTGTTCAAGACATTCAAATGATTTGTAATGTCAACTAAAAAAGCCAAATCACACAACCAATCAGGACTTTTAAGTTCCGGGACGTCCCTTTGCTTTTCCGCCAGAAAAATATCAATTTCTTCTATTAAATTTAAAAATCGTTCCAGTGTCAATCCACGACTTAGCCACCTTACTTCTGTATAATACAGTAAATCTCCATGTTCGCATTCAATGTCATCAAGGAATTGTTTGAATTGCCTGTGATTGAGTCCTCGTGATTTTATGAAATTCACAGTCGAAACTACCACTTTCATGACATTTTCAAATTCAATTTTTTTAGAACAGAGGGCTTCTTGGTGTATAATGCAGTGAAACTGCATGAGATCTTCAGCGTTTAAGTTTTTTTCTTGCAAATGCTTTTTCAACAAAGTAACTAGCCCAGAATTGACACCAATCATCGAAGGAGCACCGTCAGTCGAAACTCCCGATAATTTCGATAAGTCCAAATCAGTTTTTGAACACTCGTCCAAAAGTACATTGAGTATATCAACTCCTCTGGTTTGACCTTTCAATGAACACATTCCTAATAACTCTTCGAAGACTTCAAAATCTTGAGTAACACCTCGTATGAATATAAGAAGTTGAGCTGTGGAACTAATATCAGTGGATTCGTCGAGTGCTAATGAAAAAAAATCAATTATCTTAGTTTTTTCATTTAATTGTTCCGCAATATTATCTGACAAAGACATAATTCGTCTTTGGATGGTCATACGATTCAGTTGAATTTTCTCAAACTTTTTTGCTGCTTCTGGACACATTTTCTTAGCGGCAATTTCTATGCATTCTTTTACAAAATCCCCATCATTGAAGGGGCGACTCCGCTTTGCTATCATTCGAGAAATTTCATAACTAACTTCTGTAGCTGTTTCTGTATCTTGAATGGGTTTTGTAAACATAGCTTGTTGACCAATAAGCTCCCGTTTTAAAGACAAAACTTTTTGCTTTCTTAATTCGCCTGTAAACTTCGTAAAAGTAGGATGCTGCGTTTCATAGTGCCTTTTTACATTATATTCCTTTGCAATCGCAACAGAATTCTTGCAAATTAAACAAACGACTTTGTTATGCGACCATACAAAAAAGTATTTCTCAGTCCAAATTTCTTGAAACTGCCGATTTTCATCTTTAACCTTACGTTTTTTACTAGTTCCTGGCATGTCCATGTTGCGTTTTAATCCTGACTAGGATTACCACAGCACCTAAAACCAATTACAGTTCCTAATTAATTACCAAAAATAATTGATAAAATATGTAGATAAAATTAATAACAGTTTTACTTACGATTTCACAATTATAACAATTATACACGGCACTTGACGGGAAATCTACGTTGAATGTGGATCAAAATATATTATAATTATGACACCGGCTAGTCGAGTTAAAACACTACACTAGAACTAACGACACTTTACTCAAATTAAAACCGAACTGTCGGTCGCTGCGGTTAGCGTGGCTTTTATACCACGCGCATAGAGTCGAAAACTGTCTGGAGAAATCTCGAAACCGACTCTGGAAGCTTCGTGTATCTACCTACGCGAGCTATCGGGAATTTGGGACTATTGCTATCTCGCTCGCTCGAACAGTATAACGCGGCGCGCTTCCTCAAGAAAACGAATTTAACCGAGATCAGCACGAACATTACCGACCGCTGTTACCGACGCATGCACGGCGCACCGATAAGATTGATAGAGCGCGCGCGCGAGATTCAAATTACTTTTCGAACATTTGTTATTGGTTTTATTCTGGAATAGAACTCAATATTTTCGAATGTACGAGAGTATTATTTTTGCTGTCGGCGGGCCACCAGTATTCGACCGGCGGGCCGCATGCGGCCCGCGGGCCGTAGTCTGTGCATCCCTGATGTATACACTACTTATACAGATGACAGGCTGCAGTAGGTAGCTAACATAAATAATCGACTAGGTCGAATCACCGTCGTCGCCTTTTCCGTCATTTTTAAACACAACCGTTCCTTGCACAAGTAGGTACATAACTGCTCCGCAGCAGCACGAGCGCTCTCCAAGCGCGCCGCCGGCGCTGCCGGCGCCGCCGCACCCCTCATCACACCTGCCGCAACCGGTAGGTCGTTTCGTCGTCAGCTTGCTAAGCGCGCTGCCAATGGTTGTACTTAGCAATAATTATTAATACACCAAATAAAAATAATGTGTATACAATACATACAGAGGTACCTAAAGTAGGGCTAATTTAATAAATCACACTTTAAATCTGTCAGTCTTTAGTCTTATTAGTTTATTATCGCTTGTCTAACTCTGAAAGTAAGTAATAAAGATGACTAAACTTAGGTAGGTACGTTTTGTTGTATGAAAAAAAAATCAAATAAAAGTAACCAAAAAGGTACTTACTACAGCTTTTTTAACTAACTGTGAAAGTAATTTTAAGATGACTGTAGGTAAAATGAAAAATCTGAACCAAAAAAATAATATTTGTGGTTATACCTACCTAGTCGTTTTTTTTTTTTTTTTTTTTTTCATTCTTCCTCCAACAGTATCGGAGCCTTTATTATTACTACGTTACTTCTCTTTCACTCAAGTTCTATTTTTTATGCCTCTCGTTCCAAGCAGTGGGTGTTCTGCTTTTTTCATAATAACATGTAGTACCTATTCTATTTCTTATTTGTACTTGGGGTAGTAAATTCTTCAGAACACTGTTTTATTTAATATCAGTAGGGATACAGCTCATTTTTTACATTATGATTTCTTAAGACTATTACATTCTATCTACTAACATATTTCCCATTTTAAAGGGTGACTTATTTTAATACATTGGTTATATTACTTGTACTATAAAAATTGTTACACACTTTAAATTCTATTTTTAACTTATTGTTTATTTTGTGAATACACATACACACATGCAAGTGTGTATGTTATTCCATTTTTAGTAAACTATTTTATTTATTTCTTATACTTTATTCCTTAATCTAACAATTTCTACTAGTTTAGTGCAATATTGTATAAACAGATTTCTGTATTTGCCTGCTATTAAGTCTGCATAATTACTGGGTTTCACAGCCATTCCTGTTTGGATTTCGAAGTTAAGCCTCTCCAGAGCGTGTAAAGGGCACTCGGAGAGGATGTGTGAGAGGGTTTCGTGTGTATCAGGGTCACAGACACACGACGGGCTGTCCTTACACTTGAACCTGTTCAAGTATGCGGAAAACCCGCCGTGACCCGTGAGAGCCTGTGTGGTGAGGTGTGTATGTGTGAGCTTCCTGGTGGTATGGTAAGCTGTTGTGACATTGGGAAAGAATAACTTTGTGACCTCGGCGGTGCTGCTGGACATGTACCTTTCGTTCCATTTCTCAAGAGATTCATCTCTGATGTCTCTTGACAAATGAAATGGGGCACATGTCGTAGTCCGGTTTCTTCTTGGACTTTATAGCGGCCTCCTTGGCGAGTTGGTCGGCTCTCTCATTTCCCTCCAACCCCGCGTGCGCTTTGATTCAGTATAGATCGACAGTTTTACACTGGTTTTTTGCCAACAAAAAATTACTGCGCGTGTTTACTGCAAGGGGGTGAAGGGATGTCACGTTTGTGACGGTCTGGAGAGCTGCCATGGAGTAGTCGATTATTGATGTTAGTTACCTACCTACAGGTAGGTATGTTATGTATGTAGGTATGTTATGTATGTCGGTATGGTATGTTTTAAACATGATTGTAGCCACGTGTTATTATATCAAAAAAATGTAAACCAAATTAAAATAGTGCAATTATTTATACCTATTATATAGTATTTTATTTAGAAACACCTACCATGGTCTTTAGACTTTTAAAACTCTAATAACGGTGGCCGGCCACCAAACAAAAGTGCGTGGCAAAGCAGCTCCGAGCGGTCAAGTTAAGGTCAACCCTTTAATCTCTTTAGTAGGTGTCTTTCTAAACATTATCCGATTTGATAGCTGTTAGTCCAAATTGTAATTCGTCCAAGTAGCGATTTGTCCATTACGTGGTTCGTCAAGTATCATTTACGCCGTTCGCCCATATCGCGATTCGTCCAAGTCGCCATTTGTCCAAATCTTAGTTCGTCAACTACGTGGTTCGTCAAGTATCATTTACACCGTTCGTCCATATCGCGATTCGTCCATATCGCGATTCGTCCAAGTCGCTATTTGTCCATTTTGTTTCTGCCGCAGTGGAAATGGAGCCTAATTAATCCCATTTAATTACCCACCTTCGAAATCTAAACCTTACTCTAACATGTCATATTTAAAGTCTTGGGTTACCTTACCATGTTGTTTCAATATTATTGAAGTAACACGGTACCAAATTTCGAATCAATAGGACATATGGAAGGTAGTCAGATCCCCTCATCAACGAAAAGAGCTGATGATCTTTAAACGGCTGAACAGATTTTCATGAAACATGGCCAAGTCAATCTATTTTATTTAAACATAAAATATTTTTAATATTAATGTGGTCACTATAAGATGTTGTTAGATTAGCTAATTACGTAATAACTTATGACAGAAGGTCCCTTAAGTAGGGACTGAATAAATAAACCGACTTGGTATTACATGGATCTCACAACTTTTTACGGTAGAAGAACTGAGTTGGGAGACTTGGTTTTTTTTGGATTGACTTGGACCTATATTTAAGGCGACGAGTAGGGCAAGGCATTCTCCATACAAACGTTGTGCAAGTTTTTTTTCGTCGGTTTTGGCACTACAGAATATTCGTTTTTTTGCTTGTTCATATTTCATTTACGCATCATGTGATGTGAAAATTTTGTTAGATTTAAAAAAAAATAAAAATAAAAAAATATAAGAAAATATAAAAATAAATATATAATAACATCAGTGACTAGCTAACACAAAAATAAATATACTGACTAAAAATTATATTTATAGTGCAAACACAAATGAAGTAAAACTTGAACAAAATTTGTATGGAGAAGGCTTGCCCTACCCGTCGCCTTAAGTAAGGATGTCTTAAAAACCTTAAAATAAAGAAAAAAGAATTCCGATACCGGGGTTTGAATCGCCGGCCCTCTGCATAGAAGTCGCTCGCCTTACAACAGAGCCACGGTGACGATGAGAAAGCACGCGAAATAGTTGGATCACTACTGGCCGGTTCTACGTCACAAACCCACGAAGCAGCGGTTGACTCGCTATAAGTAAACTGACTGACTGTAAACCCTTTAGTACCGTTTGGTAGCCAGATTTGGTCCTGGTAGAAACTAATACATCACAATTTATTTATTTGTTTTTTGTTTTATATTTTGTACTTACTTTTATTTTTATTTAACTTTTTATAATTATATACTGTAAAAAAACCTAGCCTACATTTTAAAGTAATAAAGAGAAATTAGTAATTACAAAAAATATTATTTATTACGTCTATATTATTAGTCTTACATAAAACAAAAATTAAACATACTTATCATAAATCATAAAATTTATCTTTCTTTTCCACAAAATCCCTTCACTCACTTTCCATTCTATAAACTCAGTTTCAAGTTAAACCATTTTGGCGAATATTATCTTCTTAAGAAACTGCATAGCTGTTATGTGACATTTCTTTAATAGTCTTATTTTTTTCTTTAAACACTCGTTAAATCGAAGATCTCGTAATCTTCTCATTCTACTCATAGGAGTTTTTCTTTTAATATGGATATCATAATGTCGCCCTTCTTTCTTCAAAATATCTACTAACAGCAACACATTCGGCTTTATAGGAACTTTTTTATTAAGCCTGCTGTGCCATCCTTCTAAAGGATTTGTTGTTCGTTGATTTTCTTCAGCCACGCTTAACATCTTGAAATATGGTACCCATTGTCTTTCGAAATATGTACAAAAATTCTCAAAAGCCGTAACATCTTCACACATTTCACCGACTTTCTTTATATCAAGCCACGCGTCAGTCATGAAATTGGTTGGTAATAACGTCAAATATGAGCAGTCTCTTGACGTTTCTGCCGACTGATGTCAGATTTAAGTGCAATTTTTCACACTTTTCGCGGATGGCTTTATGATAATGGAAAAAGCAACCACTTGTGTAGACATCTGGGTACTTTTTTTTCAAGGCATTGAATTGTGCCGGTTCAAAGTCAGCTTTGTAGTAGCTGATCTCAACACCGAATTCTTCTTTTAGGACAGTGAACAGTGTTTGGTAAGTTTTCTGTTCTTTATTAGGAAGTAAACAGTAAACAACTGGAACAATCGTCTGGAATTTATTGTCAGGATTCAATTCTACATGCAACGTAAAAATTTGTTTGAAGGGCTTAGCTGCTCTCTTAAACGTGCCGTCAGCGTAAAACTTGTATGTTTTTTTTTTAGTTTTTTCAAGTAACTTGCGTGCCAGCTTTGTACAAAATACCATTATTTTATTTTCGTCGCCAATTTCTTTTAATAAAAAATCATCTGCTAATGATTCCGGAATGTTTAAGTCGCGTGGCTCACGAAATGATAAACTTTTTAGTTCCAGAGTTTTTTTTTATGCCTTGTTAGTGAATCTCTTTTAGAATGATACGTCGGTAGCTCGTCTGGCTCTACAATGCCACTGTCATCAAGCTGCTGGATAGATTCTTCGAAAACTTGCTGTACAGATCTATAATCTTTTACAATTCTATCTTTGCAAGCGGCCATTGCTACATCTATGGCATTTCTAGAAAAGTCGGGTTCGCACGTATGCTGGCTCTCGCGAAGTATTACGTCCCGTGTTTCGTTCAGCGTTACACTAGCACTACACTCGTATCTGTTGGAACATCGCCACAATGTATTTCCTGTTTGTACTTTTTGGTTCAAATTGTAGCGGTAACCGCTTCTTAATAGTGCCGGGGCACCCCTTTTGCTTTTCACAAACGTTAAGTCCAACAAATCACTCATTATTCGTCATTGATGCAAAAATAATCTCCAATGAGAACAAAATGCAGTCACATTACGAGTAAAACAATATTAATAGCTATCTGTCATCTTGTCATTGTACCTACCTATTCCATTATAAATTAAGTGGCCAGTATTAATATATTATCTATATTATTAGATAAAGGTTTTAAACTCTTCAACAATTTCCTAGTATAGTCTTCATATAGTCGCTATCAGATATATGTATAAGACTTGCACTGGCGTTCACAGCTATATTTTATGGCCAAGCATTAAAGTGCCCAATTGCCCATTAATAGTTATTTGTGCAACAAGAGAGGAAAGTTGGTTTTTCTTGCGTGTGTTTAGTCCCGAGTAAGCGAAAGATTCTATCATTGAATCACGAGCGAAGCGAGTGATTCTCATATAGAATCTTGAGCGTAGCAAGGGACACAAAAACACGAGATATAAAATAACTTTGCTCTCAGTAGTGAGAAAATATTATTCACTCGCAAGAAAAACCAACTTTCCTCTCTTGTTGCACAAATAACTATTTACGCACCTTTCCCGCACCTATATACAGGGTGTATTTTGACGTAAAGCGTGTTGGACGTAATGCGTGTTGGACGAAAAGCGTGTTGGACTAAAAGCGTGTTGGACGAAAAGCGTGTTGGACGTAAAGTGTGTTGACGTAATGCGTGTTGAACGAAAAGCGTGTTGGCCTAAAAGCGTGTTGGACGAAAAGCGTGTTGGCCTAAAAGCGTGTTGGACGAAAAGCGTGTTGGGCGAAAAGCGTACTTAAATTCATTTGGACGAATCGCGTTTCGGACCAACAGCTATCAAATCCGCGCGACGCGACGAAAGAACAGGACAACTACAGAAAACAGCTATATTTCGGCGAGCTACGCGACGGCTGATTCATCATTGTCACAGGTACATCGTCGCTTGCCGCAACTCATAAGCGGAGGCGCTAGCGGGTGATTTTATAAGGAGCTGGCCCAAGTTATTATATATTTTTTTCTTTTTTTTTCTTTTTTGTTTCTTTGCTGACTGCATAAAGTTCTTAGACCATAGAGAAAAATGCCAAACCTGGCACGATCTCCACCACTAAATAAATCCCTAAGCATGTCCGAATCGGAGGTGGACAAAATGGCCTCAACGTCAACTTCATTTGAAGATTTTGGACTTGAACATATTACTCAACGAGACAGTAAGAGGAAAAGATTAACTGAGGATCATTCACCTTTCCGTTCTGATTTTCGAGCAATTGTTCGAAAAGAATTAAAGGATATAATGAGCGCTATGCAGTCGCAACAAAACCAGCGCCTCGACACAATAGAAAAACACATTTCCGAAATCAAAGCCCAAAATGATACTACTCACAAAAATAACATTGAGATTGAAAAGTCTATCGAGGTCGCCACGGCGAAATTAGATGAACTTCAATCTACAATACAGCGTCTAGATACTGAACACAAGAAAATCACCGCGCAAATATCAAACATTGAAGAAAAGTGTGATACCCTGGAAAGACACTCACGCAAGTTCAGCATCCAGATAAGAAAAGTTCCTAAGCAAAAAGGTGAGACGAAAGAAAAACTTTTTGACTTAATAAAAAAACTGTCTATTTCACTAGCAGTCGACATGGAGAGCACCGGGCTGCGCGATGTATACAGGATGCCGTCAAAAGTAGACCAGACAACTTCAGTCATTATAGCCGAATACTCGTCAGCTTTACTAAAGGACAGATTTTTGAAAGCAGCAAAAAGTCATAAACTGAACTCCATCAAATATAAAACAGAACAGTTAAATTCGTCTCACATGGGTGTGGAAGAAGACAAATTGAAAATATATTTATCTGATCACCTCACCCCGCAAGCCTCGCGCCTATACTTTCTTGCGCGAGAATTTCGTAAAACTATGGACTATGATTTCTGCTGGACTTCAAACGGACTTGTGTATCTTCGCAAGAAGCAAGGTGATCCATACATCCTAGTAAGAAGTGAGGCACAGATACAACAATTAAGATACAAATGACTAGCTGAAGGTGTAATTACGGAAAGCTGTACCGATATTTAACTTTAATTAAGATTATCATAAGTTTTGATTTCATATATTTTTATTCTATAGTTGCAATGTTATCTATGTCTACTACAATAAGCGCCAAACTACACAAACAAACTTACATTTTTAAATATTCTCAGTATTACATTTACACTTTTACAGAATACAGACAAATAAATTTACATTATCAGAATCTATACAAACGCCCTACTTACCTACCACATGAGCCATCTCATAAAAACCTAGCTATCCACTTCTACTTCGAATATGGATAATCGCCAATTCCAAAATGAGATTGATAACTCCTGCAAGATTCCGTGTACACTTATTGATGACCCAAGTCTACTTAGTTCTGAGCTCGAAAAGTTCAAAACAAACAATCAACAAAAGTTAAATATACTGTCGTTTAATATAAGAAGCGTTAATAAAAATTTAGATAACTTTTTAGTGTATATTACAAGGTTAAATGCAAATATAGACGTTATTGTACTTTCAGAATGCTGGTGCGACGCGGAGTCGGTTCCACCAACAATTGATGGTTACACTATGTATTTTACTAAGCGTAGTTACAATCAAAACGATGGGGTCATCATGTACATCAATAATAGTTTACAAGCTACGGTTAAGGAAGTGGAACTTGATGAGGCTAACTGTCTTACGGCAAATATAAGAAACCTATCCATAATTGGAATTTATCGCCCGTATGGCTTCAAAAACCTTAATCCATTTTTAGATTCTCTAGACACTTTGTTAACGACCACTAGAACACGTAATGTCATTCTTACAGGTGATATAAATATTGACACTCTAGATTCAAACACCAGCGCAGTCAGAGATTATTTGGAGATTATAGGTTCCCATGGACTACATGAAACTATAAAGATACCAACTCACGGACGGATGTGTTTAGACCGCTTCATGTGCAGGTTAGTGGCAGATCATGTGTCTTTTATCATGGAAACAGATATCACTGACCACAATCCCATTCTTCTTAGTATATCAAGTACACACGTGCCGGCGCCCACTGTTATGAATTCTATTACACGAACTAAAATAGATTTAGAGGCTTTAAAAAAACCGTTCATTTCTAAAAACTGGAGTTCATACTTAGCGATTAGCGATGCAAACCTAGCTGCAGAAGTTTTAACTAAAACTCTACATGATCTTACGATACAGCATACATCCACCATTACCCTTTCGAAAAAGAAGCGACCCCTAAAGTCATGGATTACTGTTGGTATCATAAAGTGCTTCAAAACCAGAGATCGCATGCACAAAATACTAAAAAAATATCCGGATAGCGAAGTCCTAAAACAGGAGTATATCATGTACCGAAATATATGTAACCAAACGGCCAGATCCTTAAAAATTAACTACTTCAAAGAAAAATTATACAAATGCTATAACAATAACAAGAGTACTTGGGAAACTGTTAAAGAGCTGTGCAACATAAAAAAATCTCGGTCCCATGCTTCTTCTTTGCTTACATTGTCACAATCGCCAGTAGAATCTCTTGACCTGGTTAATAAATACTTTACTTCTATCGGTGAAACTCTCGCTGCCAACATATTAAAGAAAACTGATACTACTGAAACTCGTCTGCTACAAAAAAATCTTCTCCCAAAAAACGCAATTTCCATGTGCCCTAGCTCCAACAGATTTTAGGGAAGTAGACAAAATAATTCTGAACCTTAAAATCAACAGCGCCCCTGGGCCCTTAGCCAAAGTAACATTACAAAAACGATAGCGAAGTTCGAAAAGAACAAAATGTATGGGATTGACATAAGCCGCGCTAAATCACGTGGTCAACGTAATGTCAATCCCATACATTTATTCGTTTTTAACTTCGCTATCGTTTCGCTATCGTTTTTGTAATGTTACTTTGGCTATGGGCTCTGGTATTGATACCATCTCTTCCTCTATCCTCAAGAACTCCCATGAGGTATTATGCAGCATGATTGCACACTTGTGCAACTTAAGTTTTTCTACTGGCTCCTTTCCAGCTATTTTTAAAAAAGGTGTCGTAGTACCCATACACAAGGGTGGCGGCGTGGAAGAGATGTCGAATTACAGACCCATATCATTACTCAGCACCATTAGCAAAATCGTTGAAAAGGCATTCAATTCCAGACTTGTCAACTTCCTTGAATCGAAAAATATCCTGGCTCCCTCTCAGTATGGCTTTCGGACTGGTTTAATTACTGAGGACGCTGTATCCAAACTCTCGGAGCTAGTTGCTGGGTCTCTTGATACAGGCAAAAAATGTGTAGGTATCTTTCTTGACCTTCAAAAAGCGTTCGACACCGTTTCCATTCCGCTTCTCTTGCTGAAACTCGAAAATATGGGCATACGTGGACAACCATTAATCTGGCTCCAGGACTACCTTACAGGAAGGAGTCAAGTAGTTAGAGTGGATGGTGTCTGCAGCTCGAGTTCACTTATCTCCTATGGCATACCTCAAGGTAGCACCCTTGGTCCGACGCTATTCTTGGCATACGTTAATGACCTCTGCAATTTAAGACTTGTCCATGGTAATGTTCTTGCTTTTGCTGACGACACTGCACTAGTGTTTGAAAGAGAAACATGGCAAAAAGTCCTAGAATCAGCAGAAAAGGGTTTAAGGGAGGTTACTCAATGGCTCAATGACAATTTACTAACAATTAATGTAGCAAAAACCAAATTCATTTGTTTTAGGATTTCTCGTGCTACTAACCCGCCAACCAACTTCAGCATTAAAGCTCATTCCTCCACTTGCGAATTTGATATGGACTGTGACTGTGTTCTTTTATCACAAACAGACAGTCACAAATATCTAGGAGTGATAATAGATCAGAACCTGAACTGGCGTCCGCAAATTACAGCAGTAAGCAAGAGAATTAGAAGACTGTTACCCATATTTAGGAACCTAAGAGATGCTGCGGACTTTTTCACAAGGTCTAGCCTTGTGAAAAAAATTTACTACGTCCTCTGCCAATCACTTCTAGTCTATTGCGTCACTGTATGGGGTGGTGCAGCTCCCTGTTACCTCCTAGAGCTGGAAAGAGCACAAAGAGCCGTGATAAAAGTAATGACGCACAAACCTAGAAAATACTCGACTGAAAAACTGTACAAGGAGACACAGTTGCTTAGTGTCCGACAGTTGTACATGTCCAACGCTATTCTCCGCCAACATAAAAATATAGACCTCTCTCAGTTACCTCAAGGTAGAAGACGTGTCAGGACACCTGTTCCAAAAGTCAAAACAATGTTTGCTAGACGCCAACTATTTCACATGGGTCCATTTTTATATAGATATTTTAATGACTTAACTCTGATCCTTAACTCAACCAAAACACAACTCAAATCAACACTCAAAAAGATATTAATCACGCTTAACTATCTTGAAACCGAATCTATTTTAAAAATAAAAGTTTAAATTTTTTACTGATACACACACTCACTCACACACACAAACACACCACCATACACACACACACACACACACACACCCCTGTTTGTACAGACGGCCTTTCGAGGACTATGGTTTTATATCACCCATCCGAGGACTCTCTCAAAAACTATGTTAATGACGTTGTATTGCTTTTTTCATACGATGGAAAGAAACAGAACATACATTGCTAATTGACAGGTCTATTCTTGTGGCGTTATCGCAGCATTTTGTTTATTAACTTTCGTTGACCAATGCGGGGACTTAAAATACACTGCCAACGCTTATGGAGACATCCTTCCGAGGACGTTTGTGTTAACCTTTCGAGGACCCAATGGCCGGACTAGACATGACAATCCGAGGACTCGCTTTCACACACTTTTTCTTGAGCCCAGTACAATGCGAGGACCTTGTGTTAGACTTTACACAAACTATGTGAGGACGTTTTCCCGAGTCCCGCGTATACAATACGAGGACCACTAATGTGTAAAAATAACATGTTTGAAGTACCATCTGAGAACATTTATTTTTTAATGCTCCAACACAGTATTTTCACTATTGGCTGACAAAATGACCAATCGCGAATAATTTGTTGCGTGGAAGTGTAGGCGTTTGTTTATCAAAGAAACCTAGCGATGCTTGTGACTAGAGTCGCACGCATTGCAGTAGCCGCAGATTGCACACAAGACTCCAATACGGTGCGGACGTATTACAGCAGTCTACGGGTAACTTCTTGTGATAATTTATTATGATTCCTATTTCACTTACGTAATATATGATTTTATATTAAAAATATTATAATACATTTAAATCTTAAAGGTTTAGTTAACATTGTAATAACGATGTAACATTTAATAGTAAAAAGCTTAGATTTATTTTCTCTGATCTATTTATGGAAGTAGGGATTAGTCATACCTAGTCAGGACTTGTAATTGTAAGGATTAAGGAATTTCGACTTGGCGCGGCGAAGTTTACAATAACTCGCGTTGGGGTATATGTGAACTGCTATTTTCGTATTGAGACCAACATTTTTGATTGTGTTAAAGAGGCGAAATGCACAATCAGTGATCGTATTTTTTTTTAATATTACGGGGAAGCTTTATTATAAATTATCCTATTTATATTTATGGTATTAAATTAAGAATGCGCCACCGCGATAAATTGAACCCCCGCTAGGAATCAAACCAAGACTGCTGGGTCTGAGACCGGTGGTCTTATCACTAGACCACGGGTCTGAGACCGGTGGTCTTATCACTAGACCACAGAGGCGGTAAAACTGGTGGTAGAATTGTCATAAAAAATATTAACATATTTAAGAAATTTTACCGCACCTGTGGTCTAGTGGTAAGAACTCAAACCCAGAGGTCCCTGGTTCGATTCCCAGCGGGGGTACAGATTGTGCTCGGTTTGGTCGGTGGTAGGGCTTCTTCTAATTCCGCCTGGCTAGCTACCACCATCTTTTCTAAATATGTCGCCATAACAACCATGTTATCAACATTGTTGTGTTCCGGCAGTTAGAAGTTCTGGTAAACCTAAAGGTAAAGGTAGTTAGTTAGTAGTGACTCTAAGTAACGGCTACTTCTAAAAAAAAGTTAGTTATGGATAATTAAAATTTGCCCGTGACTCCGTTCGTAAGAGCTATAAAAATGATTATAAAGGATATTAAATATTTTTTTTACCATAAGAAGTTCGTATACACCACTATGAATGGTGGTGGTGTACCACAGAGAAGTCAAGCTGTGTCTATGATCTGACCCAACTGATTTAGATGTAACACCGTACTTTTTTAGATAATTCTGCTTTCTAACAAAGAAAATTGAATCAAGATCTGTTGAGCGGTTTGTGTGTGATAGAGTACCTAACAAACAAATAGACAGACGGACAAACAAAAATTCTAAGATTTAAAAAAAAAAATATTTAGGGTATGTTTTTTTTTTTTGGAGAGTTTGCTGATGGCATTTTCAGCTTCACCGGGCTTTTTTTTCGGGGACGGCGAGAAACGTAAAGGGTTCCTCAAGCCGTGTGAAACTTATCACCTTCTGAGGTTTCTAGAGGTAACGGCATCACGCACTAGTGGCTGTCCCCGTGCCCTACTAGATTCTTCGAGGGGTTCGGATCGGATCGGGGGGATCAACCCGAGGGCGCCTCTAAAGGCTCAGACCTCGGCTCGGGATGACCGGGTCGTGGTGGTGGGGAGAAGCGTATAGAGCGCGTATGAACCGGCTCGTCGTACCTTTGTTCTACGAATACGGTGTCTTGGGCCTAAGTTAGTGTGCATGTTTAGTATATTCTGTAAATGTGTAGTGGCATTTAGAGGATCTGGCGGGGGGGTTCGCAACTTATATACTTTATTTCTTCTTTTCTATGCAGTTACATTTAAATAAATAAAAAGTAAATATGGTAAGAAGAAAGACAAAGTGTTGAAAAAATTCCACGAGTGGGATTCGAACCCGTACCCCATGACTCTGTTCAATGAGCTCTATTCAATGTCGACAACTACGTCATCAACATCCGATCTTAATATTTTTACAAATATTGCAAGATCAGTTAAGAATTGGGCAAGTTCTATTTATGATTCCTTACATATAATTTTACGCAAATAGCAACGAGCGAACAAATTAGAATTTGAAAAATACGAAGTGTTGAAAAACAATCCACGAGCGGGATTCGAACAGCGGCACCCATGCCAGGTCAGGTGCACTGCCAACTATGCTATCGTGGCTCAATCATAACAATATTTCGCAAATATGCGTAAAATAATATGTAAATTATCATTAATATAGCTTGCCTAATTCTTAACTGATCTTTCAATATTTGTAAAAATATTAACATCGGATGTTGATGACGTAGTTGTCGACATTGAATAGAGCTCCTTTGGCTTATAAAGTAAAAGTAGATAGTGTTGATTAATTTCGGCGAGTTGGACTGAGCCACGATAGCGTAGTTGGTGGTGCACCTGACTCGTCATGTCATGGGGTGCGGGTTCGAATCCCGCTCGTGGATTTTTTTCAACACGTTTTTTTTTCAATTACTTATACATTTTTGTTTTTGTTATGATAATGTTTGATCACATATTTTTGTTCCTTCTACAATTCGAACTTACATGGGGTCTTCGAAGTGATTGTCAGTTGACTACGGCTAGATCCTTTGTCCATTAATAGATCCCTAACCAGCTACTTTTATTCGTATTAAACACAATAACCAATCACAATATGTGTACTGTTTGTCACTGAGGAGTTCTATGTGGTATCTCTGTAGTTCACGATCCTTTGTCTACTGATAGGTACCTAACCAGCTATTTTCTGTCGTATTCAATACAATAACTAAACACAATATGTGTACTGTTTGTCACTGAGGAGTTCTATGGGGTATTTCAGTAATCCACGACCCTTTGTCCACTGATTGGTATTTAACCAACTACTATTCTTCGTATTCAATACAATAACTAATCATAATATGTGTACTGTTTTTTATTGAGGAGTTCCATAGAGTATCTCTGTAGTTCACGATCCTTTGTCTACTGATAGGTACCTAACCAGCTATTTTCTTTTGTATTCAATACAATAACTAACCACAATATGTGTACTGTTGATAACTAAAGAGTTCTATGTGGTATCTCAGTAATCGACGACCCTTCGTCCACTGATAGGTACCTAACCAGTTACTATTCTTCGTATTCAACACAATAACCAATCACAATATTTGTACTGTTTGTCACTGAGGAGTTCTATGGGGCATTTCAGTAATCCACGACCCTTTGCCCACTGATTGGTACCTAACCAACTACTATTCTTCGTATTCAATACAATAACTAATCATAATATGGGTACTGTTCTTTATTGAGGATTTCCATAAATTATCTCTGTAGTTCACGATCCTTTATCTACTGATAGGTACCTAACCAGCTATTTTCTTTTGTATTCAATACAATAACTAACCACAATATCTGTACTGTTGATACCTAAAGAGTTCTATGTGGTATCTCAGTAATCCACGACCCTTCGTCCACTGATAGGTACCTAACCAACTACTTTCATTTGTATTCAATACATTAACCAATCACAATATGTGTACTGTTCGTCATTCAGGAGATCCATAGGATATCTCCGAAGTCTGTGATGTTTGTTTATTGATGGGTACCTAACCAACTAGTTTATTTCGTATTGCATATTAAAAAGCTTGTTTTTAAAAAGGTTTTTATTTTTTATTTTTTTTATTTTTACTTTTTTAATATTTTAGTTTTCTCTATGTTTAGCTAGTGCTAAACTATTTTTTTCTAAGAAGCAATGTCGCTTGTAGATATCGCTTTCATTAGCAATCTTTTCCTGTCGCTTCAATTTCGCCTTCTCTAAACGTCTCTTTCTTTGTGTAGTAGTTTCTTTTTTGTTCATGTTGTTCCCACGAGTATAGGACAAAAACGGTCCATCCCCAGAGGTCCATTGTAGGGGGTAGGTATAAGGGCTTCAGTACAACAGGGTTCGACCTGGTACCCTGAGGCGCAACGTTAGCAATATGACATGTTTATACACCCTCATACCATTCAGCCCTCGGCACGTGCTCACCTTAGCATTGGGTCATCCATCTAATCCATCAAATTTATTTATTTTTATTGATTTAAACTTTTGCAACATATAAAGCAACAGCAAATATTACATGGCGGACTTAATGCCCGAGTCATTCTCTACCAGACAACTTTAGGGTGATGCAGAGATAACATTGGTATGTTCAATAAGATATATTATAAATAATTTAAATGTAAGTATATATAACACATGCATAAATATTGTATATGCATAAACATATAATTACGTGTATTGTAAATACGGAAACTACAATAAATAAACATACATAAAATACATAAGTAGTTCTAATAGGACGTTATTAAGATGATCTGCCATGATTCTATCAAACAAGAGCTCGCGGACTTTCTTTATGTAGCCATCCTGATTTCGAGAGGCAGCGCGTTCTAAAAGAAAGAATAAACAAAACCAGATGTATGAGAGGAACAGAAATGAAGATGATTATTTGAGGACCGCAGATTTTTCCTCTGAAAGGAGCAAAAGAGCATCTAATCTAAGACAATCCACATTCATAACAAACGGAACGAACGAACGAACGAACTTATTTTCCCGAGTTCCTATGGTCATCTTCCAGCTCCATCAACATACCCTGGTTACCATCTAGCACCAAAGTACTCGTCAAGACGAATCATACGAGCCCAAACTTGATGGAGTTGTGTCGTTTAATTACCGAGTTCCTGTGTCCATCTTCTAGCTCCATTATTAGACCCTGGTTACAATCTAGCACCAAAGTACTCGTCAAAACGAACCATACGAGCCCAAACTCGATGGGGTTGTGTCGTTTAATTACCGAGTTCCTATGGCCATCTTCCAGCTCCATCATCAGACTCTGGTTACCATCTAGCACCAAAGTACTCGTCAAGAAAGATCAAACGAGTCCAAACTCGATGAGGTTGTGTCGTTTAAATACCGAGTTCCTATGGCTACCTTTCGGTTCCATCTTCAAACCCTGGTTACCATCTTGCACCAAAGTACTCGTTAAGACGAATTATACGAACCCAAACTCGATGGGGTTGTGTCGTTTAATTACCGAGTTCTTGTGGCTATCTTGTAGCTCCATCATCAGACCCTGGTTACCATTTAGCACCAAAGTACTCGTCAAGACGAACCATACGAACCCAAACTCGATGGAGTTGTGTCGTTTAATTACCGAGTTCCTATGGCCATCTTCCAGCTCCATCATCAGACCCTAGTTACCATTTAGCACCAAAGTTCTCGTCAAGACGAATCTAAGGAGTCCAAACTCGATGGGGTTGTGTCATTTAACAACCAAGTTCCTATGACCACCTTCCGGTTTCATCATCAGATCAGCTTCATGTATTAATAATTTTGCATTGTCATCCGATTTACACATGCATGCAAAATTTTAGCTCAATCGGTAACCGGGAAGTGGATCATATTTAACTTGCAAGATTTGATTTCAGACACCGGAACAGGTGAATAAAACTAAATAAAAGCTTGTAAAAATGCAACCATCTCGGGAAAAATATCTAGCGATCAAAAAAAATCATCCAAATTGGTGCATAAATGACGGAGATATGCGCGAACAAACACATAAAAAAAAACATATAGGTAGGTACTACAACCGAATTGATAACCTCCTAAATTGTGTTATGAAAATCAGGAACAACGACGGTACTACAACAACCCAGATCTGGGACAATATAGAAAAAGTTCGTTTTTCTATATGGTAACCTCGGAGATGGTGACATCAGAGACCGGCGTGCGAGCGAGTCTTTGATAATGAAGGTTGCATTAAAAGTTATGATCATCTATTTAAAAAATACTTACTTTGCTTACATTCCTTGTTCTTACAAAACGAGGACGGAAAAACAACACTCTTTGATAACGACGTGAAAATCTATCCATATGAGGACCTAAATACACTTTGTCAGATACTGATACTAATCCGAGGTCTTGAGTGTAAAATTTACACATTAGTCCTCAGACAGTACAACATACATGACTCATGTGTATAGCAAGTGTGTATAAATCGATAGTGGCGCCGCCTGGTGTTCACACTCTGTCGGGGTGTGTACAGAAATTTCCAAGACCAATCCGAGGATTTCTTGACTTTTTCTTATTAAGTATATAGAAAGGTTCAAAATCGCACGTAGAGTACGATGCAGTAGTCAGGTCAAACCGAGGACTCACAAAAAAGTCCTCGGATTGAAAACGTCCTCGGATGTTCCTTGTGTATTCAGGCCTACGTCCTCGTATGGTACTTAAAACAAACACACACACACACACATACACACACATACACACACACGCACCACACATACACACTATAGCGCTTATCGTATTAATAAATAAAATAATAGAAATTAATTAGCAGAAATAAAAAGGTAAATTGTATTATAGATTATATTTGTATTTTTTTTTATCGTTTATTACTGTATACTATTTATAGAATACTTATATTATAGGGGTGGAGGGTTGATTGCTTGAGATACAGGACTTGTCCTAGTTCCAGTGTCAACCCACCATAAACTATCTGCAGGACCTATGCTAACTGGAAATTGTATACCATGTAATCATGTTTATGGTGAGGAATAAACGATTATTATTATAATTATTATTACAAGTACCTACTTGTTGACCTTTTTTGCATATTGTACAAGTATCAAACGTTTATTTGAAACGCATTAATAAATATTCCTTGTAAAAGCTAATTTCTTAGCGCCCCGTTGTACAACGTTGTGTATTCTCTGTGCTGTGCGTATAAGATAAAAAAATTGCGTGGCAAGTGCGGGCAAAGCAGCTCCGAGCGGTCAAGATAACTTAGCGAACATAATAATTTCGTACAAAATAGTAAACGTTCGAAAATTTGTTGGATTATTGATAAATCTGTTTAAATATAAAATAATATGACTATTAAAGGTACAAAAATGGACGGAGCAATTTTTCACATTACGTAATGAAACAAAAATCAAAAAAAAATGTTTAAAATGGAAAATTTATTGGATTACTAAACAAAGCTAAGTATTTAATGTTATAAAAACATATTAAAAATATAAATGGACCGAGCAATTTTTCAGTAGAAGCTATAGTGGAAAATGTTAATAGTTAAATTTGGGGTTCTCTGAAATGGAAAAATGTTGGATTCTTTAACATTCTCAACAAACACAAACAAACTAGTACATACGTACGTATACAGAAAGAATTTCAGCCTGAGAAAATATTCACAGAGAGTTACAAGCGATTTTCATGTTTTGGTAAAAATACCTAACTTCTCATAACAAATTTTGTTGGATTATTGTAACATCTGTAATCTGTATTACCTAACTTCATCACATGCCAAATTTCAGAGGCAGAGGAATTTTTCGGAAGTCTCCATACAACAAATGTTCTCGTTGATTGGACTATAGAACAATTTCTGGAGGAAGAATAAATGCTGAAACAAGCTAGACAGTTTTTCTTCAGATCTGCCGAAACAAGCAAACGTTCGTGGTCATTGGTGGTTAAGAGGAATACCAGGAAAAGGAGCTGCAGTGCAACTAGTGGTATTGTGAGTTCGTTCCAATTTTTCCCATCCCTTTTTCCATACCTACATCTCAAACATAATTTCCAATAAACATAAATTTCATTTAATCAGTTAGTAGTTTCCTTATAATTTATACTTACTTACTTAATAGAAGGTAAGAAAATCCAATTGGTAATAAGACTTGTAAAAACAATGATTGTTATGGACATAAAATATTATAAGTATAACAACTATGCTATGTGTGACTATTATGGGAGGTCTGTTTACTTTTATTATAAAAATATGTTGAACATAAATAAAAATACGACTGAGTGGTACAACTGTTTATTTCACTATTTATTACCCGATTGTTATATAAAATGATTACTAAGGAATGTCTATCTATTTACTACCAAAACGTGAGGGGCTTGCGGACTAAATCGAACGAGTTTTTACAGAGTGTTTTAATTAATGATTATGACATAATTTGCATAACGGAGTCTTGGCTTAATGATTCTTTTTACAATTCGGAATTTTTCGATAGTCGGTATGAGGTTTTTAGATGTGACCGTGATGTGGAATCGACTGGATATAATCGTGGCGGGGGTGTGGTTGTGGCCGTACAGCGGGAGCTGTGCCCCGTTGCAAAGCCTGCCTGGTGCGCGCCGCCACCCGCTGACGAGCTGTGGTTGAGCATCCCGCTGCGCGGCCGCACCTCTTCCCTTAGCGCGGTCCGCGGGAAGGAGTCATGTTTTTTACATTTAGCATGTACTTATATACCTCATGGAAGCCGTCACGAAACCCTAATATCTACATTTTATGACAGAGCTACGGAAATATCTCATTACAATCCCAATGACATTCTGCTGATTATGGGAGATTTTAATGTATCCAATGCCGTTTGGCACTACAATAATGAATTAAAAAGTGTGACCATGATACCAACAAATGATTCATTATGTTGTATGACGTCTGATTTTATGAATTTATCCTTATTAAATCAATATAACAATGAGCTACCACTTTTACCAGAGGATTTGCATCACAAGGCATTGGAAATAAACGTCACTGTGCACTTACCCGCTTCTCTTAAAACTAATAATATTAAAAGAAAATTGTTTTTTAAATCAGACTTTGACGCTATTAAACGGAAACTTGATTCTATTGACTGGTTGAATACTTTTTCAGACTGCAATGATGTAGATAATATGGTATCCATTTTTTACAATATTTTAAATAATTTAATTGATGAATATGTTCCTACTCGTTCTCAGATTAACACTCAAAAGTACCCGCCTTGGTACACTCGGCCTCTGGTTAAGCTGAGTAATGAAAAGCGCAAATACCATGAAAAATGGAAAACATATGGAAATAAAATTGATTACCAAACTTTTTCATTGCTGCGAACTCGTTTACGTAAATTAGAATCTGAAACTTACAATAATTATATTACTTTTGCGGAGGATCGAATTAAAGAGAATCCCCGATTTTTTTGGTCATACGTTAAATCCAAAAATCAAACTGGTGACCTTCCACATAGAATGACATGTAATGGAACTACACTTTTAAATGGAAATGAAATTTGTAATGCATTCAATGAATATTTTAACTCTGTTTTTGTACAGTCTTCTAATTTAAATTCATTTCCTAATTGTAACACATATAATCAAACATTAATAGATCTTGGTCACATCAATCTGGACCAGAAGAAATTATTCAATTGTTTAAAACAGGTTAATGTTTATAAGGGGGCGGGGGCTGACGGTATACACCCGATACTGATATCTACTTGTGCTGAGAGTTTATTAGAGCCTATTTCTATGATTTTTCAATTATCGATAAGCTCCGGTGTTTTTCCCAGTTTATGGAAAAGGGCTCTTATTACTCCTATACCTAAAAACAAAGATAGAGAATCGGTAACGCAGTATCGTCCTATATCTAAATTGTGTGTATTGGGCAAATTGTTGGAAAAAATTGTCACTGCTCAACTGTCTTACGCAATTAGGCACCACATAACTGAAAAGCAGCATGGGTTTATTAAATCTCGTAGTGTTGACACTAATCTGATAGCCTTTACTGATTTCGTACTTAACGCCATGGACCAAGATACTCAAGTGGATGTCGTGTACACAGATTTCACCAAAGCTTTCGATAAAATTAGCCATGATTTGTTATTATACAAGTTGGAGAGATTTGGAGTGCATGGCAGCTTACTCAGGTGGCTCAGTTCTTACATCCGAAACCGTAGCCAGGCTGTTTTCCTAAAGGGCTATTGCTCAAGTTTTCTTCCCATACCCTCTGGAGTTCCTCAGGGATCCCATCTTGGACCAGTTTTGTTTTCCATTTATATTAATGATATCAATAACGCTTTAAGGAATAGTAGCTATCTTCAATATGCTGATGATACAAAGATATTTGATTCAGTAAGTAATATGGATGAGTGCTGCAAAATACAAGCTGACCTTGAATCTCTTAGTAAATATTGCCTTGACAATCAATTATATCTGAACATTGATAAATGTCAAGTTATAACATATACCCGAAAATCCTCACCTTTTTTGTTTAATTATACATTAAATGAAGTTCCTCTTAAAACAGTAAGCCAAGTTAGAGATTTGGGTATTATAGTCGATAGCAAACTTTCTTTTAACCTGCACTATAACACAATGATTCAAAAGTCTCTGCGTAATTTAGGTTTCATTAATCGAATATCAAAACCATTCAAAAGATCCAACACCTTAAAGATTTTGTATTATAGTTTTGTAAGGTCAGTCTTAGATTTTGGTTCTGTAGTTTGGAATCCACATTATAAAATCCATACCGATAGAATTGAAAACGTGCAAAAGAAGTTTATAAAAATACTCAATTATCGTGATAATTCTAATTTAGATATGTCATATGAACAAACATTAAAGAGACACAAACTCCTTACTTTGCAAAATCGCCGCAAACAATTTGATATAACCTTTTTATTTAAGTTGTTAAATAATCTTATTGATTCACCTGTACTTTTATCCAAAATTAATTTTATTATTAAAGCCCGACTTCCAGCACGCTCCTCACGTACTGTTCATGCCTTTGTACCACCTCGGACTCGTAAGAATTACACACGTAACAGCTACTTCCCACGTAGTCTTCAAATGTATAACCGTGAGTTCTATGATATAGAACTATATGGTAACTCCATAATCAGATTTAAAAGAAATATTATCAATAAACTAATTTGACCACCTTCCTACGAATATACCTACTTATCATAAAGTAAAGCCTAATATGATACCTACCTGCATAAGAATAGATTTTAAGCAACAAAAATGTAAATTTTACCTACTTACCTACCTAAGTACTGTTTATGTATCTTACTATAAAGTAATAATTTTGTTATAATAAGCATCTAAGTAACCTAACTGCTAACAAAGTATTATTTTGTAATTTTTGGGCACTCCTTGTCTATTACTTAAGGAATTACTGTAAAAAATTTTTTTTTAATGACTGTATGTGCCAAAATAAAGAGAAAAAAAAAAAAAATTTTAAACAGTTTAAAAGAACTTAGTCTTAACCTTATAAGTCTTGTATAACTGCATGCATGTGTTTATTTTTAGTTAAGATTCAAGTATTAATCATATCTTGTTTGTTCTTTTTTGTTAAATCTATTTTTAGTACTTTTTAATGTTGTGCATAATTTTTTTAGATTAATTGACTTGTCAAACCTAGAATGTAAATCTTTTTATAATACGTAACAACCGTCAGTTAATTGTTATTATGCCTGTACCAATAAAAAAAAATAAAAAATAAAAATGTGTTCATCAACTTATTTTCTTTCATCCATTAGTGCTTATTTTTAATAATTTGTTTTTGTGTTCTTTAGCTGTAGATATTTTTGACACCTATCATTTTTTAATTTATACCTTCGTTTTGCTAAATCATTATTCATCATGGATTTAAAATCATTAAAGAAACCCGAGCATCATTTAAATCAAATTTTAATCAAAATTTAAATAAAAATTATCTTGAACCTTTACTGCCGAGCAAAGAGCTAGACAAGTTGCAAACACATGAATTACAATTAAGACTTGAAAAAATACAGGAGATGTACAGTGACTTTGACTCAACACAGTCTGAAGTCGAAACCCTATGTGAATTTCTAGATGACGAGTTTAAAGAACGAGAAACTTTTGAAATTATCTACATATTTCAAAACAATGGCAGCTGCGCGTGCGTCGTTAAAAGATAGTGCGGCAACAATTATCAGTCGTTTCCTCTGAGAATTATGATATTGCGTGGTGTTTACTTTGTGATAGATTTAATAATAATAGAATTCTGGTAAACAGTCATATTCAAGTTTTGTTCAATATTGAGCCTATTGCCAAAGAATCGTCAAAGGCTATACGAAATGTGGTCGACACAGTTAATAAGAATTTAAGAGCTCTCAAAACACTGAATTTACCCACCGAACATTGGGACATGTTAATTATTCACATAGTTTCAAGTAAACTAGATTTTGCCACACTTCGCGACTGGGAAACCCAGCGATACAGGACATTCCATCACTTGATGAATTTAGCACTTTTTTGAAAAACAGAGCAGATTTACTTATAACCATGAAGGAAGCACACCACTGCAAACCACGTAGACATAGCGACATTGCACCTATACGACCAAAGACGTTTGTTGTGAACCAAGAAACATCCAAATTTCACTGCCCTGTCTGCAAAAATAATCACGCGATTTATCAATGTTTTAAATTTAAGGCTATGCCAATTGAATCTCGTATTGAGTTAGTAAAGAAATTAAATTTGTGCAAAAATTGTTTGCGTCAGGGTCACAGTGAGAATAGGTGTAAGTTGGGTCCTTGCAAAATATGTACTCAACGCCATAACAGCATGTTATATCTTGAACACAAACCAAGTATTGCACAAACTAGTGAGTGTATTGTTCTCCCTACCTCACAGGCATCCCAGCCAACAAACACGCTGCATGACCAGACATTGCAACAAAAAGTCACACTGTCAACCACACATAATCAAAGTCAGATTTTGCTATCTATTTCTATAATCTATTTAAAGAGGATCAATTTAATTACTAATTACAGAACAATACTTAAAACAAAAAAAAAGAAATAACAACTGAACTAAAAAAAAACCAAAGAAATAAAAATAGCAAATTAAAAACTAAATGCCATTAAATAATCCATGTCTCAGATATTAATGGTCGGATGCATAACTTCCGTGTACTTTTAGATAATGGTAGCACTTCGAGTTTTATTACCGAATCATTGCTAAATCAGTTACAGCTACCACACTATTCTACTTCTGTTGCAGTCCACGGGCTCAACAATCAGTTATCCAAAATCACAAAAATATGTGATGTGTCAATATCATCACTCTCAAACAGCGGTTATAAAGCCGAAGTCAATTGTTTTGTTGTACCGTAAGTCACACAATACAATAACATCAACCACATTCAATTATAGTAATATTTTCAAGATTCCCAAACATATCCACCTCGCGCTTCCAACTTTCCATGTTCCGTCAGAGGTGAAGATGCTATTGGGAGTTAACCTCTTTTAGGAGGTACTTACAAGCAACCATAACCCTTAGGCAAAAACAAACCAACCTTGGTTGAAACAACACTGGGGTGGATAGTCTTAGGGTCTCTTCAAGTTTCTTATAATCATTACAAACCTAAACAAAATACTCACCATACAGTCCACTGTCCAATAATGAGCTAGATCAAAGGTTTAAAAAATTCTTTGAATTAGAACTATTTCCCATCACTCAACAAGCTACAACCAATGTTGAGAGTGAATGTGAAGATATATTCACACAAACAACGTTACCTGATGGCAGGTTTGTCGTAACGATTCCATTCAAGGAAGCCCCTGAGTGTTTAGGAAACTCAAGGAAACAGGCATTGCTCAGATTTCGAGCATTAGAACGTAAGTTCAAACGTAATCCGTCTTTCAAAGAGAAATATGTAGACTTTATGAAAGAATACATAGCACTGGATCATATGTCCGAAAACACAGAACCCCATAATCATAACGTACAATACTTTCTGTCGCATCACGGCATTTTACGTGAAAATAGCTTGACAACCAAACTTAGAACTGTTTTCGATGCCTCAGCTGTTACAAGCTCCGGTAAATCATTGAATGGCCCCCATAACACATAGGCCCCCCTGTACAGGATGATCTCTTAAGCATATTACTTAGATTACGACAACATAAATATGTTGTAACGTCCGATATCGAAAAAATGTACAGGCAGGTTCTTGTTGCTAAAAGTCAGCGTAATTTGCAACAAATATTTTGGCGGTTCGATCCTAGTGCGGAAATCAAACAATATAAACTAAACACAGTAACTTACGGAACAGCCTCAGCCCCATACTTAGCTACAAGATGCCTTGCACAGCTAGGTCACGATTGCTTAGATGAACATGTCAGTGAAACAATCTTACATAACTTCTATGTCGACGATTACGTAAGTGAGAGTGAGGATTCTGACACATTAATACAGGCATGCAAAGGTGTTATTAAGGAGCTAGAGGGTGCGCACTTCCACCTGCGCAAATGGCACTCTAACAACATACACATACTCAACCAAATTGTTGGTGAAAATGGTAACGATGAATTGCTTAATTTATTATAATTTTTTTAAAACTTTAGGCATATAGTCATGCAAAAATTACACGTTTCTATTTTTGTCAACAAATACAGAACCACAACATTCAGTTACAAATAAACGAACCATTTTATCCATAATTGCTCAAGTGTTTGACCCACTGGGTTCAATTAATCCTTGTATGTTACAAGCGAAGTTTATTTTGCAATTACTATGGTCAAAAAATATATCATGGGATGACGATTTGCCCAGACATATTTAATCACAGTGGAATAGCTTTATACAAACTATACCACACTCAAACAATATCGAAATACCAAGATTAGTGTTGTGCGACTCATTTGAGAGGGTGGAGTTGCACACTGTAGAGACACATTAGGTTAGTATTTCTAAGTAATATCATATTTCTACAATTCTATGGAAATCGGGTCTCGCCGGCATAGGCAGTCACACGGCAAGCGCGGTCGGAAACACTGTTTTATGTATTCGAATCAAATATATGGATTTTACGTATTTAAATAAATGTGGTTTTAATGGGACGTCCCGAAACAACTGAGTACCAAAACAGCTCACAAAAGACATAACACTGGTGACCCCGAAGACACGCAAAAATAACAATGTTCCCAGCAGCACCACAGCCGCCGGCGGCGTCGCAAGCGAACGTACCACAGCCGCAATCAAGCTATGGATCTCAAGACTTGGCCGCGGTATCCTTATCTGCGCGGATACCTGAATTTTGGATGGACCAACCAAGAATGTGGTTCGCACAAATTGAGGCGATCCTTAACTCGCAGCGCATGAGCGATGAAAATAAATATAGTATGGTTCTAGCTAAGCTGGGAAAAGAGGTGATCACGCAACTGACAGACATTGATATAAATCCGCCGGACTTAGGCAAGTATGAAACCCTCAAAAGCCGTTTACTCAGTATATATGAAGAGTCCGAAAATAGACAGCTGCAGAAATTGATTAGCGAGATAGAGTTGGGTGACCCAAAGCCCTCCCAACTCCTCCGCAGGATGCGAGAACTGGCACGAAATAAATAAAATACCTGATAGCACGCTGTGAATACTATGGCAGGGACACTTACCGTCAGCTGTAAGAGCAGTTTTAGCAGTGGTGGACAGCAAGGACTTCCAAAACCTGGCTGCCGTAGCTGACAAAATTATGGAGTCCAGCAGACCTTCACAGATAGCAGAGGTCTCACACTCTTATAGTGACACAGCGTCACTGGTTGCGGAGATAGCTAAGTTAAGCATGAGAATTGCGGAAATGGAACGTGATAGAGGCTGGCAGCGTAGCTTCAGCCAGAAGCGAGGTTACCGTTCCAGATCTGCGTCCAGGAACAGATATCGCCCTAGTCGAAGCCCAGAAAGCCCAGATTGGCTTTGCTTCTATCACCATAGATTCCGAAAAAGAGCTCATTCCTGTGTGCAACCGTGTGCCTGGGAGAAAAAGAAGGAGCAGCAGGGAAACTAACCATAAAATAAATAAAATAATAAATAAAACCACCACAAAATCTGTGCTGTTTTGCCGTCCCACCGCCTGCGTATAACCGACCTCAACAGTGGTTTACGTTTTTTAGTGGATACGGGCGCAAACGTTTCGGTTATCCCAAGGTCACGGAAACTATTTAGTGCCGCAAACGGGACAGAGATAAAAACCTATGGCGAAAAAACTCTAGTGTTAGATTTAAAATTACGCAGACCTTATACATGGACATTTATTGTAGCAGACGTTTCGCAACCTATATCAGGTGCGGATTTTTTAACGCACTGTAATTTAATGGTAAACATGAACCAACGGAAACTAGTGGACCAAGTGACTAAATTGAACGTGAATGCGTCAGTAGTGAACTTTAAGGGTATTAGTGTAAATTCGTTAGATATCAATCATAAGTATTTTAGTTTATTATGTGAGTTTCCGGCAGTTACTAAGCCCACGTCATTTAAAGATGTCGGTAGTTCTTCTGTTTATCATCACACAGAGACAGAAGGGCCACCGGTCTTCGCTAGCACGACCACTTCCACCAGAGCGTTACACCAAGGTGAAAGAGGAATTTCGCCTCATGCAGGAGTTGGGCATCTGCCGCCCATCAAAGAGCGCCTGGGCTAGCTCACTCCACGTGATTACGAAGAAGAATGGCGAGCTACGTCCGTGTGGTGACTATCGTAAGCTTAATTCTATAACTAAACCAGATCGCTACCCTATTCTTCGCCTTTAGGACTTTTAATATTTGCTGGCAGGTAAGAATCTTCTCCAAAATTGACATCAAAAAAGCTTACCACTGTGTGCGTACCGCACCAGCCGATATAGGGAAAACTGCCATAATTACACCCTTTGGCTTAATCGAGTTCCCTAGGATGACGTTTGGGTTGTGTAATGCAGCTCAAACTTTCCAAAGGTTCATGGATTCAGTACTACAGGGGTTAGACTTTGTTTATAATTATATTGATGACGCAATCCTGGCAAGCCGTGATGAGGAAGAAGATAAAAAAAACCTACGTATTATTTTTGAAAGATTTAATCAGCATGGCATAAGTATAAATTTGTCAAAATGTAGTTTCGGTCAGTCAAAATTAGATTTTCTCGGTTACGAATTGTCTGCGGAAGGGATTAGACCTTTAGATGATAAAATCGAAGCAATTATTAATTACCCTAAACCTCAGAATGTAGAGCAACTACGCCGATTTTTGGGTATGGTTGATTTTTATAAGTCACATATACCGAAAGCAGCGATAAATCAATTCATTTAAAATAGTTACATTCACAACTCAAAAAAAAGACAAAACTCCAATCGTATGGATAGAGAAAACAGATAGCGCGTTTTACAAATGTAAAACTAGCTTGCAAAACGCAGTTACTTTGTCACACCCGGCGTCAAACGTACCTATTTCACTCATGGCTGACGCATCCGACTCTGCCGTGGGAGCCGTTTTACAACAACACATTGACGGAAAATGGAAACCTATAAGCTATTTTTCAAAAAAGTTATGTGAAACGCAAACTAAATACTCAACATATGATCGCGAATTACTAACAATATATATGTCTATTAAACATTTTCGAAATTTAATAGAAGGACGCGAATTAATTATCTTTAGCGATCATAAGCCTCTTTCATTCGCATTTAATAAGTTAAACTCCGAGAAAGAACCACCTAGACGAACAAGATATTTAGCTTTCATCAGCGAATTTTCCCCTCTGGCCACGTGGTCCTACTGCCTTTGTCCTACCGATCGGACCACATGAACTTCTTTTTCCGGTTGGTTCGATTAACTAATCGGACTATAGAAACTGACGCTTTCTTAGACCACGTAGTCCCACTAATCGGATCACGAGAACTTTTGATTTCCTGTTGGTTCGATTAACTAATCGGACTATAGAAACTGACTTTTTCTTAGACCACGTAGTCCCACTAATCGGATCACGCATTCTAAACAAGAGTAATGCGAGTAATGCGACCTGCATACTGCGTATTAGGTAATTTCTTAGGAAATAATATAAAGACAATGTCAAATGTTAATGTCAATAGATATCTATCGCGGACATTATTCGTGCTTTTCTCGCGAGGCAAGAGATTGAAAGATTTATTATCAATATTACAATTTATCGTTGGGTCGGATGCAAAAGCATGGATGCAGATAATAATGAACCAGAATTATTATATTTAAAACGCAAAGGTGGCTTGGTGTTGCTCTACAACGGATACCAATTTTACCGCAACAAGACGTACAGCAGCGGATCTATTATTTGGGTGTGCAGCAAAAAAAAGGCTGAAAAATGTCGAGGGTCTATTACCACGGTAATAATATCTACAGTAGTGTAACTTCATACAAACGGACGAAGCGCGAGCTATACCTACGCGCTCGGGTCTCGGCATGCGCTCGGCATGCAACAGTCGCGAATGTGCCGCAGTGACTAGCCGCGGCGTGTTGTTTTTTAAACAGTAAGCGTGTGATTGTTTTGATTAAAATAAGTTATGGCGAGGATCAATAGTAGAATATATTGTGCTGTTTTTGGTTGCATGAATTCGTCAATAACGCACCCAGATATAACATTTTTAGATTACCTGGAAACTCCGAAAGGTACTTACGTAAGACTATAAAATAAAGTTATACACGAGTAAACTAGGTAGTTATAGGCGGTTCGTTTATGATACATACGGTAGGTACGCTCGTGTTAAAACCTCCAGGTTGTAGGTTTTTGAAACATTATTGAATTAAACAATTGATTGATTTTAATTTTTTAAACTAATCAAAAAACATTTTTTTTATAGAACACTTCCTATTTCATTCACAACGTATTTTATTTGTTTAAATAAAAATATACCCCCTTATTCATTTGTTTAGTTAATCATCATTGTTTTGTCTCTTTTTCTCAAATTCAAAATGACGTTTGTGTGACGTTGACAAAACAATATTTAACGAAATAATGCTTAAATAGTTTTTAGGAATAAGGGGGATCATATTTACAATCACAAAATACATTCACAAAACTAGATAGAAAGAAACTCAAAGTAGGCAGATGTAATTAAAATACTGTTGTAGGTGGGCAGCCCAGCCAAAGAAAATATACGCCCAGCCCTAGCGCGTGTTTACGTACCGCGCGGCTGTAGGCATTTATTTCAAAGATAGGGCCGAGTTACAATACTGTAGATAGTATTACCGTGCTATTACTATATACACGTAAGTAATTTTTAGCCAACGTATCGTGTTTAATTTTTTAGGGTTCCGTGCATTAAATAAAAATTAAATCAGCACTGTCATATTATACCTTTTCAATCGCCTGAGTAGTTACAGGTACTTACCTAATAATACAGGAGTTTTTTTTATTACAGGATTCTCAAATTTCAAATTGCAAGACGCATTCTTGTATTCCTGATTTACACAAAAATGAAATTGACAAACAATTTTATTTAATGAAAGAGGCAGCAAGTAAAACTTTAACACCAATAAAAGCCAAATATGATGAACACGTGACACCACTAAATGATGCTTGTCTCGAAATCCTAAAAGAAATACCGACGTACAATGCAGTTAAAAGTGAATTATTCAATAAAAGGAAGGAAGGTCTTCAGGTTAAAAAACTAACCTATAAAAGCCCCATGGAGGTTGAGATACCGCCGGCTTTTGAACCTTTTATGTTGGCGGATTATGCTTGCGATGATGTACGCATCATCGCATTTTGCACACAAGAAGCTAGAAAAGTCATACCAATCCTTACCTCTTTTTTTGGTGATGGAACTTTTCATAGTTGCCCACGGTCATTTCAGTAATTGTATACGATACATGCAGATATTGGTTCTTCAACACAGTTTGTTAACGTTGTTCCAGTCATTTACGTCTTAATGTCAGATCAAAAAGCAACATCCTATGAAATAATGCTGAACATGGTTAAATCTCAGATACCAGGCTTTAATCCTCAACAATTCATGACGGACTATGAGTTAGCAGCAATGCGTGCGATAAGAAAAACATTTCCACAGGCAGTGATAAAAGGCTGCTTTTATCACTACGCGAGAGCACTTTGGAAACAAGCACAGAAATTTAAAGTGACAAAAGCACAAACTCAAAAAAGAATTGTGGCTTTGGCTACTGCCCTACCATTCTTACCATCGTATTTAATAAAGGATGGTTGGGCCTATATATTAAATGACATGCCAGATGATGACGTAGGCCTGGCTAAATTTGAGCTATACATGGAGCGTTACTGGTTGAAGAGCGATGATTTCATAGCAAAGTGGTCAATCTTTGGGCAGAAAATCCGAACTACTAATTGTTTAGAAGGGTGGCACTCCAAAATAAATCAGTTGGTTGGGAGAAGGAAGCCAAATTTGGTGAGCGTTCTCAATGTTTTGAAAAAAGATTCGGACTTTTATCTGATCAAAATGAAAGGAGGCCTCCTCGAAAGACGTCGAAAAGAAGTGATTCGACGTGATGAATTTATCTCAAATACTAACACTATGCTCATTGATTTGGATTTGAAGTCGGATTCTTTTTGGAAAGATTAGCATGGAAAGGCTCGCTTTTTAAAATGTAACGTTGGAGCACACATATCTTGTATCTACATAATAAAATTACAATGTAATTATTTTTAATTTGAGTTTCAATTATTTTGTGGAGTTGTGACCCTTAATTAATTTACAATAAATATTCTACCTGATTATAATTATCGTCTTATGTAACGTCTTACACTAATAAAAGGGAAAGGTCCCTTGTTACCCGTACATAACCAAATTACATAACCAGCACTGGGAGAGGACAAATTATTCCTACTTCAAAACCGGGTTTTGTAGTAGGAAATTCCTTTCCTTGCACAAAACCAACGTCATGTGCCGGTAATGTAAAAGGAAAGAAAATTCCTGCTACAATACCTGGTTTTGGAGTAGGAGTTTTGATTGCCTCGTACAGAACTAACGTCAAGATTATGCACAGGCGGGTTATAGCAGGAACGTAGCAATCTGATTATAAACCCAAAAAAGTAACCTACCTTTAAACCGTTAGGAAGGGAATACCAAGGTTTTGTTTAGTCGTTTAGATATATGTGTAAAATATACATTAACAATCAGTTTCTGAATTCATACATTACAATTTGATATTATAATTATTCTTGATGAATCCTTAACGAAAGTTGTTGATAATAATAAAAAAGGAAAGTCAGGGCAAATATATTTTAATAATACTCAAACCTATTATAAGGTGGACTAAACAGTTAGATGCACACTCATTAACACATTTTTCAATATATTTACAATATCTTGAGAGTGAATTTCATTGAAATCCTCTCTTGTATTATCAGCATTTACAAGGATTTCCCAATCTTCTGGGCCGACATCAATATGATCATGGCATATTCTAGCGTCCGGAGGTAAATAAAAGTTAAATTTACACAAAAGCATGGATTTGTGTTTATATCTCCAACTAATCTTCTTAGCGGGCGTGAACCATAAAATTCTACCATTTTGCCTTTTGGAGTCACTGTTTAGATTCCTAGTTATAATCACCGAGAGTATATATAGTTGTCAATACGAGGTGTCAAGTGGCTGTACCACTTGACACAAAAGTAATGAAAACTATTAAAAAAGTTTGGACTTTTCTTTATATAAACCTACTTACTGGTTGAGTCCTAATTTCTTTAAAACGTTCATTAATTCCGGTCTCTTTATTTTATTTCGTAAAACCTCCCAACTATAGTTCAGCACCCCAACTATAGTGCATTATGTTTAGTACTATTTTTAATAAACTTAGCTTCAAAGGTTCAAAAATGGGATTCCGTTAAATAAAAATAAAGATATAAATATAGGGTATTGCAAATAATATAGGGTACATTTTAACGCATATTAGAAAATTATTAACTTTTGAGAGGTGAGAAATTGATGAGCACTATTAAAAATGAGTTCATGTGGTTCGATTGGTAGGACGAAGCGGAACTACAACTTGTTTATTTATTTATTTATTTATTTTTTTTATTTAAATAACACGGCAATAAGCCAATTACATTATTTAAAACATACTTAAAAGACATCATAAAATAATAAAATTAGAAACACATTAAAATACATCAAGTAGAATTAAAAATATAAAATTAAATTAAAAATATTGGCATTAACGTATTTGACGACCTCCTTGGTCGAGTGGTTTGCACACCGGTTTTCATGGTGTCGCTATCTCTGAGGTCCCGGGTTCGATCCCCGTCGGATCAATTTAGAAATACCTGTTTTTCTATATTGTTTCGGGTCTGGGTGTTTCCTATGTATAATAAGTATGTATTTAAGTATATTAAGTATGTTTATCCGTTGTCTAGTTAACCATATAACGAGTTTCTTAAGGAAGCTTTTCTTGGGGCTAGATAATTGGTGTGAGTGTGGGAAACATTTTTTTTTTTTTTTTACATCCATTCAAATATCACTCTCACAAAACTCTAAGCATTTAAACAATAATTTCATCCATTCGTCCGCAAACAAGTCGCAGTCTGGGTTGGAGTCCAGTAGAGCGTTGAGTGTGGTGAGGGTACGAGGTATCGGGGATTGTGCACGAGCTACGGTGCGGCACGATGGCACAGCAAATAGTGCGTGCTTTCTAGCCCGCAGGTAATTGTTCGGTGTAAAGAACCGACACAGCTCACTATGGAGATCAGGAGCATCAATTTTGTCGTGGAGAATTTTGCACGCTAATTTGATCTGATCATTTGCCCGCCTTACTTCTAGTGAGTTGTAACCCAAGGTACCCAAAAGGAACATAGTGGGGTACATAAAAGGATAATACCCATATTGTCGCTTATATAGATACCTCAAAAAGGCCTTTTGTACCTTTTCCAACAGCAAAGAGTACGTGCTTTCATATGGATTCCAGATACAAGCACTGGTTTCGAGCTTACTTCGTACCAGTACGCCGTAAAGTAATTTTATAATTTTTAAATTTTTAAAGTCACGCACATTCCGTAGGACAAAGCCAAGCCGCCTGAAGGACTCTTTAGCCAACGCAATCATATGTCCATGAAACGTGAGTTTATGGTCGAATGTGACCCCCAAATCTTTCATCACAGTTGTTTTTGTGATAGGAAAGTTATTTAATTTGTATTCAAAACAGATTGGGTGCCGCATTCGACCAAAAGTCATCACGTAACATTTGGAAGAGTTGAACTCCAAAAATCTTAAAAAAATCTTTCAAAATTGTAATCCGATTAATCGAACTAATAGGAAAAAAAAGTACATGTAGTCCGATCAGTAGGACGAAGCGGAATTACAAATCCTTGTAATCCGATTAATCGAACCAACCGGAAAAAAAAGTTCATGTGGTCCGATCGGTAGGACAAAGGCAGTAGGACCACGTGGCCAGAGGGGAATTTTCTACAGACATTAGGCACATAGAGGGAAACAAAAATATAGTCGCAGATTGCTTATCACGGATAGACACCATATATTGCCCAACCAACTACGTTAGATTATGAGCTCTTAGCGGATGAACAAACAAAAGACGAGTATGTATTTAAAAAAATTAACTATAAAAGTAATGTAAAGTTAAAACGAATTGTATTGCCTTTCAATGGTAAAGAAATTTGGTGTGAGACGTCTACAGATAAAATAAGGCCGTATTTGCCAACGTCATTTCGTAAAGTAGCCTTTAAACTCAAAAATAAAAAAAATAAAATAAAAAAAATAAAAAATCAAGTAACCTTTCAAGCATTTCAAAAGAAGTTACAAGATTATCTTATTGCAAAGTGTTTTTATTCTGTTAATCATTTTCTCACCAACAAATAAATACATTTTTTGCTTACCTTCACATTTTTGCTTGCCTTTACATCAATATTCACTTAAAACTTATAATTTAATAAATAGTCTAGACATGCGATTATTTAATTATATAATTATTGAATTGTTTAATTTAATTTAATTATTTTAATTATTTTATTTTATTTTATTATTTTATTTAATTATTTTTTTTAATTTTACTTTATTTTGTTATTGTTTTATTTAATTTTTTTAACTTTTAGACTTAAGATATTATTCATAGTTTTATATAAAAATAATACTCGGGATTACTACTAGAAAATACTACTAGGGAGCTCTCTATAAATTTGCCGTGTCCGAAAAGGGCGACTAAGTTTTTAAGTTCCTTCATAAATGTACAACATGTTATACACTTAGTTAGCAATAAAGAATTTGATTTGATTTGATTTAACGCGATTCACGGACTGGGTCATCCAGGTATACGTTTGTTAAAAAAAATTATAAGAGAAATTTTTTTCTGGCCCGGGATAAACCGTGATGTAGGTATCTTGGCAAAGTCATGTGTGCAATGTCAGCGTTCTAAGGTACATCGACATGTGACATCGGACTTTGGAACTTATGCAGACTGCGATCGTTTTGAGCATTTGCATGTAGACATAGTGGGGCCATTAAAAACATCTCCCGATGGCTATCGTTTTTGCCTAACTATGATCGACAGGCGAACACATTGGCCAGAAGCTTTTCCTATTAGAGACATGTCTGCAGACACCGTAGCTAGGTTAGTATATAACGGATGGATAGCGCGTTTTGGATGCCCTCTTAAGTTGACTAGCAATCAAGGCCGTCAATTTGAAAGTCATTTACAGAATTGATGAAAATGATGGGAATAAATCAGCTTCGCACGACACCGTACCATCCGCAGTCAAACGGTGCCATAGAGAGGTGGCACAGGTCTCTGAAAGTATCCTTAACGGCAAGTTATGCGAATCCAGTTCCACCTGGGTGGAGGAGCTGCCAACTGTCTTATTAGGACTTAGAGCTGCCGCAAGATGCGATACAAAAGTTAGTGCTGTAGAAATGACATACGGCTGTACAATCCGTTTACCAGCTGAGTTTTCCGACAGTAAAAATAGAAATAATGACAACATTAGCTATATAGACAAATTACGTAATATTATCGATAGTTATAAACCAACTTGTAAATCCAATAGTAATAGAAATAAGTTTTTTGTGTATCCAGATCTTCGCACTTGTCAATTTGTATTTTTGTGTAATGATTTATTAAATAAGTCATTCGAATCAACTTATATAGGACCGTATCGCGTCTGTGATAGAAATAATAAAACCTTTTTAATTCAGCTACCAAACCGACAAGTACAAGTATCTATAGATAGGCTGAAACCAGCATATATATTAAATGAACCAGAAAACGATTCTGAATATGTAAGGCCGTCCACGCCTATTTCAGAAAGTCTAAATAACAGCGACAGTAGCAAAATCGCTCCGAGCGGTTCACCTATCGCTTTTACAATTCCTAGTGGCGGCACTGTTAGACAGCCAGTTAGGTTTAATGTAGGATAGGCATAGTGCAAATAGAGTGGTAGGTAACTAATGATTTATAATAAAAATAAAGTTGAGTGATACGAGTAGTAAGTATATAAGGAGTAAATTTTTTACAAAAAAAACGAATAAATGAAATAAAATAATTTGATATAATAATTATGTGAGTAGAATACTTATTATTAACAATACAATTTAATAATCTGTACATTCTATAAGTAAAAATAAGTATAGTAATAATATGATATACTGTGACTACTTTCACTTTGATCACAAATAATCAACCCAGTTAAAATAACGTTTGTAGCAATAAATAATTAATAAATATAGTAATCATTGTTAAAATGTATTATTCGCTTGTGTGAATTTCGGTCAGTAAAGTACATATAACTCACACGGTTGAGAAACTATGGGCAACTATCAAGACAAAGAAAAGATGGTCGCTGCCCAAGTCCAGGCCCAGTTCGTAGCTGGACAAGTGGAAACCAAAATGAATTATATGGGAATAACACTCATCGCCATCGTAGTATTGCTGGTGATAGGGCTTTGTTATGCCATACGCCGTCTTTGTTTGCAGTTCGAGCAAACATTTTGGCAACAACACTGCCGATGACGAAAATCCAGATGGTGCAGCCACCGACCAGTGCCAGCAGCCCCAACGGCACCGTTAACCCCGGCTACATGTGAATTGTGATGTTGTTATCAAAGTGAAAGAAAAGTTTGTATAAGTGTAAAATTGTGACATAGATAAGTCCTTATTAATTTGTAATAGAATAAATATTGATTAGTGTATTTAGTGTGTCCTATGACAACCATGTATATACACTATAAATAGAATCACTGCGTTTGCGCTTTCCAGCCTGCAAGGCGATAAGTGTAAACAGTTGTGCAATCGGCATATTACCAATGTATGTACCTACTTGACTGTATTGTGAATGTAATATGAACGCAGATGTTGTTACTTTGTACTTACTGAACTCGGAAAAGGTACTGGCAAAAATTTTTTTTTGTAAAAGGGGGAATGATGTAGAGACATTAGGTTAGTATACCTAAGTAATATCATATTTCTACAATTCTATGGAAATCTGGTCTCGCCGGCATAGGCAGTCACACGGCAAGCGCGGTCGGTTCTTTTATTATCGTTTATATTAGAGGCAACTATCTAATCAATAAATGAGTATTTAAGGGTAAAACTATTGTCTTATTTTCGCCATCATCACAGGCTGACATTCAGAAACAGTACTTAAAATAAATAAACTAAAGCAAACTAAAATAAACCTTAAAAATAAAGAATGTAAGTAGGTAGGACTTAAAATAAAAAAACTGTTCGGGCGACCTCAAAAACTAAAAGATGAAAGATAGATGAAATTTGATAAAATTTGATAATACTAGCTAAATGGTATTAATGATAGTCAGTACACGCGGCATTCTAGATAGCTAAACGCGAACTGATTTATGTGCTGTATATTTGTGCAATGTGTTACAATCACAACCTAAAAATGCTAATAGGAGAAAACGTACCTACTGTACGTACTAGCTCGTACAAAAATGTTGAAAACAAAAACTTTTTTCAACGTATTAAAGTATATTTTCATAAATTATTTGTTTTTCAGACACTCAAGAGTGTCTGCGAATTTGCTTTATATCAAAAATTTAATAAGATTATGATGAAAATTATTATTCGAGTGAAAAGTCTACGCATTTTTGAAAAAACATTAGTGTTTCTGGAATTTGCTGAGACATAAAATATATCCCTTATGTAATTTTTAAGGTTATTAAAAATAAAAAAGATATGATACAGAAAGTATGTTTTATTTTTGGAGGATGTTGACATTCAAATTTATAAGACGGAACTCCCCCTTCTTCAATTTGATTCTTCCTCTAACTAGCTTAAATTTAACGTAATTTTCCATGTCTCTAACTGAAACAGGAAAATATGTCTTCATACATTAACATTTCTTGTAACATTATAATAATGCCTAGTTAAGATAGATACTGACGTACGTAATCGTATGTGTACCGCGATGAAAAAATTATTATAACTATTACCTATATGTACTTAATAGTTATTTGTCTGATCCCTGAGTACGGCCCTGCGTTATTGTTCTGTACTTTGAATTTAAAGAATACGTACTAGGTATTCATTCTCCAAAAGCTCAATAAAATGATGGTTAGGGGTATTTGTCTATTTTCAGCTGGCTTAAATAAATAATAAAATCCTAGGTACGTATACTAGAAACCAAGTTCGCGTAGGTATGGTTCATCTATCGGTAAAGTAAATCCAAATGAGCTATAGAATGTTTGTGTTTTACTATCTATTATACTACGCCGTTGCATCCTCGAGATTTATATATTAACTAGGTAGTACACTCTTCAATGTACCGGGCAACAAGCACAATTTTAGAGCTAAAATAAATAAAAAGATCTAAAACGATTACATAGTTCCCCGTCACTGCCACAGGTGGCGACCTCTCGCGCCATCTTTACTCATTCGCTTTCTTTGTGCGGGCATCACAGCACGTAATTTGTAAAATATTTTTCATTTACAGAGTAAAGTTAAGGTTTTTGTGATATTTGACAGTTTTTTTGTGAAGTGAGTGCTATGGGAAAACGAAAACATAAGGATTCCTATGAACAGATCAAGAAAAAGTTTTGAAAATATGAGGAACGCCTGCGACGGTGTAAACATTCGAATAGCAGCAGCGACAGTGAGTGTTTAACATTCTTTTTTTTTGTCTAATAACAGACATACGTTTTGAACAATGCTCCTGACTATTTATATGCATATTACATGTTTCTGTTTTGCAAAGAACAAGTTAACAGTGTGAATAGAAATGAAAAGATTCATAACAATATGAACTACGTTAACTTAATTATGTAATTGTGTTATTATAAGTCTATTGTCGACTACCCACTTTTGGAGTTGTTTTTTTTTATACATACAAGAAACTAACGATGCAACAACTTTGCCAATACTTTTCTGGATTTCCTAATTTAACCTTTAAGTACACGCGTTATTTAGAATAACATTCCGTCACGCGTGGGGTCCAGAAGTATCCCCAGTATAAATTTACTTATATATTCAGAATTTTTTAATAATTTTTAAAAGCCGTTTTAGATTATAAGAAAAGACATTATAATATTTATGAAAAGTATTTATTAATCACAAAACAATCAGTCTTTAGACAGTAAGGAACATTTTTATCAAATTAACAATCTCGTACATAGAATTTTTAAGGCACATGTTTAATGTACTAAAATTTAACAAAAAAGTCAACTTCTGACTAACTTACTATTTTTTTCTAATAAAATAAGAATTAGAAAAAAAGTAATTATAAGAAAAAATAACAATAAACATTATAGAAAAAAAAAGACAATGCTTGAAACGTACCACCCTAAACCAACGTTCAAAATTATTCTTTGGGCAGGCATGGTAAACAATAAGTAATTGCTACTGAATGAGGTTTGCAGATAGTTTTCTTGCAGGACTTACAGACAATAGTACTTTTTTTATCCTTGAATCTGGGACAATAATAGCATCTTCGCTTCATTTTTGGGGCACTAGGACCAGCTTCATCTGAACTAGGCTGCTCTTTGTCGATCAACTTGCACATTATTGCTCTTATATCTTTGGTCAAGTTAGGATTATTTTCCAGTCTTTGGCAAATGTGTGGCTTTATAAGAGACATTGCAATAGACTTTATGTATTTTCGTCGGCTCATTTTCTTATTTTGATTAGATAGAACCCAGAGAACATAGCCATTAGCAATTGAAATATTCATTATAGCACCAAAAATTGCGTTTGGCCATCTTCGTGTTCGACGTGAGCATGAGTAATTTGAACATTTCAAATCCAAGGCATCTACTCCTCCTTTAGTGCTGTTATAAAATTCTATGATTTCCGGTTTTTTGGACTGCTCGTTTACTGATATTTCATGGTGCATTGATGAAAGTAGAACTACACTCTTGTTCTTTTTTGGTACGTGCGATACCAATGTTTTGTCACATACAAATCCAAATAATGAAGATTCCACGGGCCTTGTCTTGTTAGGGAGAAACTCACGTGGAATTTCTCGTTTATTTTTTCGCAGGGTGCCAACATATGTGAGTCCTTTTTGTAAGAGAAGATCCACTAGTTCAACCGAAGTGAACCAACTGTCTCCGGTGACATTTCTTTTTGATCCATACAACGGTTCAGTCAAGTTCAAAACATCCTGAGTTGGTACTGATAGTGAAGAATTTCTTTGTATTAGAGGTTTTCCTGTGTATATAAATGCGTTGAATAAGTAGTGAGTTCTTGCATCACACATGCATTGAACTTTCAGCCCATATTTTCCAGGCTTGCTTTTGATAAACATCCTGAATGAACATCTACCACGAAATTTCACCAACATTTCATCTATACATAAATATTCCGAGCAAGTATAGTTTTTACTGCAGTTTTGGATAAATTTATCGAATACTTCGCTTATCAAAGCCAGTTTGTCAGTAGACTTCCTTTGTTCCCGTGTGCTTTAGCACACTTTTTTTTAGGTTTTTTTTAGGTTGATGACTTTAGTCATCAAACGTTATATTGAAATGAATGAATAAAAATCTGTTCAATCCCATTACGCCACGAAATATGTCTCTACCAGTGTAATCAGATGCCCATAATGATCGAACATCTTCGTGATTTGACTTGAAAATTGCAGAAAGTAGAAGTAATCCAAAATAAGCTCGCAACTCACAACTATCTATGTTTTTGGTATAGTAAGGTCGTATCAGTGGTGGAATATATTTGGCTTCTAGCTTTTGATTAGTATACTGCACTATAAGTTGGATTATGTCAACGGTAAGCAATAGTTCCCAAGTTTCTACTGGTGACATTTCATTGTTAGAAAGAGCAGGCCCTTTCAAACCCATGCTCTCTTCGATGATGTTGTGCTGTCGAATACGAGATGGATGTGGTGGAGTTTTGCTCCATTTGAACCGGTTTTTACCGTAAAAACTGTTGCTGGTTGTATCCTCTGCGAACTCAGTGGCGGAAGAGTCATCGCTTTCCTCTATTTCAGACGCTGAATTATGTTCGCTATGTATTGATTCACGGTCACTTATATCACCCACCTCTTCCAAAATGTTCTCTTGAGGCACGTCTCCTACGAGGGGAGGTCAATAAGTTCGCGGAATGAGAGAGAAGGAGGTTGAAATTAAACACCAAATTATTTTTCCTTTTCAATATATTCTCCTTTAACCCTAATACATTTTTCGGATCTCTCAAATAGCTTGTTTATACCATCGAAAAAAAATGATTTGTCTTTGGTGTCAAAATAGGCCGAAATTGCCGACTTGACTTCTTCATCGTCGTCAAATTTCTTTCCACGCAGCTCTTTCTTCATTTTTGGAAATAAATAATAGTCAATGGGGGCCAAGTCTGGACTGTATGGTGGGTGGTTTAATTGTTCAAAGCCGCATCGGTGAATAGCAGCCGTCGCAACATGGCACGTGTGGACGGGTGCATTGTCGTGCAAAAGGAGCACACCTTTTGACAGTTTTCCTCTTCTTTTTTCCTTAATGGCTTCTTTCAATCTTTCCAGTAAAGAAGCGTAGTACTGTCCCGTTATAGTCGCACCACGTTCTTTATAATCGATCAGTAAAATACCTTCTGTATCCCAAAAGGCCTCAATTGGCCGTCCGGAGCGGGGGTCGTCTTCAATGGACTCCCTTCCTTGTTTGAAAAGACCATGCCACTTGTAAACCATGGTTTTACCAGGGGCAGAGTCGGCGTAAACCGCTAACAGCTCTTGAAAAATCGTCTGAGCGGATTTTCCTTGCTTGGTAAGGAACTTAATAACGGCACGGTGTTCAATTTTCTCCATACTGGCTGACTTCTTCCCGATTTAGTTGTTTGCAGGTCGATAACTCAAAAGTTAATGACCCGATTAGGTTCAAACTTGGTATATATACTCTTAATGAGGTGCTTAACTGGTGCCTACCTGGACGAGTAAATTTATCCCCACCAACCCCTCCATTCCGCGAACTTATTGACCTCCCCTCGTATGCCTTCGCTTTCAGAGTCACTAGAATCGTATATAATTTGTGCAATTTGATTTTCGGTTAGTCGGCGACTCATTTTTCCATTTATACAACACCAGTTCTGAAAAAGAAACAAATAAACACATAACTAAAGTGAAAAAAGTAACTACGTTAAATCACGGGTGGGGTCTGCAGGTATCCCCACGTAAGCAAAAATGTAACTTACCTTAGCAGAAGAGCGACGAACGTCCACTCGCCGAAAGGCCTCGCGTCGCACTGAGATTAGAGGAAAACGCGCGATCGTAACTTGTCAATTTCAAAAAATACCGTTAAAAAACAGCGCGTGGGGTCTGCTTAGACCCCGCCCGTGACGTTAAAGGTTAATATTCCAAAGTGAAACATGGGTGCCTTGTTAATGTGTGTAATGTTGATATTGTACATGGTTTAGTTGTAGAAAATGTCGTAGTAGATCGTCAAAGTTGTGTTTCTTTAGTTAGAGGAACTATGTAAGGAAAGGGATGTCCCCGCTGCATGCGTGGACGGGATGCTGTTTGAACGTGTAGAAGATACTGATCTACAGGAAAATAAGACAGAAGGATGTAGTGATTCTTTATTAGTTGCAAATGTTTCAGGTGTTAAGGTGGCCAGCTCAGCTGTAAGCGGTTCGGTTTTTAATGATTTATTGTATAGGTTTAAAGAGTTGAAGCGGTCGCAGTTTAATCAGAATATTTGGTGTGGTAAGAAGACTGCTAGTCAGGTGTGTGCCGTGTGCACAGACGATCTCATTTAAGTATATCATTTTGTGTGACTAATAAATATTATTATAAATAAGTGCATCTTGTAGACTGATGCAGTGTGTGACATACTTTGGAAATATACAGCCGTTTCTACATAGTGATTTTATTATCCCTGCCACCAAACACAGTGGCAGTTAGTATGAAATTGCAAGACTTAGAAAGAGGCAGAAATCGATTTAGAAATTACAAGAATAAAAAAAATCGATGACATTCTCGTTTCGCGTCGCGCGGACGCAAACAAAACTCGCATACGTCGGATAATCCTAATTGGTTATGTTACTATCATCACAGGTTCCGAGGCAGAGCAATGCAATGTGTGGAGCCGTGCGCTTGGAAGAAATCGGAATCGCGTAAGGAAAACTAGATCATGTGCAATCGCAGGTGGAGATATGCACCATCTCCCCGGTTAACCGCCTTTGTATTACAGACAATTACAGTGGTTTAAACTTTTTAGTGGATACTGGTGCAAACATATCTGTATTGCCCGTGTCAAAGAGACCATTTTATCGTAATAAGTGTAGTGATTATAAACTGTATGCGGCGAACGGTAGTGAAATATGGCCCTACGGTGTTAAGACTTTAGAATTAGACTTTAGATTGCGTAGTCCATTTCGGTGGAGTTTTGTAATTGCTGACGTGAAGCAGCCTATTCTTGGTGCTGACTTTTTAAAACATTTTAAATTATTAGTGGATGTGTATAAAAGGAAACTGTTAGACTCAGTGACTAATTTGTGCTCAATAGGAACAATTACAAAAACGGAACAAACTTCTATTCTAACTATAGACATAAATAGTGAGTACAGTGAACTTTTATCCCAATACCCAGACATTACAAAACCTATGTGTTTTAGGGACGCTCCACGCCATTCCGTATTCCACCATATAGAGACTACGGGCGCGCATGTTTACGCGCGGCCGAGACCGTTGCCACCGGATAAGTACAAACGCGTTAAGGCTGAGTTTCAGAAGATGCAAGAGATGGGTATATGTCGACCGTCTAAAGCAGCTGGGCGAGCCCTTTGCACGTTGTAAACAAGAAAAACGGGGAAATTAGGCCGTGTGGTGATTATCGGAAACTTAACGCTATCACAGTACCGGACAGATATCCGATACCACGAGTGCAAGATTGTACTTATTTATTGGCTGGAAAAACAATATTTTCTCGAATTGACATGCAAAGAGCATACCATAACGAAGGTATTTCTGAGCCCGATATTGAGAAAACTGCTATTACAACCCCTTTTGGCCTTTACGAATTCACTAAAATGACTTTTGGTTTGAAAAATGCAGGTCAAACTTTCCAAAGATTCCTCAACGACATCGTACTCCGAGATCTCGATTTTATATTCATATATATTGATGACGTAATTTTAGCGTCGGATTCAGTGACGTCACACAAAGAGCATTTACAAAAAGTTTTTGAACGCTTAAATAACTACGGAATCTCAATTAATTTGGCAAAATGTGAGTTCGGAAAAGCAGAATTAGACTTTTTAGGATTTCATATATCCAAAGAAAAACTACGACCCCTTGAGGAACAGGTCAAGGTCATAACAGAATTTCCAAGGCCACAAACAATTGATGAACTACGTCGTTTTCTCGGGATGTTAAATTTTTACAGAAGACATCTTCCTCGTGCGGCCGATATGCACTCTAAACTAAATTCGTATTTAATAAACGCTAAGAAGAAGGACAAGAGACCTATTCAATGGAACAACATTTATGTACAACAATACATAAGCTCGCTTAAATACTATATATATATATATACATATATATATAATAAAAAAACTAATTGTCATAAATTCTTACAGGCAAACACAGCATGCACTAAAACAGTTATATTTGCCAAAAGAAACTAATAATAATAAAGTAAATTATTCTATTCCTATTATTCCTATAGGTACTTAAGGGGGTGCAGCGCGGACGCAAAACTGCGAGTTTCAAGTTTCTTTATGATAGCGAGCGAGCGGCGCATGGCAGTGGTGTGACAACGGCGCACGACTACGAATACGCACGTACACTAATATCTGAACAGAGTAGGCTGCTGATTTAATTAGAGCAATGTTTACTTTCGTAAAATCATAGGCGTTTGGGTAAAAAATTATAAAAGTCTTAATATTTTCATATTCATATTTTTTTATTGAAAAATAAGACAACAGTGCCCTGCGGAATATCAATACAAACATTTTGATGTCGGATCATTGTTTCATTTGTGCTGTATTTACAAAGTTTCTGAAGAAATAAGTTTTTATATATCATACTTTTACGTATTGTTAATGCAGGTTCTGGGTATTTGTTTCAAATTCCAAGACAACCATGCCCTTGTGAAAGGATCAAGCTAACCTACACTAGTCCTTTTAATGTATATGACCTATTCAGCGCCTAGCTCCAGTGACTTAAAAACACGTAAATTTTCGAAATTCCGCGCTGCACCCCCTTAAGGCTAGGTATTCCTGCAGAAGCCGCTCTATTAAGTTTTTTCAAACAATCTGAGACATAGAAAACAAGGTTTTAAATTCTGGAAAAAAAGTATTTATTAGTTAAGGATCTAATCTAGTGGAAATCGCATTCAGTTACAAGATCCAATGAAAACTCTCGATAAAAAAAAAACCCAAAGTTACCCCTTTTTGTAATGTTTTTACAATATTATGACTAAACTACTGATATTTTCCATTTATTTTTTGTACTCAATTGAAGACAATAATTTTTTGCAGAGAAATTCGCAGAGTTTGGCTTGATAAAATGATTGTCTTATTTACTATGTTTAAATACCTACGAAATGCGCGAGTACGGCTGCTCGGCAGGCCCGATCAGTCGCGCGCTGGCGCTTACGGACGACGGACCTGTGTCAGTTTTTTCCGTGACTGCCAATCAATCCGTTTTTGTCGTAAATAATTATATAATTATTGCAAGTTATTCATAATGGGCAATAAACAATAAACGCATTCAAAGATTTATGCGTTCATGTCTAAAACTTATATTATGATTATAGTTCGATAGTATAAGAATATCAGTATGACTATGTACTGAAGATCGCATCGCTACGATTTTTGATGATTCATTTTTGTCTATATCGGTACCTCTGCCGGGTTGGATTTAGAACAAAGTCGCCTGAAACTGAGAAAACTGAATGCTTAGGGGGCTCAGCGAAGCTCGTCTAAGATTCCCTAAAACAATTTCGGCTGCCGGAGTTACGTTTGAATATTTTTAATTAATTTTTTAAATTCGTACTAAATGTACTGTGAATGCGTGAAGTTTCACACAAGAAATTGTTATTTTCAATACTTCTTTAGTCAAAGTCGAAGTCAAAGTCAAATATTTTTTATTCAAATAAACTTTAGAAAAGTGCTTTTGAATCGTCCAAACATTTTTTTACCTACTACCCATTCAGGATTGAAGCGGCTGAAGCTGCGGAGGCGAGCTTGAAGTGCCTGCAGTTTACTACGCAAGAGCGGAGGGGCTGCACTTCCCGCAGTGCCAGAGATACTCAGAAGTCTCAAAATTTTTAATTCTCTTAGTGCAAACGCATTTCATTTCGATGCAATTTAAGGTTTGGTAGAATTTTTTTTTTATAAAATATGCATTTCCGGCAGACAAAATTGGTAAGGGGTGATTTCCACATACCTCCCCCTCCCCCCTCTTCCCCCTCAACCTCCAAAAAAGGTGATCCATTTCAAAAATTTTACCTGACTGCTTGCCGTTTGCAATCGAAAAACACACACGCATATATATTTTTTTGAGAATAGAATATTATTGTTTGTCTTTATTGCGGTCGACATCTGTCAATGCCAATCGAAACTCACATTCTATATTTTAAATTTTTCATTGCTAAGGATACAATCCGTGCAGCCTTATATAAAAATTTCAGTCGAATTTCGACCACTGGGTTACGAACACTAGTTTATATAAATTTGTTTCATTTGATACAATTCATTCTATTTATGCCAAACAGTCATAATGGGCAATAAAAAACGCAAGCGAACAAAGTCGCATAAAGCTATAAAAGTAAGAAATAAAAAGAATGCACTCCAAAGATATGTGAAGAAGTAAGTAAATGTTTTATTTGTAATCTTTTTAGGTCTTTAGCGCATTAAAATTAATTTAATTAAGTTAGATTTCATTCTACTTCAATCTCTGATTGGTAATTTACAAAGATTCATGCATTCATGTCTAAAACTTATAATAATATTATGGTCATAGTGCTATAGTATAAGATATCAGTATGTCTACTGAAGATCGCTACGTTTTTTGATACCTAATACATATTTTGTCTATATCGGTACCTCTGCCTGCCGTTTGCAATCGAAAAGTAAATACTAATACCTATAAATTTCACCTGTGCAATAAGTACTTACTCCATTTACATTTTATTGTAGGTCAATGGGGCAGCCTCAAAATAAAACAGCAAATGGCAGACACGAAATGTTACTTACTTCATTTCGAATTTTTGCATTATTGACTTTACTTGCTCCGAACAGAGTATTATAGAGTCGCACTTAGTAATTTATTTTTTGTTTTAAGGAAGTTATTTTTAATAAGGAAATAGGTTTATTTTATTTTATGGCTTATGCATTTGACTGCAAAATTGTATACAAAAAGCAATTTATTATACTTTGCATACATTTATGTAATAGTAGATTCAGTACAATTTAACTGATATTGAACTATACCTACCTTAAGCATAGTTGGAAAACATGCTTAAATGAAAGAATCCTGATGAGAAATTGTAATGTAAACAACAATATAATCACAATCAAATTGTTTTATTTATGTAACAATATACATTATTTGAGGTGGTTTTCATATAAAGAACAATAAACCAAATTCAAATTCAAATTTAAATTATTAAATTTGGGGATAGCCGTTTTCCTCAATCGACGTCTTTGTGCATTACATAATATCGAATTTTTTGAAATGTATTGAGCAAATTACAGAATTTTTTTTAGGTCTAAAAAAATCCTCCTGTCTCTCTTCCGCTACTATGGAAATCCATTTTGCACATTGAAATGGGTCGCCAGGAAATCTAGAAATAAAAAATATAATTGAGAAGTACCTATCTATAATTTTTTTTAAACTACTCCATAGATTCACTGTCCCAGAGCAACTATACGTTGGCCAAACATTAGCAAATGTTAGCGCGTGGGTTGGTTTTAAAAATTAAAGATTGTTATTTCATAAAAACAGTTAGGTATTTTATTATTTATGTTATGAAAAAGCATTTACTTACCGAAAGTATGATATTCCTTCCGATATTTTTATTTCGATAGTTATTTTTACAGTTTTTGAATACACACTGATGCATTGTGGTACGTTATCACGTTGGCGCAGTCAACAGCGAACTAAATAGAAATAAGACCCCACTTTGAATGTGAGGCGTTATTCGCTCGGCCGTTTTTGACACCCTGACCGGTTATCTAGTGTATTGTTGATCGAAGACACCACCGCAGAAATAAATGTGCTACCTGCGGATTCAACTGAAAGTAGGTAAGGACTAATTACCATAAATCGGAATTAGGTAGGTGGTGCTTTTTACGTACTTAGGGTGAGTTCGGGTACAAATGGCACGCTTCCAAAATTATTTTAGAATTTTTAACATCCGCATGTCTAAACGTGTTCATCCGCGTACCTATAAATTAAATTCTTCAATATCTTAGGGTAATGTATTATTTATATATTATTGTGTATATTAATGTTTAACTATAAATCTTCAAATTATACACTATACAATAACTAACATAATGTGGTTGGTTTTCAGGCACATGGATATTGTAACATGTAGCAACATGGCTGACGTGTCCAAAAACTCTTTTATTAGATTGGACCCGGCCGATCCACAACAAACTGTAACTTATACGTAAGTATCACATTTTGTATTATATCATTTCTCTTTATATTTTATCGTTTTTTGTCAGTCTTAACTTTATTAACTTTATATGATGTAAACATTAAAAACTGTAAGAAAAACTTACGTAATATACCTTCTATTAAAATATAATATTAATCTAGTAATACTTCATCATAATGCGTTTCTTGTTTCAGAGATACTGAAGAGACAGAAAACTCACTTATCGTAGAGAATGAACTCAAAAAAGATGAATTTCAACCTGTTACGGGACGGCGAATTATTGATATAAATTATTTTTTACAAGAAATACAAGAAAAAGCTCGACATAACGGTTTATTTAATTGCACATCACGTAACTTCCGTTTAATTGGCGAAAAACGACAAGGACTTACATATATCGGTATATCGTTTTGAATGCAATATGTGCAAACAAGTTTGCTTGATTAACTCTGAAGACCAAAACGACAAAGAACAAGTGAATCTAAATATTGCCGCCACTACTGGAATTGTGGCTTCCGGTATCGGTTTTTCTCAATTTGAGGAGTTATGTTCAGCTATGGATATTCCGGTATTCAGTTCAAAATACTATTCTAAATTAGAGGATGAAGTATTTGAAAATTGGAAAAAGACGGCAAATGATTCCATGGAAGCTGCAGCTCAAATAGAGAAGGATATCGCTATTGCAAAAGGTCGAACTAAGAACGGCTACCCTGTGGTTGATGTTTACGTTGACGGCTCATGGTGCGCTAGATCTTACGGCACCTACTATAAAGCGTCATCAGGCACAGCCGCCATAATCGGCAGAAGAACAGGTCAAGTCCTTTACATTGGAATAAAAAATAAATATTGCTTGGTATGCGCTCGAGCTGAGCACAAAAATATGTCACCAAAGCAACACAAATGCTTTAAAAATTACGAAGGTTCTTCAAGCTCCATGGAAACTGAAATAATTGTAGAAGGATTCAAGGCGTCGATCCCAATGTATGGCATCATATACATATGAGCGAATGATAGGGGACGGAGATGCTTCTACTTATGCTGCAATCCTCAAAGCTAGACCGTATGAGACCGAAAATGTGACCGTCGAAATCATATAATGCGTAACTTTTGCAAAAAACTACGTAGTCTGACAACAGAAACAAAATATGTTCTAGCGCACCGTAAAATGCTTACTAATGTCAAAATTTTGACGATGCGGAAATCAATTGTACAATGTATAAGACATCACAAAGCCTCTGAAATTCCTCGCAATGTAGCAATATCAAGTCTGCACAATGATATTGTTAACTGTGTAGCACATGCTTTCGGTGACCATAGAATGTGCCAAGAATATTATTGTACCAAAGATAAAAAAGACAATGAGGAGCTCAAAAAGATACATAATTCTACATTCATATTCAGGATAAACGCGATTGTTTCAAACGTTGCTGCAAAATCACGCAGCTTAGTTGAAGACGTTGACACTTAAGCTCCTAGCATGGGAGATAAATCAAACAGCCAGTATGTTGTCTATAGCTTCGTGAGCTGAGCACTAAGAGATTGTTTATTTTGAGTTTACATGTTATATACTAATTATTGCTAATGCTTAAGTATGTGCGTCAGCTGGAAACAGCGAGTGTGTGTGCTCTAGATACAAAGTCCGAGCTGACACTACAACACAAACACTGTCGAGTGTTTTAATAGTATCATCGCCAAATTAATTGGTGGGAAACGAACAAATTTTGCACTGAAAGGAGGTTACCAAGGGAGGTGCTCAGCAGCTGTTGTTTCGTTTAACAACAAATCTGCACTTTTAGCCTCCTAAGAGCTATTTTAAATAGAAGTCCTAAAGGCAGGGTTAAGATAATTGAAAGAAGGAGAGCACAAAAACGAAAGCTAAACTTAGAGCATCCGGTAAAAAAAAAACAAAAATTAAAAGAAGTTAATCAGAAGCAACATGACTATGGTCCAGCAAGCTCAGCACCAGATATGTCTCCAAATGAATTAAAGACTGCAGAAGAAGAGTTCTTACATAATTTAAAAATGCTTACTTCTAATAGGCATGCTATCGAGAGAGCTACAGTTTTGCAACGAGATAGCAGTGAATGGCTAGAAATAAGGAAAAACCTAATCACCGCATCTAATTTTGGGCAAATATGTAAAAGAAAAGTTTAGTCTTAATACTGCTCCATTGGTTAAAAATATATTATACCAAAAAAATTTGAAATAATAATATGTAGCTGCTGTTGCACATGAAATAGAGCACGAAAAACAAGCACTTCAACAGCTACAAACTCAAGAAAGCATAAGTATTATGTCTTGCGGTTTGTTTATTGATAAAACTTATCCATTTATTGGAGCAACTCCTGACGGTTTAGTAGGTAATGATATACTAGTGGAAATCAAGTGCCCTTTAATTGCAGCAAAAAAAGGACTAACAAATGCAATACAGCAAAACAAAGTACAAATATTAAAATACGACAAAAACACTTGCACCAGCACCATAAATAAAAAATCTAATTGGTTCTATCAAATACAGGGGCAGCTTCACGTCACTGAAAGACGACTCTGTCTGCTAGGAATCTGGACTGGAGAAAATGAACCTTTGCTTACAAAACGCATCGCAAGTGACGATAATTTCTGGAAAACGCAAATGGAGCCAAAGTTGGTTCAATTTTACATGAAATGTTTAATGCCGGAAATTGTAGATAGTAGACAAGCACGTGGAATGCCAATAAGAACGTTGTCCTTACAAGATGACAAGGAAAATGTAAATTATGTAGACTCCCCAGCCTTACCATCACCTGAACCAAGAATGCGAAATGTTAATTTTATAGAGTCCATAGCTTTATCATCTCCTGAGTCACAATCAGATTTGCAACCGGGTACAAGCACAAGAGAAATAAATTTTGAAGAATTTTGAGATTAAATATAATAGATAGTATAGTTCACCCTAGTAACTAAAGGCCAATTTCAATATTACCAGTATTAGTTTTTTGCGACTTATCCAAGGCTTTCGATTGCGTTGAGCACCGGACTCTGGTGATAAAGTTACACTACTATGGTCTGGATGATTTGCACTTAAATTGATAGAGTCGTATCTCAATTCTAGGACACAAACTGTCGATATAAATGGAACTAAATCATCAGGATCTCATGTAAAAATGGGAGTTACGCAAGGGTCAATTATTGGACCTTTCCTTTTTTTAATTTATATTAACGACTTGCCATTCTTTGTAGAGAACTTCTGTGAAATTGTCTTATTTGCTTCACTCATTTTTAATGTTACTAGGTGTAAGACTAATTATGATGATGTAAACAATGCTCTCGCAAAAGTACTCAGTTGGTTTTCTGCTAATAATCTACAGCTCAATGCAAAAAAATACAAAATGTGTCAAATTCACACTACCTAATGTTAAAACTGAATCAACTGATATTAGAATAAACGGTGATAAATTAGATTTGGAAGACTCAACAGTCTTCTTAGGTATAACACTTGACTCAAAATTTCAATAGAATCCTCATATATCTATATGCTATCAGAAAAATTAGACAATTAACAGACGTTGAAACTGCTAGAACAGTTTACTTTAGCTATTTTCATAGTATCATGTCGTATGGTGTCTTACTGTGGGCTACAGCAGCTGATGTTGAATCTATATTTATTTTACAGAAAAGAGCAAAAAGCAAAGCAAAAACCAACTATAGACTAAGTTCCCGAACTACTTTAAGAAATATTTTTAAAGAAATTGGTGTTCTTACAGTTGCATATAAATTTATTTATAATTGTATAGTTTTTGTGCGTTGTAATATCAACTTATTTATCAAACATGGTCACGTACACAATTTCAATACTAGAAATAAGAAAAAACTTGTAATGCCACTGTTCAGGTTGCAAAAGGTTCTTGGCTTTTTCTTGGAGCAAGGTATATACTACTATAATAAAATACCTAGTACTGTACAAGATTTACCTTTAGATAAGTTTAATAATCATGTAAAATTTTCTTTACTTAAGAAAGGTTATTATACAGTCAAAGAATATTTAGATGATAAAACAGCCTGGTTATAATAAGAAAATCCACTTTATTGGGATCAATCTTTACCTTAATAATATCTTAGCTTTTATTTAAGTTAAGTTTTTATTTAGAGTAGCTCGAGTGTGGCATGCTCTCTTTATTGTCTCTGCGGTGGTGGCATGTGCGTCGGGTCGTTACATTCCCTAAAATATGGTTGAGTGAAGCGATGGCTGATTCATATGTCATACTCGTGAACGGGTGCCGCCTGTGGAGGCTGGTTTGCTCTTGCATACTATTATTTTTAATATTATTAACTTTGTTTTTTTTTTCTTAGACAATTTCGACCTTTATTATTACTGTATGACATTGTGAAAATTATAACTGGTAACTGATGTAAATTTGCAAACTTTAGATAGGTATTATTATTTTGCTATTTTGTTTTTTTAACATGTTGTAACTGTCCTTAATATTTTGTGTTTTTATTTGTGATTGAAAGTGTCCTTTTATGATAGGGCATTGTCCAATATTTTTGACGCTGTAAGGGAGAAAAGAGCTTGACACTTGCTAAGTTTCTTGCCGGTTCTTCTCAGTACAAGGTATCCCGCCCAGAGTAGACTTACGAACCGATGGCATAATGACGTTCATAAGAGCTATTTGTAGCCTAAACTGAATAAATAATTTTAAATTTTGAATTTAATTTTTATAAATTTGTTTTATTTGATACCCTTTATTCTGTTTATGCCAAACAGTCTTTGAAATAAATAACCGTGCAATTTTTTCTGGTAGATACTTAACTTAGCCTATGAAATTGAACTACTTTCCATAAGAAAAATAATTTTGTAAATAATTTTTATTTTATATTTTTTTTATTTTATTATTTCTATCTTATTTTTTTTTGTTTACTTTTTGGACTGAATCATGGCGACAAAATCTTGTGCTGGCGGTTTAAAAGTTATAAAAAGCAAACAGTTTTTGTGCTGTTGCATATGTGCGGAATTTTACGACATTCTATGCGCTAATGTTACTGAGTAGCGGTTTCGGAACACTATGACAGGGGAACATAGACTCAAATGGAAGTGTGATACGTGCAGAAGCCGGGAGCCTAGGGTCGACAACAGCGAAACGCCGGTACGAGGGCACGACGAGGAGCCTCGGCAGTAAGCCCAGCCGAGTGTGGTAGTCCCGAAGTAGTTGCCGGATCACCTGGTAATGCGCTGGCGGCATTGACGGGAAAGCTAGACGTACTCATGGAGGAAATACGCATGTTCCGCAAAGAAATGGCTGAAACGCGTCTGCAGGTACAGACGTTCGACGAGAAGCTGTCTGGATTTGTAGCACAAGTGGACACGTGCGTGAGTGAAGTGAAGGAACTGACTTCTCGCTTTGAAAGACTGGAAAGCCGTGGCGAAACCAACACTCAGACCGGCGATGCTCATAACATCTTGGTGAACACCATCGAATCGCTGAAGGCCGAGCTGAACGAGCGCGACCAGGAGCTCCTCTTGAATGACGTGGAGATCACCTGCATACCAAGCAAAAGGGCGAGAGCCTTCAGCATATCGTCATGACCTTGGCCTCTAAGATCGGGGTGCAGCTGGGTCAACAGGACGTGGTCAGCGCTACTCGCGTCGGCCGCCCCCCCGAATCTAGCGGGGGCGCCGCGGCGGCGTCGCGGCCACGGCCCATTATCGTCCGCCTGGTGCGTCGCGCGGAGCGCGATGAGCTGCTGCGAGCCGCTCGCGTGCGCCGTGGAGTAACAACCGAAGGCGTTGATCTACCCGGGCCGCCACGGCGTTTCTACGTAAACGAACGTCTGACGCGTGCAAATCGTTCATTATTCCGGCAGGCGAGCGAAGTCGGGGAGCGGCTGAGCTGGCGCTTCATCTGGACGAGGGATGGCAAGATTTTCGCGCGTAAACTCCCTGGACAGGATGTTCCTCGTCATCGCATTCGCACATTAGCGGATCTGGCTCGAATTTTTGGGTCAAGTGCCGTTGGCTCACCTATAGTCACCGCGGCCTAAAATGGTTAGAATTATATACTGTAAACATTACTATAATACACATTTGCCTGCTTCATATTATTGTGCTACCTTTTACTCCGAATTTGTCATGTAAGTGTTCAAGTTCTTATATTTATATTAGTTCATTAAAATTTGTAGTGCTTAATTTTTATTTTCATTGTTTTTCATCGAAGGAAATGTTCTCAATGTTATTACACAGAAATGTCGATGCATGTATAATACTAGCGATAAATACTGTTGGCTATGATGTAACTTGTGTTTTGAATGATGTTTATGCCACTCTTTGTTATTTGTACACTGATCATTTTAAACATTCAAAACTCAAAACTTGTGATTATGATTTTATTGTCTATATTATCTATATATTTTATGATTATTACACATATATGCAAACAAAACATAGACACCATAGAATACCACATGATATGCGGTATGCACTCGGTATGTTCTTAAATACACTACTTTTTAAGCTACGGCTAAAACATCTCGCTTCTAAATTTAAATTTTTTATAATTCATTAAAAGTATGAACTTAAAAGTTGGTCTCTTTAACGCTGGGTCTTTAAGCACGGGGCATGAGGAGTTCATTGTGGCTACTGAGGATCTGGCTCCAGATGTGCTGGCCATAAATGAAACTTGGTTAAGGATAGGACAGAGTGAAAAGGCGCCGAAACTGGCGAACTATAGGTTTTGTCATATCCCAAGGCCCGACACTTAAAGTATATTTTATAAAAAGATCGTGTTAATTATCTTTTGTTGGAACAGCATAATCATAAATTAAATTATGTGGTATAAATAAACAGTAACTTAAATTTGTATATTATTAAAAACAGTTATGCATTTTTATAATTCTTTTCAAAAATGCTTCGATTAATCTAAAAATGTATTAATGAAAATAGTTTACTGTAAGCATTTAATTTTGTTAACCGATTTTTTTCTTTTAATAAGGGGGGAGTACTGTGCCGTGTGCACAGACGACCTCATTTAAGTATATAATTTTGTGTGACTAATAAATATTATTATAAATAAGTGCATCTTGTAGACTGATGCAGTGTGTGACATACTTTGGAAATATACAGCCGTTTCTACATAGTGATTTTATTATCCCTGCCACCAAACACACTCATTGCCTCACGGCACAGGTGTTTGACCCAGGTCAATTGGTGATGGATTTTGCCCCAGGTGGATAACTAGACGTAAGTGCAGGTTTGCTAGATTGTTAGATTCATAGATGTTAAGTTTGGTTTTGTTGTCCATTTGCTGCTGTTTATTTATTCGTTATTATCTTATTTTGTCATTGTTGTTTGTAATCGTTTTTCCTTCGGTTAGTTATTGTAGTTTGTTAATTAGTTGTAATTTGTTTTTGTTATTGTCATAGTAAAATTGTTATTGACGTAGAATTGTCTTTTGAGCATGTGTCAAATGTCTTCTATGGAGGAGGATGAGTCAGAATGAAAGAGATTTTAATACTTTGCTTTTTAAAATTTTATGAAAACTTTATGTTAATCCAGCTTCTAAGAAAACTAACATACAGCAGGGAAACTGGAAAGGCCCACCCCGTCAAATTCAGCACGGAAGCAGACGAGGTGGGATCAAGGGTCGAACGACTTACCAACCTCCAAAGAGGATGGCCCCGCCGACCGACCGCTACCAGCCTCCGCCGCAAAACCGACCGAGGCCACATCCAAAGACTCAATAGAAGTATTTCATGTCTCGTGCATTTTAAAAAAGTTTCTCCACTGTTGGAGATCAGTCACTAACGATCCGGTTATTCTAAATATTGTTAAAAGTTATAAAATTCTACTTGTCAAACCAGTTTTTCAAAAAGTAGCTCCTAACAATTCAGATTTCTCTGAATTACAAACTGTCACTTTTAAGTTAGAAGTAGAAAAGTTACGCCGCATTGGCGATTTAATAATCTTCATGTATAAATAGTAGTGGGACCACGAACCCTACTTTATTACTATGACTGGTGGTCCCACTGCTTAGTAGGACCACGAACCCTACTTTATTACTATGACTGGTGGTCCCACTGCTTAGTGGGACCACGAACCCTAGTGTTGAAGATTAGTGGGACCACGAGTAATAGTGGGACAAAATCGGTGGGACCACGAGTAAACAATCGATTAGTGGGACCACGAGTAATAGTGGGACAAAATCGGTGGGACCACGAGTCAACAATCGCGCGGTAATACCTTGCAAAGACGAACCGTATAAATTTTTGTCAAAGATATTTCTCACACCTACAGCAGATGGCAAGCACAGGTTTATTTTAAACCTTAAACCATTTAACAAATTTGTCGAGAATTAACATTTTAAAATGGAGGATTATCGGATAGGTACTAAGCTAATGTCAAAATGTTGTTATATGGCTAGTGTTGATTTGAGAGACGCGTTTTTTCTCGTAAACATGCACGAATCGTCTAAAAAATACCTAAGATTTAGATTTGATAAAAATACACACGAATTTCAATTCCCTTTGGACTTTCGTCAGCGCCATATATTTTCACTAAATTACTGAAACCAGTGGTATCGTCTCTAAGAAGTAAAGGTTTCTTCATTGTAAATTATCTTGATGATTTTCTTTGTATAAGAGATTCTTACAATAATTGTCTCAACTGCGTTACAGAAACAGTTCATTTATTAACTTATCTATCATTCGTAATCAACTACGAAAAAAGTCAATAAATCCCAAGTCAATGTCAAAAATTTTTAGGTTTTGAACTGAACGCGACTAATGTGACAATAGGTCTTCCCCCCGAAAAACGAAATAAAATACTAGATCTCGTCAGAGACATCTCTAGAAAAAGAAATATAATCATAAGACAATTTGCTGCTTTTTAGGTATACTTACTGCTGCCTGTCCAGCAGTAGCTTAGAGTTGGGGGTATACAAAGCGATTAGAAAGAGCGAAGTTTCTAGCTCTAATACAAAGCAATGATAGCTATGACTGTAAAATGGCCATAGATAAAAGTTTAAAATTAGATTTCATTTGGTGAGAACAACTAATAATGACATGTAAAAATGAAATTCGTAACGGTCATTACACACTTAAGATATTTTCTGATGCGTCCTTAACAGGATGGGGAGTTATGTGTAATGGATAGCGATCTAATGGCTTTTGGGATTCAGAGGATTCGCAAAATCATATTAATTTATTAGAATTAAAGGCGGCTTTTATTGGCCATCAGTGTTTTGTTCAGGAAAAACGTCATATTAAATATAATATTAAATATAATCATTTAAATGAAATCACACGGAACATTTGGATGTGGTGTGAGGATAGGCAACTGTATGTCTTTGCTTCTTATATTAAACTAAAGAAAATAAAGAGGCTGACGAAGAGTCTAGACGGACAAATATTGATACCGAATGGAATTTGACTTCCACGGCATTTAAAGATATTGTTGTCGAATTTGGTGAACCAGAGATTGACCTTTTCGCATCAACTTTAAATGCTAAATGCCAGAAATATGTGTCGTGGAGGAGAGATCCATCCGCTTTCAATATAGATGCATTGATTTTCAATGCATTTCCTCCCTTTCACAAATTTTAAGATGCCTTCGTAAAATAATAAATGACAAAGCAACCGGAATTATCGTGGTACCTTATTGGCCAAGCCAACCGTGGTATCCGTTGTTCCAGTCTCTGTCATGTCAGAAACCAATATACTTTCATCCTGACAAACAATTATTATTGTCCTATGACCCATTCCTGAAAAACGTGCCGTTCTTACTCGAGTTTTTAACCAGCGAATACAATTGTGGCACGAATTATTCCAGTTTAAATACATATCGTTCAGCATTAGCTTTAATGTTTGGAAAACTTTCAGTGAAAACGACATGGTCGTCAGATTTCTCAAAGGTGTATTCAGATCTAGACCTACTTTCCTAAGATATCAATCTACTTGGGACCCTAATATTATTCATTATTTTGTTTCAAATCTTTACCTGAATGAAGAGTTAACTTTATCCTAAGTTACTAGGAAGTTGGCAGTCTTACTCGCATTGTCGTCAGGACAACGAGTTCAAACACTGTCCTTGATTAGATTATGAATATCAGAGTTGGTGATTCTGTTATATAGATTGTTATCAATGATATTGTCAAAACGTCAGCGATTAGGTAATCGTCCTATGCCGCATTTGGTGATTCCGTTTTTTCCGAATAAGGTAGAAGTGTGCAAAGACGCTCTTATCGTATATGGAGGTTACAAAGCATTTACGATCTGCAGCTAACACTGATCGTTTACTGTTAACCACTAGAAAACCGTTTCATAGTGCGTCCATAAGTAGATGGATTAAAGAAATCATAACCGAAAGTGGAGTTAATACGGATATTTTTTCCGCACATAGTACTCGCCATACTTCGCCATACGTTTACTTCAGCTGCTTATTGTAATGGATCATCGATCGACCTGGTCAGGAAACAGTTTAGTCTTCGCAAAATTCTACAACCGTTCAACTCCTCCAACTTCAATGAAAGCGCCTTTGCAGAAGCGGTATTTGATTGCACTTAATTCTTTTGTAACTGCGATTTACTGTTTTGCTAATAAATATTTGTATACAATCTGATTCTACTTAGTTTTTACACCCCTTTTTTTAACAAATTTCGCAAGAAACTCTAAACATCCTACCTAGTGAATATTCACGATGTAACAAAATACCCCGTAAAAAAAATATTATCAAAGCCAAAAATATTATCAACCCTAGTAAGCTGTCATGTCAGGGAACCGGAGTTAGCATAGATTATTTAACAGAGATGCCTACCTACCAATTTTTAATAATGGTCAACTTTAATGGTTTTTCTGTTTTTCATCCACAAAGATTCAATACTTTGATATCTTTTTTCTTAAGTACTGGCTTCAAAAACGTCAAGACGGAAAAAAAATTATGTTGTCAATTTCAAATCTTCTTATCGATATTCTACAATTGTTTAGTGTTTTTTCTTTTTTTTTCGAAAATGACGATGTTTTCTAACTCAGAATATTACGATATGTTATACGTAGGCCATGAAGATAGCAATTTAAATCGTGCTCGCGAACTGTATCGGCAAGAATTTATCCATAGAAGACCACCCGCTGAACAGCGACGGCTACCTTCACCAGTGTTTTCTCAACATGTCAAGACGCCTACATTCCATAGTATTCTTTCATCGGTCTACTGGAAGTGGACGTCCAAGCACAGTCGATGCCAGGCAGGCTGAATTGGTGTTAGAGCATTTTGAAAAAGAGCCACCCACGAGTACGAGACGAGCCTGAGCAAGATTCGGTATGAACCATGTTGCAGTTTGGCGAATTCTTCGTGACGACAACCGTCACCCCTATCACTACCGCCGTACACAGGAGCTGATACTCTCCGATCATGCACCCAGGAGGAACTTCTGCGAGTGGTACCTCAGGCAGTTAGAGGAGAACCCTAATTTCGTAAACTATTTTATTTGGACAGATGAGGCAACATTCACGAAGTCAGGACTTTCAAATATGCATAACGATCACGTTTGGGCTCGCGAAAATCCACACGCTTCACGGCAGGGCAGATTCCAACACCAGTGGCGGCTGAATGTGTGGGCTGGCATTTATGACGTGCATGTCATTGGTCCCGTCATTTTCCCATCACGTCTGAACGGTGGTAACTACCTAACGTTTTTACAAACGGAATTCGAAGAGGCGATTGACGAATTTCCTGTGGCCGATAGGGATTACTTTGGCAACCAAAGGAACATGGTGTTTCAGCACGATGGAGCTCCGGCTCATTTTGCTCGCGACGTGCGAGAGTATCTTAACGTTCGCTTTCCGCGAAGATGGGTCGACCGTGGGGGACCGGTGCTATGGCCCGCTCGTACTCCGGACCTCACACCCTTGGACTTCTTCTTATGGGGTTATGTTAAGGACTGAGTCTATTTTTCTCCGATTGCCCAACGGTTTTTGAGATGGAGCAGCGTGTAAGATCGGTGTTCGCGTCAGTAACACCGACGATGATGCGAAATGCCACACAAGCCATATCCCGACGAGCGAGATTGTGCATTGAGCAAGGCGGAGCTCACTTTGAGCCGTTCCTGTAAATTTGACGTCCATTACGAAAAAGTAAGTGTTGTTAGTTAAGGTTTCTTCGTTAGGTTAGGTCTATTAAAATCTTCCAAAACTCGACTTGTAATATGTATCTAATCAAATTCTGTACATTTTGTTAGTATGTATCTTTATCGTTTCACGAATAAGGTAATAAATGTACATAAACATTCTGCGTAGTTTACTCTATAATGTTACTGAAATAGGGTTTGCCCATCAATGAAAAAATTAATGGTTTTATTTTTTTTGGCGGTAAGTTATTTTTTTATTTTTATTTAACCATGTTTCGGCTCTACGGGTATTTTTGTAACACTTTGTATATAAATCTCAAGGATGCAACGGCGTAGTATAATTAATGGTTAAACAAACTTACCTTAGTGACGTTTGACCATAATTATGCTAGCCGTTGCATCGGAAGAGATTTATATCCCGCCCACGCCCATTAGCTGATTTTGCGAAATTTGGCTCTAAAGTAAAGAGTAAAGATGGCGCGAGAGGTCGCCACCTGTGGCAGTGACGGGGAACTATGTAATCGTTTTAGATCTTTTTATTTATTGCTCTAAAATTGTGCTTGTTGCCCAGTACATTGAAGAGTGTACTACCTAGTGAATATATATAAATCCCTTCGGATGCAACGGCTAGCATAATTATGGTCAAACGTCACTAAGGTAAGTATGTTTAACTATTAATTATTCCATTTTGTACAATATTTGCGTGTTTGCGAGTATAAATTATACATTTTTTTGGCCATGCGTGCCTCATATTCGACAGTTTGGTTGAGTTTATTAAATAATTATCTTAAATATTTTTATATTCTAAGCTAAACTAAACTAAAAGGTTGATACTTACATCAAAATGATTATCATAACAATGTCTTGTAGCCTGAGATGACAGTGGAGTCTTATCGTATCTTTTTGAAATCGAACACCATTTTTAAAGAAGTCTTGGGTTTTTTGGCCATTAAAAAATAGTTTGTCTGGCGTTTTAACAGACGTATTTGTACATTTAAGCACCATAAAATACTTATACATGTTAAAAATCCAAGGCGAACTCTGATTATATTCGTCTTTGGTTTTAAAACACGTTAACAACCTAAGAAACACAAGGACGCTCTCGCGGCAAACGGCTAACTGTCGCGGGCGGTTTCGTTCTGTCACAATGACGTACGTCATCACGTCGTGAGGCGCATTCATTTGATTATCACTCGCACATTATTAGTCGTATAACAAAACTAATCACACCAATGTTTGGCATTTTTCATGGACTTTAATACTACATTCAAAATTTAAAACCTTCCTGATCCTCATTGCCAAATTGAGAGTGTATCAGATATGACTATATAATTATTTAAAATTAAAATCAACTGCTTGTTTTTACTCCATTTTATAAATCTATATAGATATATACATATATACAGGGTGTCCCAAAAAATTGTGTCATCCAATAGTGTGATAAAAGCGGAAATCCAGTGATAGAGCACCCCTAGGTGTATCCGAAATATCCCCATGTATGTTCCGCGATTTTTTGTTGTTTCCAAGTTATGTTTCTTTTCGCATTTTTTAGGTAACCATTTTTTAAAATCGTCCTGAAACATTTTAAAAGTTTATAAATTTTAATTAACATTGGGATTCAATATTTTTTTATAGCGCAATGGAATCAGATCGGCCCAGAATTGGTTTTGAGTCTGCAAGACATACTATTCACCTATTCCGGAAAAAAAAAATTAAGCATGTATCTCAATAATTAATGTCGCTGCGACCAATAATGTCTTGTAGGTCAAAATATGACAAAAAATTCGAAAAAAAAAAACTTGGACACAACAAAAAATTTATCACTGGATTTCCGCTCGACACTATTTTTTGGGATTTCCTGTATATATGTAAGTAATGTAGGTATAATCCAAATATACATATACATATAATTATATGTATGTATATTAATTCATTAATAATAAATAAGTAATACTATCTAAACATGTTATTTTACCACAACAACAGCAACAAGAGTTTGTCACAACAACAGATATTTTGTTTTTATTTTTTATGGGTCCAGCTGAAAATCATCGTTGTGGCTACAAGTTACAACATGAGCTGAGCTGGTCAGCCCTTTCAGTTGTTTCTCATTATATCTATCGAACCTACTGATCTAATGAGATCTAAGAAACCTATTGTAATGGTAATGTATTGGAAGCACTGAATAAATGATTACTTACTTACTTACTTACTTAATTACGTATGCTTTACAGCACGGGCCATTATTTTTGTAAGGTAAACACCCACACTTCTCTTATGTTCTGAACAATCTGTGTACGCTCATTTAACAGAAATTAACCATTAAACAATGAAATCAGCAGCGAATTACTTTTACGAGTATATGCGTTTAAACCTTTACAAATTACATTAAGGGATATTTTAAACCTGTTTAAAATAAACAAAACCTATAATTAAGTCATATAAAAATCGACACTTTTTTAAAACATTTGTTACCCTGTATATCTTTTTTTACTAGGATAGATTTAATTGGCCCCATAGTTTTAGGTTAAAAAATTACTCTTTTTTATTTTTCTCAAGCTCATTGTATATTTATTTATACTTATTTTTTTAATAAATAATTTGAAATGGATTTTTTATATTCGTTTACTTTCTTTCTCTTTAATTTTTACTTCACTTCAAAGTCCTGTTTTTATGAATTAGTAAGGGTTACCATATAGAAGGAGAGGTCTCACCAGAAGAGTGAGATAGAGCTATAATACTTGCTTGCTTCAACTAACAGGCCTCTCCAGTCATATCTACAGCGTCATCGTCTCATCACCTGAGACAAGTAGTCTTGTTTTGTATAATTTATAACTAAAGCATTATTCTTTATTAAAAATAATTTTATTTGCGCTCTACCTTATTATGCTGCTAAATGGATAATTTGATGCCAATAATAATTCGATAATTGGGCCAAGATTTTCAAGAATTTGTTCTGAGGCAACCGATGCTTGCTGGCAGGCAGGCAGAAGGTGAGAATTTATTTTATTGAAAGTTATTTTTTACAAACTGCCGAAAAGCGGAAGTTAAAAGAATATGGTTCTGCATATTATTATTATCGTTATTAAGTGAAATAATAGAAAAAAAATTCTTGTTTTTATTCTTTCTTGATTGTTTTAATTATAAATTTAGTTTTATTATATCAATGTACGACAAAGAGAACTTTTAGGGTTATAAAAACAATATGCATTATTATCTGGTAGCGGTAGAGGCAATCTCGTACTTCCTTCCATGTGCACTCTCAAAGTAGTCTTAGCATAAGGTATTGGTTGCCCAAAGCTTCTGCGGAGTTTTTTATTAGTATAGTATTGACTCTTAGCGAATATATGTTTTTCCTTATTAGACGTGTCTTCGGTGCTCATTTTTGTGACTCTTATTTCATTTATTAATTCTGCTGCAACTTGATCTAAAATTGGATTAGATCGGCGTGTTTTCTTGGTAGTACTAACTATTAGTGGTTTTATCCATGGTTCTGTAATAATAGATGAAATAGGTTATCAGATAGTACATGATAAGTTTAAAGAAAAGCATATTCTAATAAATCAAATCAGACGCTTGCGCGAGATTAGGAATCGGTATGGATAGAATAAAACTACTTTTTAAGATTTGACTTCAGCTGCTCCGATTTTTTTCGCTGATACAATGAAATAATCTTAACATGAAACAGAGTCGATAATATTTACGATAAATATTGACTCATTTTTATACACCACTTACACTTGACCAAAAAATTTTTATGGTGTATATCCAATATTTTACTGGCATAAAATAACCACTATTTGTCCACGGCATATGTGAAGGCTCGTACCCCAGCAGTGGGGACATAAAAATGAACTGATGATGATGATGATGATGATGATGATGATGATGATATGTGAAGTATTAACTAATGGAAGTAAACGGAAGTTTATGTCGAGCCATTTATCATAATTTGTAAATGTATTTAGGCAACCCCTGAAAACGGTGATATTTATCTTAGTATTTAACGTATTCTAATAAAACTATTCTGTTTCTTGAACTGTAATCTGCAATATATACCGACTGCTAGAGACTTAATCATGAGGGCAATACTGGCTATTATTATTTATTTACATTCCCTAAGACATGGTTGAGTGAAGCGATGCCACACTGGATCGATCCCTTACTAGCGGCCGGACGTAGGGTCGTTAACATATTTTTTTATGGAAATTTGATATTAAAAATATGCAATCGTGTTAAAAATAAATCAACCTACATAATTTGTTAGTGTATATAATGGTTTAAACATATAGTTAAAGAGATATACCGGATTCATTACTTTTTAGTACGGGAATAAAAATTCAAAAATTGAATTTTTTAATCGCCCGTTCCAAACACGAGCATCTGTATTCTAGTTACTTTAAATGGCTTCCCCTACAGCTAAAGCACATACTTGCTACCCCAAGCGACCACTTTTCAAGTTATTCATAGATTTTTATTTATTTTGAAAAAAAAGACTAATCTTACGGTAATTTGAATAGCTATCATAAGCATTAACGTGATTACGGTTCGAGATTATTATTTTTCATAAGCTCTTTGTACTCATGACTTGATAAGGATGACCTTTTCGAGTATTTAGTGAAGATTTGTACAAGTCTGGAATCAGTTCCTTACACGCTTGGATCCGAAGTATGGAGTGTTTCTTACATATTACGTACAGACTAGACTTCAAGTTTTAGGCGGCAAGAGGGGAAGAAAAGAAAAAACAGTTGCAGGATAAGAAGAAAAATATTCAAGATGCTTTTAGGAAAGAAATGGTTCTACTGTTCGTCGTCAAACAGAGAAGTGGAAACACAAACGATGGTAACACTGCAAGGCGTTTTTTCAGTGACCCTGCAAAAACGTCAGCTATAATTATTGTAGATGAAACTTAATAAGGCGATTTGCTGTATTTTTTCAGGAGAAGCTATTGACATCGGTAATTAAAAAAAAAAATTGTCAAGAAACAGCTATGCCTTCGAGCATCCATAAGCTAAATAGGAAAATGGGTAAAGAACCACAGATAAATGGAAAATTATATCAGATCAATGAATCATAAGCTTATGGATGCTTGAAGGCATATGGTACCAAGGATATAATTGCACATATAGTTCAGCTGTCAACCAGAAGAAATAGGAAAAGGAGGCCAGTATGCCCGCCTCATTCCCTCGCATTAAGGTGACGGACAGGGACGGAGAATCCCTGGCCGTCAACTAGCCTAAGGACGTTTGGAGCACGGTCAAACATCCTCGGTCTAGGGTGAAGACTGGTGACTGCCACACCGGTTTGGCAGTCCCAATCATCCTAGCAGCACGTGAAGAGGATGTACAGTGGTTTTTAGTGGGTAGGCCCCTCTTTATCCTGAATCGCTGTCGAGACCCTCAGGTCTGGGCAGGCAGACGGGGATTGGAGGGGATAACCTCACATAACCATCCGCGCTTCCGCGGGCGCGGTAGTAGTTGGCCGACTAGTGTCCCACTGTTAAAAAAAGGACAGAGAGGTCTTTTCTATCAGTATCAGATGGTTCTCAAAGCAAAATGTCCTTCATGTTATTTATTATCTCCTAGGCATAATGTCCGTCGTACCAAAATTACCACTGGGAAAAACGATGGAGCAAATCGACTTCAAATAAAGCAAATCAGCATTAATGACATCTGTCATTAAAGCAAACGTCTTCAATGCATAATACTTATTCTCAGTCTTAGATTATTAGCACAAAGTAATTCGGTTTTTTGATTTAGTTAATCAAAAATGATTAAATAAATATACAAAAAACAGCTCTAAAAAGCAAGAAATAATATTGAAATCACATTGTTAATTACCTAGATACGCATATCAGTTTTAAAGAAGGTCTATTAAAGTCGGGTGGGGCTTATACAATAAAAAAGTGGAGATAATGGAACAATTATAAAAGTTTAATTGAAACAAAATTGTCCCCCAGCTGACCACCAACCACCCAACTTCAATAGACATTCTTTAAAACTGATATGCGTATCTAGGTAATTAATAATATGATTTCAATATTATTTCTTCCTTTTAAGAGCTGTTTTATTTACTTAAAACTTATGAATGTTTAGTCATTTATATTGTAAGATATACCCTGCTTGGTACAGCTCCCTTTTTGCTGGACAACAACTCTCCAATGATTTGATAATACTGGATCCGTAAGAAAACTACAATGTAAAATTAAAATCTATTTGGTAACTTATTTAACTTATTTGAATGTTGTTATCATCGAGAAAACCAGTGAAAATTATAATTATTATTTATTTACTCGCCGCCCAATGCACCAGAACGATGCGAAGCAAATATTAAACATAAAGAAATACGGACAAATACTGTCTCTTCAGGAGTAGATAAACTAAATTCCTAATTCTTAGTTGACAAACCTCTTTGTGAACATTCGTTTTATACGTGAAAGAAAAGTCCCATAATTTTAGTAAATTACCTCAGTAATAAACTGGCAGCATTGGTCAATCCGTCAAACCTTCAAAAAACAAAATTATGAATCGTGTTTACATAAAAAAACATGAGTAATTTAAAAAGCTTGATACCTATGGTTGTGGCAAAACTGAACAGCACAAACCGGCATATAGGATTTTCTATTACGAGCACAACAATGCATGGAGATTCAAATGACAATGTCAAGTCTAACTAACTTAGGTAGTTAGACTCGACAGGGGTCATGCCCTTTGGTCTGTCTAGACGATTTACTCCAGATTCGTCATCTTCGTAACTGGTCATTTTCAAAACTTGCCATACTCTAGATTCGTCATATTCCACACTCGTCATGCTATGTACATTCGCCTTCATAAATTATATGCTCTTTCATAGATATGAACCTCTTTCATAGATATGAACCTCTTTAGATTTTTATCCAGATGGCTATTATTCATCTATCATTCCGTTAATGTCATTGTCACTCGATTAAATAAGGATGTGATATTATTACATAATTTTATGAAATCTGAAAATAATGTCTGAAATACAATTCATTGCAAGCGAAAGAGGAAAAAAGCTGCTATTACTTTCTGGACAAGTACAGTTTTCACAAAAAAATCAAAATGGTACTGTTACTTGGAGATGCACAAGAAGAGGCGAGTGTTCCACTTCCATTACTTTTAATGAAAGTAATATAGTGATACGGGAGCCTAATCATGTATGTAGTCCAGATTTTTTGAAGTTAGAAGCTGACAAATGCTTTGATAAAATGAAAATAGCTGTTACTCAAACAATGGAACCAATACCGAAGGTATTTGAAAACATTGAGCAAGATTTTATAGAATTAAATGGAGAATCTTCTTTGTCCCAGCTACCAACATGGAAAAACAAAAAAAGTACTTTATATAATATTAGAAACAGATCTCTAAATGTTCAAAAATGCACATATAACAACGTAAGCGATGTAATTATACCAGAAAAGCTTTCCAAAGATTTTTTAATCTGTAATGACGGCGATGACGATAAAATTCTAATATTTTCATCGTGCATTGCGTTGGATTTGTTAATGAATTATGAAGTGTACTTTGCTGATGGAACTTTCAAAGTTGCACCCACCCCTTTCTGCCAGTTATTTAGTCTGCATGCTAATTTGGATCCAGGTGGAGTAAATTCATATTTTGTACCACTAGTATATGCACTTTTACCTAGCAAAAGTGAAGAGGTGTATCGGAGTTTTTTTTTCATCCTAAAAGAACGGTTTGCATAAATGCATTGCGAGCAGTATTTCCGGACGCATCTGTAACAGGTTGCTATTTCCACTTTCAAAAAGCCTTATGGAAGAAATCAAAGGAATGCGGAGCATTTGCTTCTGAGGAAGGTAGATATTACACTAAACTATGTACTAGGCTACCATTACTACCTAAACAATTCATACCAGAGGCCTACTTGGAAATATCGCAATCTGCCTCAAACACCCAAGAGATAAGGCTGTTTCACAATTATTTTGTGAATTTCTGGATGAACAAGATCACTAGTAATTTATTTTGTGTCGACAAAGAACATTTTCGCACACATAATGCCGTAGAGGGGTGGAATAACAGAATTAACCATAGAATACCAAAAAAAGGGTCTTTGTATCTGTTTATTAAAAAAATGAGAGAAGAAGCAAAACACCAAGATATGAGAATAAAAAAAAAGTTCTTACATTCTAACCAAACACAGCGTCGGAGAACTAAAGACTTAAATAAATTTGAAAAACAAAGAGAAATCGTACTAGATTTCGTAAATAAAAAAACAACTCTTGTGCAATGTCTTGGTTTCCTATGTGATGTTTAGTTTTTTTTGTAAAGTTGCGTTGTAATTTTATTTTCCAGAAGGTATTTTTATTTTAAAGTGAAGAAAACAAATTTTTTTTTCTCGTATTTAGTCCTGAATAAATTAGATTTAAACGATTAAATGGTTTTATTTGGAGAAAGCTTATTAAAAGCTATTAACAAAGCATTGCATGAGAGGTCTATAATATTTCGGTGACTGTCTATAATATTTCGGTGACTGTATAATGACGAGTGTGGAATATGACGAATCTAGAATATGGCAAGTTTTGAAAATGACCAGTTACGAAGATGACGAATCTGGAGTAAATCGTCTAGACATGTACATAATCTAAGTTCTCAGTACATAATCCTAAAATTCCTTTTGAAATTAAATCATTTGTAAAAAACTGATTATGATTAGTGTGTTAACTTATAACATATATGTACAGGATATTAAAAAAGTCATAAATAATAAATTAACGAGTCTAGTATAAACAACAATCTAATCAATCTATTGCTATAAAACTTGGCACCTTTTTTTACATTTTATTTAGTTTTTTTCTTTTATCAGGACTGTATGACATTTTAGAAATTTAAATTGGTACTTTTTAGATATCCTTTTTTATACAGTTGTTGTTAAGTATAGATTTTTTATAATTATTTTTTAAAGTTTTGAATTAAATAATGTTGTTGTTATTAACTCATTAATTCCTATAAGTACTGAAAGAATTTGCAGAAAAAAATGGACCAGTAGAAGTTAGTCAAATTTAATTTAATGTTTTCTCATACAATTTGTACATACGTACATGGCCTCTTCTTGCGGTGTGGCCTTAGATCAAGATGTGTGGTGAATGTTGTTTAAATGGACGGCGTCTTTTAACTCTTGTCACAGATTAGTTAATAGTTACTACTCTTGTACACAAATCACAAATGTGTCGAGATTTTTAAAACCGACCCTCAAAATGCCTCATATGAAAAAATCCATCGGTGTCATATTAGGTGAACGTGGTGGTCATTTCATTGGAACAATACAGAAAAATAAAGGCCATTCTGAAAATCTTTTGCATTAGTTTTATTAACGTATAGATACAGATTACGTAAGAATTAAATGAGAAAACATTTATTTAAATGACTGACATCTGCTGCTGCTCCGATTTTTTTTCCGGTAAGATGAAATGATCATTTAACATGAAACAGAGTCGATCCGCATTTATAAAATGGATCAATTTGACTAATATTTATGTACAATCTTGACTAAAAAATTTACAGGGCTAAAATAGTTTTTACAAAAAAGACCTTAAAGTTAAGTTAAAAAAAACACACTGTATATTTAAAAAATATTTGTTTCCGTTTATCAGATGTTCGTTTTAGCTAAACAATATTTTTTGCATCTTGGATAATAAAACTTTTATTACTAAGAAGATGGATAAAGATAAGATACAAAAGGAAATATGTGATTTGCGAGAAAGAGTTTTATCATCTGACAAACCTATCCAAAGAATATACAATAAGAAAAATAGTGATTTTACAGACAAAGGATTTAATATAGCAATAGGCAGTTTACCACGGTACGAAAGTGTGAAACATTTTCTACATGACCCAAGAAATAAATCTGCACAAGTATCAAAGACTGTATTCAAATATTCTGGAGAAGTCGAAGTGCCGAAAAAGTTCAAAAATTTTCTTTTAGACTATTACTACCACAATCGCGGAGGGACAAGAAACTCGTATTTTAGTTTTTTGTTCCAATCATTCCCGATATTTTTTCCAAATCTTATGGAGTATTTTATGGACGGCATATTTTACAGTTGTGCAGCGCCTTTCTCTCAATTATACAATATTCATGGCGATATAAACAGTACCTCAGAAACAACTGAAGTAGCGCCGCGCCGTTAAATAATTAATGATTTTGCGAACATGATTGTTAATAACGAAATCATAACCTTAAACATCAATCAAATTATGTATATTAGACTTAAAAGTAACGTGGACGTAACGTTTTGGCATAATGATATTAATATGGACGTGTTGATACTATGGACATAATAATACTTTAGAATAATGGAAGCTATAGACTGTATGTACCAAAAAGAAAAAAAGTATATATATTATAATATTATAGGAGTATGTATATAACAAGATATTTATTTGTAATAAACTAGTTTCCCACAACACTATTTTCTCAATATAGTTTTAAACCCACCATACCACCAGGGTATGGAACCAGGTTTTAACGTACGGTACACCGAAGAATTGGAAAAATTAAATAGGGTAACGATTATAAAATGTATTTTTAATATTGATTATACTACGGTTTACGGATTACGCTACGGTATTTAAATCTGTTATTGAGACGTAGTTATAACCTACAATCTATAGGTTATAATCATTTAAAATCCTTTGTAAAAGTGGCCCTTCTCAAAACTTACAAAAGGTAAGAAACGAAAAAAAAAAGGAAATTGTATACAATTTTTAATTTTAATTCGAAAACCGTTTATGAAGTGAATAATGATTTGAGATAATGTAAATATTTTTTAGAAATAAGTAAGTCTTTGATTTAATTTTAACCAATACACTACAATACTATAATTTTGTAATAAGCAATTGCAAATATTATTTTTAATACGACTATCTACTAGTGTATCAGTTGTATTATTTTAAAAATCGCTTAAAAATACTCTGTATCTTTACAGTACCTGTCAGAAATTACGCGACATAAAGCTAACATTGTAGAGAATTATAATATATAAAAAAATATAATATAAATTGGGGATGATCTGCGAGGTATTCCCATGAGGATATTTTACTTTGACAACCACCAGATCCTGAATCGGTCTTTCGCCATAAGACAAGGGAGCTATAATAAGCACTTTTCACCTACATTTACATCTACACATTTGTGTTGACGATATGCTTATTTATCTTTCTTGTTTTTCTATGATCCACTTTAACCCATATCACGCCATTATAATAATTGAGACTTACTTAAAGATTGCTGTGTAGCATCTTGCAGAGCCGTGTCTGTATTAGTCACAGGCGACGTAGGTGGTGGTAGAGAAACGCTGGTTAAAGTAGATTCAATGCCAGAAGTTACAAATGGACTGGATGTTGATCTATTAACAGCTGTAATCACAAGTTTTAAAGATTTCTATTAGTTTTCTGATAAATACAACGAATTCATAGTAATACTTCAATATTTGTATATATTTTTAAGCAGTTTTGAGGCTATTCGAGGCCTATAAAGCACAAACAATGGGCCTCGCTCGATTCCCCTATTTTTAAATTATTAAATTACTCTTTTAGTCTATATTACGTCTAAGTCAGGCCATTAAGTTATGATTGTAGACTTTTTAAATAGCAAATTCGAGGTCTGGTCAATCATATTTGTTAACAGTGGAGTGTCTTAGTTTTACCATTTTTACGAGTACCATGGTGTTCGCCGGCGACATTGTGTAATTTAACGAGCAAAATCTTTATTTGTTGCGAGTAAGTCGCCCAACATCAAGACATCAATCCCGGGCAAATTTGAGCTGTTTGCCTTAACAAAGCTTGGTTCCATTATTATAGTCCAGTGGAGTCGATAAATCACACGTAAACGAATAAAAAATCAATTCAAATGCGTAATCAGTAGTATTCACAACAACAAAGCGAAGGACAATATTGACAGCGGAGTTTATGTAGGCGTGACGTCATGCGGTGTTTCAGTCAAAATGGCCGATTGCAGTATTTTAATGTTTTATTTTATTGAAAATCTTAATAATCTCAATCTTTTAAATAATACTAAACCAATGTTTTAAATTTTTTTAATATGTATTTTCCCCTAAAATCATTAAATCGTTGATTTTTTGATACTGTCGTCATGGCTATTGCTCAAATGCCTGAATCATACTCTTACAAAAAGTTTAAAATTTTGTAGAGGAAACGATAAATATGGAATATTTATTTATAATATTTTTGGTAGAAGTGATATTTTATTATGCAGTTTAGTTTTAACAAAAAAAAAGACAAGCTGTTTTTTTTCGTTATTGGTTTTGTTTTCGTTGCACATTTTTATTTTAAGTATTTTGAGTTTTTATTGTTCACTTTTAAGTCGTGATTAAATAGGAAAATGAAGTGGGAGTAATAGTCCAAGATTCCAGTCACCCCAGACTTACGTGATTTAGGAAAGATGCAATTTTTAGGATCGGTAGTATAACTTAGAAAAAAATGAATATTCGCTAAGCTGAAAGCGGGGCCGCTTTACAGGTATCAAATGTGAAAAAAAACATGCTAACTTACGTCAAAGTAGGAAGGCTGGTTTTTAGATATCGCACCTTGAAAACAAAAGTGGCATTATGCCTAAATTGACATTTTGAAATATGGCCGTTTAAAGTTACTAATGTAGATCTTTGACAAATATCTTATGGAAGCAACTGAAATAAAACATTGAAAGTGACTTTAAATTACAGTTTAATTATCTTTTAACATTATTTATTTTACAGTACCTAACTTATATAATTATGTATCAAAACAACTGAGAAAAATAATTGAAATTATAAAATCAGTATAATAAAATTTTTTTATCATCTTTGTGGGTCAATCAATCAACATTAGGTAAATAAACAACAATTAAACGTAAACAATTCTAAAACTCAATGTAAAGTATATAAAATACAAATTTTCAAAATAATAATAAATATAATTATGTACTTTCATTCCACCTAATCTATAAATGAGATCAACAAAACACACTGAGGGCCAAATCGTCTTTGGGTATGTTAAAATTACTGAAATATGCTTTCATAATTTAAAAAAACTTAATCTGACAAGTAGAACTAGTAGAAATAACCGCCCACAAGAACTAAACCCGCTTTATCAACGTTAATTGGATATATCTGAAAGAAAAAAAAGGACTTAAAGAGCCTCATTGATGCTGGTTTAATACCTAGTTATTACATTCCCTAAATGGGAATGTAATAACTAGGTATTAAACCAATTCCCTAAATGGGAATGTAATAACTAGGTATTAAACCAATTCCCTAAATGGGAATGTAATAACTAGATATTAAACCAGCATCAATGAGGCTCTTTAAGTCCTTTTTTTTCTTTCAGATATATCCAATTTACGTCGATAAAGCGGGTTTAGTTCTTGTGGGCGGTTATTTCTACTAGTTCTACTTGTCAGATTAAGTTTTTTTAAATTATCAAAGTATGATGTTTTATGTAGTATTTTGATCTCATTGTGTACATTTTGAACAACTTGAATAACTTTAATATCAGATAGTTTCACAACGTCACCATCTACACTTTTATTCAGTCTAGGAACTGGTAGTTGTTTAATGTCTAAGAAATCGCCATAGCCCATTTCGTTAACAATAAAAGGAGGGCCACGTTTTTTTGCACTGCAGATTGGAGAAATGTATTGTGAAGGTATGTATATTGATCTAGATTTAAGAAATCTTTTAACTTCCTTCTCGACCTTGGAATGCACTGCATCGCCTTCGTTTTGCGTATGGCCTCGTATTAAAAATGTGTGCGTTATGGTTTTAATTTTTAAGTGTAATATAGCGTAAATATACATTTCGATAACAAACTGATTTTTCTGCTGACCACAGCAATTATCCGAATAGAAAACTACATCAAGATCAGTATCAGCACAATAAGACTTCTTTTGCAAATATTTCAGGATACAACTTCCTATTTCATTTGCCCTTTGGTTACATTGAGATTCATCCCAAAAAAAGCATTCAGTTGGACCTTGTTTAAGTTCAGATATAATAAAGTTCAGTTTATTTTAGATTTATAATAGAAAGTTAAAACCTCACCATTTGTAACTGTCATCACGGCTTGCAAATCGTAACATGCTACAATAAAATTACTCGACACCTTTTCCTTATCGCTAGCCTTTTCATCGCGACTCTCTTTTTCAGCGAAGTGTCGATTGTAGTCTACCTTCTGAGCAACTTTGTCAACACCTTCAGCTATCTTGTATTTAGTGCATTGCTCACATTGATCTTTTTTAGGTACAAATAATCCAATGTTCATTAAATACTTTTCTGTAAGTATGAATAAATACGTACGACAATCCTTGCTTTATATAATCTTCTTTATAGTCAAAATATTGCTTCCTTCGATGTATTCCTTAGTAGTTTGCTTTCGCAAATAGTGGCTCTCAATTCGAGGGATACTGTTAATATGAAATTTTACTTTTTCAATTAAATCAGCATTTACTTTTCTATGTTTTCCGTGCTTGCCTCTTTTTTCTCCTTCTAGTACATCAGTTATATTATTTTTCTGCTCTATCAATGTTCTTATACATCTGTCCTAAAGGACAACATTCTTTAGTTTTAGTACATCAAAATAGATGGCAGTTTTCAATATCCTATTTGAATCAACTTTTTTTAATCTTTTGGTTTAATCTCTTTCAAATTACAAGCTATGTATTCTCTTTGCCTCACCAAAGAAGACATACTCCAATAATCGTTGAATATTTGTTTCCTCCATTCCTCAGTAATTTTTTCTGAGCATTTTAATCGACAAACTGTTCTACAGGTGTTTTTTAAAAGTTTAGCCGGGATAACCTTTTTTGTTTTAGAGCATGAAACATACTCTTTTCCGGAATCTTTTAAAATCTTAGCAACGATTGCAACCCTTTGGGTTCTTTTCTTCTTATTTGATTTCACTATACTACCAACAGTTGGTGGAATATCCTCTGCAATATTATTCTCCACATACGGATCATTTTGGTTATTCAAATCATTCGAAAGAAATAACTGTGCGTCATTTATATTATTTGTACTATTATTTATATTTTCAGCCGTTGCTTGAAGAACACTTGGAGAATTAGGTGCAGAGGAAGTCGAAGACAAAACAGATGATTTGCTTGATGAAGAAGATGAGGACGAGCTAGAAGAAGACGAGTTGGAAGATGACGATGAACTTGAGCTTGATCTACGTGGTATTACTTTTGAAGCTGCGCATGTTCTATCAACCGTAGATGCGGAATCAAACTCACCATCACGATGGTAAGTCAGACTTTTCAGGGATGCTTACTTTTTATAGTGTTTCAGGAATCCAAAACAAAACAGTATTTTGTTGTAAAAAATTGTTTTTTGTTTTTACGTTTCATGACGTAAAGGAAATAATCTTTGTCTGTGACATTAAAAGAGGTTGAAAGTTTATTAAATTACCTTTGAAATCATATTCCACAATAGAAACTGTAAAAATTAGTTTAAAACATCCCGCGGTAAAGCGATTCTGGTTTATTGCTCGCGAGTGTATATAAAAATATAAATTTCTAGGAATATTTTGTTCCTGGAACTTTATATATTTTTTGTGTGTTTTCATACAGTCTGTAGACATACTAATATTATTAGTGACATATCATATTACACAAAGAGATATCGTAACTTTTTTCAAAGTAAGTTTATTTGTTTAGTTCGCCGATAAGCCGTACTCAAACTTTTTTTTAAATTCTTTCAAGTTTACTGTGATATCGCTCTTGCGGTAATATCTATAAAGTTTTAAATTCCAAACATTAACTAAAGCTAATTGTTCTTTCGAGCTATAAAACACGCACCATTAGAATGCTACATTAGCGCTAAGTAACATAGGCTATATTAAAAAAAAAAAAAAAAAAAATACTAAAAACGACAATTTAATTTTCCAATACAAAATGGTTTGTTGGTTTTGTTGTCATGGAAACCATTGATATAAAATATTTAACTCAATGATGGAAACTGTCAAAGCGGTACGAAGTCCGCAGGGGCAGCTAGTAATTAATATAAGCGTCACGGACAGCCAGAGACTTTTTAACCGCGACCTTCTTCAAAATTGACAGTTGACACTTAAGAGTTCGTTTAAATCTTTTGAACTGTACCTTGTTTGGTTTGCTGTGCTTATTGTATTGCCATTTATTTCAATTGTATCTGTTTAATCTGTTTAATAAAAACAAAGCGGGCATAATTAGTCGGTCAACGTCAACGATAACCTGTGCCAAATGCTTCGTACCGTCTCGTCGTAAAGAAAATAAACTCCTCTAATGGTTAAAAGCATTAAATCAGCGTTTTCACCAGATCTGTGCGACAGAGCATAGCGGTGCGCGAAGAAAAAGTTCACCAATAAGATAACTTCATATTATTTGACTTTCTCAGGCAGTATACTTAAAGGTGGGTATCAATCAACTATGTTGACGAACTTCTCGCGTTCCTCGCTCCCGCAACTGCTTCGATGGAGACGTTACGCACTAGTACGTACTCTCCTACATGCAACAAGCCTGCTCCACAGTTTTCAACGAACATGTCGTCACCAGTATTACTGGCCAGCATATATCAGCTCACAACTACTTCACACTTGCTGACTAGCTTTGCTCGCTTCCACAAACACAATGCACTTGGTGAAAACGGATCGCATGCCGCAGAGCATGCAACGCTACACTCACTATGTTGGCAAACGTACCTATAAAATGTAGTTACACTATTGGTGGATTTATTTCTGCTTTCTACAAGTTATGCTTGTAATACAAACAAAAGTTGTGGCAAGTCTTAGGGGGAGCACAAAGAAAGAGATATTAAGAGAGTTGAGTGAATAAAAACTTACCTCCGTCTAAGTTTCTTCTATTAAAAAAGGGCGATCTTCTTAGCCAAGCATTGTCTGTAAGAATATGAAAATTTCACCTAAATTAATACCTATTCAACATGGTACGGTAAACACACAGTGTAATGTTATGGTATTAGTGACCAAGTGTTCTAAGTGTAAATCAAAATTGACCTGACAAACCTAAACAAATAATTGTTTAATATACTTAATAAACGCGAAACATCTAAATACAATGAATGCAAACAAAGACAAATAGATAAAATCCAAACGTTAGTATCGAATTTAAATAAAAAGTTTGTGAAATGGAACACGATTAACAGTAGACAATCTACCATAGACAGCCACAAACGTCAAAATCAAAAAGATGATCGCACAATTGTTAATTTATCAAAAAAAAACACTGCACAAGCCCACCGTTGAAGTACTAAAAAAGGGGCTAAATTTCGCCGTAGCCCCTCGCAGGATACCGTATGAAAGCATCATTAGCAACGTCGAGGATTGCTTAGTTAAAAATAACGTTCGGAAGGCTGATGCTGAGGCAATACGTCAAGACATATCGTCTGTCTTGCGCCGGAGCAAATTGCCGCCAATGTTTGTGAATAAATGCGATAGCCCATTTTGTGAATAAACCACGCAACAAAAAGTAGTGCACAATTTATTATTAAATAAATGCTATGGATGCTGTCCTGTTGTCCTAAGGTACGCAATGTTTAAAAAAAGATCCGGTCCGTAAGTAATTGTCAATTTATCAATTGGTGGCGCTAGTGTGCCTTACCCTTCGCCTTAAGAAAACTAGTGATCTTGTCAAACAACACTCCGAAAAGTTAAATCTAGACGCTAGCTATTTAATTCTTTCCTGCCCTAAACCACCATAACTGTATGGGTTACCGAAAATTCACAAACCCGAGGCTCCGGTACGCCCTATTGTAAGCCAGATCGATTCACCAACTTACCGACTGGCCCGGCATGTAGCTAAGATTCTTTCACCACTTAGACGTAACACAACAGTCCATGTGAAGGATTCCTACCAATTTGTCAACGATACCAAAGACCTACATCTCGCTGACAATGAAACTATGGTTAGTTTTGATGTGCTGTCCTTATTTACATGCCTACCATACAGGATTGCAAAAAAATTACCAAAAAACTACTAGCAGAACAAGATATGCCTAATGAATATGCAGTATTATTAGAGCATTGTCTAACATCTGGCTACCTTTTGTGGAATGACATTTACTACCTGCAAATAGAGGGTGTCGCCATGGGGTCCCCTGTTTCGCCCGTCGTCGCCGACATCTTTATGGAAGACTTCGAGGAGAGGGCCCTGAGTACAGCACCGGTAACCCCTAGGTTTTACAAACGGTACTTAGATGATACTTTCACTATCCTACCAACTGATAAAGTATATGCTTTTCTAGATCATCTTAATTCAATACATCCAAAAATACAATTCACAATGGAGTTAGAGGCAGATAGTAAGCTAGCTTTCGTGGATAGTTTAATCATTAGGAATCCGGACCATATAGTTTGAGTCACACTATGTATCGTAAAGTAACCCATACAGATAGGTACCTCAATGGTGACTCTCACCACCATCTTAGACAGTTGCCTACTGTAGGGAAATCTTTGTTTCAGAAAGCACGTGGCATCTGTGACACCCAACACCTGGCTGCTGAGTTTCAGCATGTCAAGCACGTACTACAGGATAATAAACTGAAAGTACCACAGCTTCGTCACAGAAAACGCAATAAACCAGACACAGTCGAGCGCCAACATGCTGTACTTCCATATATGGAAGGTGTCACTGACAAGATTGGACATATTTTAAAGCGAGCTTCAATCAACACTTACTTCAAGCCGCCGAAGAAGATCAGCCAATTTTTACGACCATAGTGCAACATACCCCTTCAAGATACAGCATGTACATGTGCATGTACATGTGCATGTGTATGTACAAACTGGACTGCGACTGTAGGCTCTCTTACATCGGGCAAACAAAAAGAAGTGTAGGAACCCACGTTAAAGAACATATAGCCGACGTCAAGCATAGGCGCGAAAATAAGTCTGCAGTATGCGAACATTCCCTTGAGGGGCCCAACCATTACATCAGATTTGATAAACCACAAATACTCGCTAGAAAACAACGATTCATCAGATGATACGCGAGGCTATTGAAATTAAAAAACATCCTAATTTCAATAGAGAAAGTTGCTTTTAAGAATATACAATATTTATGATATTGATATATCAAATGTAAAATAGATGATATATGTATACAGAAACAATAATAGTCACTTGGTACTTATTCATTAATTTTTATCTTCATTCTCTCTGTTGGAGTGCGTTAAAAGGCGGACGTATGCCTTTTATTGGTTATATATAAGGTCACATTTTATCAACTGCAAATATTTTGAGAATAAATTCAACAACATATGATATAATCTATTTTTATGAAAAAACCTTAAATTTTTATACGCTACATTTAAATAAAAACCGCCAAAAGAGAGGCCGCAATACCTTCATCGCTTACACATGCCCCTAGTTTCATTCAAAAAAGTCGACAGAGAGGCCGCTTTTAAAAATATTACAATTTTAGTGCCGGGAAAAGTAAAAAAAAAACTAGCCTGTTTTTTTTTAAATGCTAGGGTTTTATTTCTCTGATGTAATTTGATGTTTTGTCAAAATATTTACAGTTGATAATATGTGACCTTATATAATATGAAAAGGATAATTAAACAAACAGTTGATTTCAAATTCTTTAAATTACTTGTTTTAATTAACGATTCATAACCTCCTAGAATATGTAAGCCCTGTTATTTTTAAATTAGATTAACGAGATAATAATGTTCTTACCATTATCCATTTTATTATCTGAAATCGAAAATCATTAGTACGAAAATGAGCATTCTTAACAATGATAAATAAATGTGAAATAGATGATAAATACCGAAATAATAGTAGTCCCTTGGTACCATGCGTCTAAAACCTCCTAGGAAAAAAGGAATTTATTTATTGTTATACAGTTATATTGCCAAACCAGTTTTTTTGAGAATAATTCATACAAAATATTATGTAAAATGTGCACCGAATTCGAAAAATGTGTTAAGAGCGTTTACGCCGCCCACAAGCGCTGCCAATGAAAAAAAAACATACCTAGTAATTAGAGATATAAAATCAAATTATGCTCAACAAACTATTTGAATAAAGTAATTTAGTAAGTAATTTGACGTTAAAACGTCACCTAATGAATATCTGACATGTTATGGTTTAGTTAAATACGGCGTTATAGTTAAAAATGGCCGTTTTTAGCTGTTACGTCTTATTTAACTAAACCATAACATGTCAGATGTTCATTAGGTGACGTAAAAATGCGGCGTTATAGTTAAAAGTGGCCGTTTTTAGCTGTAACGTCTTATTTAACTAAACTATATCATGTCAGATGTTCATTAGGTGACGTAAAATGCTAAATTACTTCACTTAAATAGTTTGTTGAGCATAATTTGATTTTCTATCTCTAATTGCTAAATGTTTTTTTTTTCATTGGCGGCGTTATTATTAGTTGCATTAATTTTAGTTGAGATTCTAAGATAAACTGACTTCTTTCTTATATTGTTCTTTATTTTCTAAAAATCCCCACTAGATTCTTAGTGGGATTGTAAGTGGGGATTACTGGAAAATGCGTTTTGTCAATTTTTTGAGAATGTTGGTACATTCTCTGATTTATTTTGTAGTTTTGGTAAACTACAAAATAAATCTAAGATTTCCAAGATAACTTTCAGAACAACTGGATTAATCAGATTATATCCCAAACAATAGCAGCAGACATACAAGTATTTCTTTAAAATGGCTTACTATAAGGCCTTTGAATGTTTTCCAGGTAATAGGCTGGATAGTTTGGTGGTCGATGTGATCCGTAGAGCTGTGGTTCCATAGGCGTCTGGAAACGTTGCAGTGCTGGAAGTGAAGCAAACGCCGGACTTCGTAATGAAGTCAGCGTTTGAAGTGGCCGATTTTGCAAATTTTGTCTCATGGGAATGTATGAAAGATTTAACCCAGACTCCAATGGCTTTTGATGAGCAGTTGATTGTGGTAGTAGCAATAACGAAACGGAGAGTGGTGAGTTTTCTGTAGACACTGCAATATAAACCAAACAACAAACCGTTTTATTTTTTATTGCATGGTGGGCAAATTACTCCGCTACACCAAATCATAAGCGGAAGCGGAGTCCAGATGTCAAGCTTGTAAAGCAAGAATTTTGCCGAGTCGCAAAATGAGTATTCTTAACTACGTTCTTCGTTCTAACTTCGTTTGAAAAACCAGAGAAATATTATTTTAGTATCATAAAATATTAATACCAATTATAAACCTGTTCGGCAAATCGGCTGTTTAAAATCAAAACATAGTAACTCGTTCCAACAAAAATGTTCAGAAGAGCCAAAAAACGGGTCGGTTACTTGATTCGTTCGCCCGTAGCGATTTGGATGTTTGGCGAAAAGTTGTGCTATATTGTTGACATTTTAGTTTGTAATACTCGTAATCGTTGTGGAGTATAGTTACACTTGAATCGCTCATACTTTATTTTTATTTGTGAATTTACCCAAATATGACTGTAAAAACTATATCAAAACTTAGTAAGTCTGCTAACCTAGTAGGTTATCAATTTGATTTTCTATGCTAAACGTTAGGAAAAATCAAATTAATTATACATAGTGTTTATAAGATTAAAAAACAGTCCCAAAGTACCAATGAATGCAAATTTTGATTAAAAATCCTGTAGACTTATAAAAAGATATTTATTAACGTACTTCAAAGGACTCTTAAATTAAAACATGACTCAAACTCGCAACAGTCAACCAAAACTAAAAAATAAACTTAAGCTAAAATCATTCTTATTGATAATGAACTACTCGTTGTTATTGGTAACGATTTGACCATCAGTTTGCAAATCAATGGAATTATCACTTGTGGTTAGATTCAGCCAAAACTCCCTTCTGTTTAATGGCATTCGGGGGACCAATTTTGAAACAATACCATCTTTCTTCGATGATTTCACCTCTCGGGGGAGATAGTATTTGAAAGTGGGGAATAATGTTGACATTAAATTTCTGCATCAAGAAGTTCAGTTCTTTGTAAGACTCGTCAAAATCTGTTTTATAGAACAGATTTCGTGAACCTTTGAGTAACAGCCAGTCCGTGGACGGCGGAAAGTGTACACGTTGCCACACAACCGCATACGTTTTTTCCGGAGGCTTGGAGACAAGAAAAATAAATGGCGATGTACATCTTGCAAAGGAGTTGGAGGTGCAAACGCAAAGTCACCCATACCCACTGATATGGAGAAAATAACGTTGGAACTGAAGCGCTTATCAGCTCAGATAGCACTGTTACCAACACTGATAGAAAGCGTAAAGGCTATTCAGGCTGACATTGCAGATCTGAAGTCAGTGAAGAATGACATCGCCGACTTAAAGGCTATGAAGACTGACGTTACTGATATGAAGGCATCACTGGAATTTGTGCATGAATCTGTCGAGGCAGTCACTAACAAAATGTCTTCAATAGACGTGGAAGTGCAAGGATTACTTAAAAAAAAGGAAAGTGTGCAGCTCCTAAAAATTTGCAGCAGCAAAAATTTTGAGAATCTCACAAGCGTTATGCAGGAGTTTGAGCAGAGGTCAAAGCTTAACAACATCGAAATAAAAGAGGTGCTAGTAACGCAGGCGGAAAACTTATTCGAGATATTTGCTAAAATTGGAAAGCGCATTGATTGTAACCTAGAGAACAAATCAATTACATCGCCAGGTTACCCATGAGAAATGACAAGAATAACAAGACGATTGTCGTCTTAGTTCACAATAGGTAGGTACTTAAAAGACGACTTATTGCCGCTGCCAGGAAGCTGACGACCGTCGCGAACGATCTAGGAATCCGAGGTGACAGCCGGGTCTATGTCAACGACCACTTAACTTTGGAAAACAAATTGCTGCTCAATAAGGCGAAGGCGTTAGCGAAGGAACGGCGGTTTGCTTACGTATGCGTCAGGGGCTGCATTTTAGCAAGGAAAAATCTAACTTCGCATGTGATTACTATAAAATCACAATCAGATTTTAAAAAGCTTTCCTAATTTATATATTTGTAATTACGTTACTTTTTATTAGTTACAATTTAAATGTTAAATTCGTTCTGATGTTTATACTGTATGTTTGTTTATATTTGAACGATTCCGAAAGTTTGAGAAACACTTGCCCGCTCACGCACTTAGTGTGTGCCTTCTTCTACCTGCCCCTACCACTACCGCTTCTACGAAAATACTACAAATAATAAATAAAATACTCAGCGAGCGCCTGTACGCTGCGCGCGCGCCTCTCTGTCTATTATCTAGCCATTCCCGCTTTACATCTCGCTTAGGCCTGCACTTGCAGTCGGCATACCGCCGTTTGCAATTATCAGCAATTTATCCAATTTCTTTTTACCATTGAAAATGGTTATCAGATGCTAATCGCCTGAGACATAAAAACGGGTATTTCCGTATATAGATAGTGATGTAGCTTCTTTGATTATTAACCGACCGTCATGGTAATGGTGTTAAAAGATGCGGATGCAGGCGAGAAGTGTACTCAAGTTAGAATTGTGTTATTTATAATAAAATGTTTTTTTTCGTAAATTGTTGTATTCATTTTCAGTGCTCCGATTCTTGCTGGGACTGCGAAATCTGTGAATTTTTGTTGACGCTTGCATTCTTATGGCCAATACAATGCTTTTGTAATCATATTAGCGTCGTAAAAATCTACCACGTTAGGTCTATATGTCTTACGTATATAGATAGTGCTAGTGGACTACCACTAGCACTATCTTTTACATTTACATACATACATTACATTAGCACTAGCTAATTTAATACCTAGTATTTATACAGTTGATTATTTTATTATTAAAAATGGCGATTAGCATCTACTATCAAAATGTCCGTGGGTTGCGAACGAAAACCTCTTCTTTTCATAGAATTGTTTGTTCAAACTCATATGACGTAATTTTGCCTAACGGAAAGTTGGTTAATAGATGGGATAAGTAATAGTGAATTGTTTAACGATCGATATATTGCATGGAGGCGCGACAGGAATTATAGCAAAACAAATCAATCGTCAGGAGGTAGTGTAGTTATAGCTATTCGACGTAAACTTATGACGCAAGTAGTGACTGGTGTTCTAGTGCCGAGGACCTGTGGATTACGCTAACACTTCAACTCCGTAAACCAAGAGCTACCTATAAGTTGCATATATGCGCGGTCTTTGTATGTAATCAAAGTATGGGTAACTCTTTAGCCGAACAGTTAACGACATTCTCGGAACACTTACCTGACATAGTTTTGCGGATTCCTTGTAATAAGTTTGTTATTGTTAGGGATTTCAATATGCCTAACCTAACGTGGTTACCCTCTGATGATTCTTTTTCACCTACAGCTAATAATATTTAAATTAGTAGTCAATTTAATTTCTTTGATAGTGTCAATTTAGGCCGTAATGTCAATGAAAGGATATTGAATTTAGTTCTGTCCAATAATGAAGTATCAACAGACACAAAAAAAAATATAAAAAAAACTGCTCGGGTATAAATGTAAAATTTGCTGTGTGTTATTTTAAATCTATACTATACTATAAAGCTGAAGACTTTGTTTGTTTTTTGATTGAACGCGCTAATCTCAGGAACTACTAACTACTACTAATGAGTTAAATCCTATACAAAGGATTAAAATGAGGACAAAGTGTAACGGCTATAGTGCCGTGATATATGACATCTTGTTCATGGAGTATTTCAAGATGTGTGTAAAAAATTCTACTATCTGAAATGTCTTGACAGCCTTGAAACGGAAAAATAGAGAGCTATCCCGAAATGGTATAACACTGATACGCCGGTCCGAGGAAGTAATGTCTTATTGAACAAAACATTCACTCCCGGCACTTACATAAACACTGAGCGCGGCAACCGAGGCAATCGCAAGGAGTCAGCGGCGGTTGACAACGAGAACAAGCTACTCGAGGAGATGCGTGAGTTTTGCCTCGAAATCAAATTACGAGTGAATGAGCGACGCGACGATTATGCACTACTACATCAAAGATTTGTAAACACAGAGAAATAATTACAGGAGCTACGGAAAGTTATGAAGTTAGTAGAAGAAAAAACAAATGAAGTCGACGAACTAGAAATTAAAATTAAAATCTTGATTGAAAAATGAAAAGTTACAAGCCTGTATTTTTTTCTAAGAAGAAGTTAAACATCAACGACTCCGAAAGTTTACAAGGATCTCAACGACCTGTGTCGTCATTTATCAATGGAGTGGAAAAAAATGTAAAGCCTATGGCCCAGTGGCCACTAAATCGTCGACTCTGATTGCGAAGGAGAAAATAGTTCTAAATAAAAAATAAAAGGACAAATAAAGAGCCTGAGGGAAAAATTAAAAATATTTGGACTGATGTAAATGGAAAGAAAAACAAATATCCAAACACCAAAGTTAAAAAGAGAAGAAGCACGAGTACCATAGAAATCAAAGGGACAGAAAGAAAAAAAACATTTGCATTTGCAACTTCAAAAAGACACCACATTAGAAAGTTTGGAACAACATGTGGAAAAATATGTGGCCAGGAAGTAACAGTGAAGAAAGACAGAATAAAGCATAAAAATTATAAATAATAATAATAATATAATATGCTTTTTATATTATTAGTGGGCCAGAAAGTCATTATGATGAACTCTTGTCAATCAGAAAACTGGCCAGTGAACAATGAGTTCTGTGAATGGGTGTGGTTTCGTAGACCACTAACTAAAGCCAAAAACAAAGAGTAAATCTATTAATATTTACCGTTAGAGGTCTGAGAACAAAACTAAATGACTTTTATTTAGACTGAGCGTGCGCGCGGCGGAAGAGCCGCTCGTGCCCGTGGACGCGCACCAACCGTCACTGGAAGTCTCGTTAAGTCCGACTACGCGCCCGTGCCTACATATCCCATCATCCACATCCGATGACAACACACATACATTAGAGGGTTAGAATTTTAATAACTCTGACTTGTCACTGCTTAACCTTTGTTCAAATTAGGAAACAAAGAAGACCCTAGTAACTATAGACTCATTTCAATACTACCAGCTCTAAACAAAATTTATGAAAAAGTTATATTGGAACAGTTGATGTCTAATTTTAACATAAATAACCTTTTACATAGTAAACAATATGGATTTACAAAGGGTCATTCTACTATTGATGCAGGTGTTGCTCTAATAAAACATAATTATATTTCATGCCTGGGAGAAGTCTCAGAACGCCCTTGGAGTTTTTTGCGACTTGTCCAAGGCTTTCGATTGCGTTGAGCACAAGACTCTGGTGATGAAGCTACATTACTACGGTTTTAAAGATTTCGCACTAAATCTAATCCAGTCATATCTCAGCTCTAAAACACAAACTGTCGATATTAATAGAACTAAATCATCTGGTTCTCATGTAAAAATGGGAGTTCCACAAGAGTCCATTCTTGGTCCTTTTCTGTTTTTGATTTATATAAATGACTTGCCATTTTTTTAGAGAACTTCTGTGAAATCGTATAATTTGCAGATGATACCTCTACACACTCATTCTACACTCATTTTTAATGTAACTAGGTGTAAGAAAAAATACGACGAAGTAAACAAAGCTCTCTCAGATGTACTCAGTTGGTTTACTGTTAATAATTTGCAGCTTAACTCAAATAAACAAAATCTATTAAATTTAGATTACCCCTTTCGGACCATATACTCACTTTTGTGAGTATGACTTTACGATTTTTTATGTGCTTAATCGAGATCGGTAAGCGGACGGGGGCGAGCTCGCACGAAGTTTGAGTAGTCCTTTATGCCTGCGTACCATCTGTTACTTGTTGTTTGTTAGATGGTATCTCTGTTGGTCAGTGAGCGTCCGAGGCCGCGCGAGGTTAATCAATAAACGACCTGTCATCGTGGTGAATACATTTTTCGTTCTGGTAAGCATTATCACTGTTTGTTTTTGTTTTATTCTGTTAAGAATGCGAGGAAAATAGGAGGTGGATATAGTGTATTACAGATAAAGTTCAATGGATTTTGATGCGGCAAACTTAAACCTCACAATTGGGAGGGCTCGGTTTGGACTTTTAAATTTGTAGGTATTTTCATAAGGTGAGTCTACGCTACACGAGCTGAGCACGAGCGGAGCACGAGCCGAGTCAAAATTCGTGTAGTGTGGACCGACTTACGAGCCTCGAACGACCGCGCTTCGAGCGTTTGGCTCGTGTTCGACTGTGCTCCGCCTATTGTCAGTTTTTTGACAAACACAAAGAGAAGCATACTGCGGAAAACTATGTTCGAAAAGAGTGATTGTTGTAGGCTCGTTGTACGTCCACACTTGACACCGCGAGTAGAGCGGCTCGGCTCGTGCTCGGCTCGTCTAACGTAGCTCCTTTCGGTACCGGCACGACTTGGGTAGTTTTCTACCTTTCCGGGAATACAGCTGTTTGCAGGCATTAGTTCTCGGCATCACGTCAAGCTACCCTTAATGGACTTCGAACTGTTTGAAGTCGTACGCGGAGAATCGTGCGATAGTGTTCAGTATATTTTTGTTACTTCGTCCCACTCGTGCGCTCGGACCGCGCCGTGACGCCACTATGACTGCACACCGCGCGCTCGCGCACACACCGCAAACCGCACCCTGCCTGCGCGCCAAAATATTTTGTTTCAAGAATTTTCTATTTTGCTGTGGACGGGACGCTGCGGTGCTGTGCAGTGCAACGCGTTTAGATTTATATCTACTCGTGAAGTAAACAACTATGTCATCGTTTTTAATCAAATAATCATAAATTATTTATAAATAGGTTTAGCTTTTAATGTAATTTCTGCACACATACTAAATCTTTACAAACAATATTATGTATTAAATTGTTGAATTGAACCCTGCTGTGATACCTACCTATTGGGAATTTTACCTGAGCAAACGAACTCGCCTGAATTGTTTTGCCTTCGACGAAGATAATTGAAGTAAGTAAGTGAACAGTATACCTAAAGCGAATTTATACTGTTTGTTTAATTCTTGGAGACCACCATTAATCTTGATATTTGAAATTGCACATACTTAGGTAGGTAATGTATAATAGCATCATGTTAAGGGGTGCAACAACAAATAGAATTAAACGGGTTCTCTTAATACAAAAAAAAACACGTAGTCGACATGTTTTGTTTAAGAATTTATTTTTACGTTGCCGCTAGGTTAGCAGCACTTGTCATATTTTTTCTATAGCACTAAGAATGTCTATGCAATATTATTCTTGTATGAAAAAAAAATTTGAACAAACAACTTTAACGTAAAATTAATTAATAAAGATAGAGACCGGACAGCGCAAAATAACAATACTTACACACGCGCTGAATGACTTCTAATAATAACGCGCTAAATATACTAATATACTAAGAATACTCGCCAACTTATGGGGTAGGTAGGTTTTTTAACTAGAAATTTGGCAAGAATTTTACTCTTCCGAGAATTTGGAGGTGCGACAAAGAAAAGAATCACCAAATTTCTTGAAGTGAAGCGGTGACTCCGGAGAGCAGCACGTGTACTCTTATGGAGGAAGGGAGAAGGTGGGATGAGGTCAAAGAGTTCTTTAGAGTACTCGCCATGGTATAAGCGGTAAAACACGCTGAATGACGCAATATCTCTACGCAATTGCAGAGATTTAAGAGTATTTGTGACATCTGCGTTGCCGATAATGCGTACAGCGCGACGCTGCAATCTGTCCAAGGCATCGAGAAGGTACTTAGCGGTCGGTTGCCCCAGATGTGCGAGCAATACTCCACGCAAGTCCGTACCTGTGTCTTGTACAAAAGGCACAACTGGTTAGGCGTAAAGAATCACCGCACCCTGTTCAGAATACCGAGTTTTCGTAAATTGTTTTGATCACGGCTACGATGTAGTCCTTTTGGTTCAGATCGCAGCGAATCGTCATACCGAGCATGTTGATACTGCTCTGCAGGCTTAGAGATGTACCCTGAAGAGTAGGAAGGAGAAGGAATGGTGACTTTTTTGCCGTGAACGCACACACCTGTGTTTTCTTGGTATTGAACTCAACAAGATTATTGGAGCCCCATTTAGATATGAGGTCCAAAACCCGATTGAGCTCAATGACAAGATTCACTCGATTGACTTCGGTTTCAACCCGCCCTGCCGCTGGCAACAAAACCTTAATGCCGCATGAACTGCCGCAAAAACTTAATATTTCAAAAGTTACACGGTAAAATGACAATATGGAATAGTTAATAATTTCTTATATTAATTCTTATGGAAATAATGAACTTATATATAATAATGATACCTACATTATGTGTAGGTATGTTCTCTATTCTACACAACCCCAGAGGTTAAGAACCAAGTGCGTATTTTTTAAAGTAGTGTCCCCAAGAGGCCTAATCCACTGATAAAAACAATATAAAGACTATCACTTGCACACCTGACATAAAATTAATACTTGCAAAAAAACAAAATTAAACCAGATATTTTTTGTCCCAAATGGCCTCAGGTGGGAATCTAGCTCAAATTAATTATTTCTAATTAATTATTAGTTTTATTATTTTTATTTATTTTTATGTCTCGATCAGAAGTAAACAGTAAGGATTGTGCGTCACTGGAAATTGTTTTGTTTCCTAACGAATTTCGGTCTAATTGTCGAAATATACAGATCAGGTGTAACAAGAAAATTGTTTAAAATGTCCTCATTTCATTAACAAATTTTGTTGCCTTTCTAGAAAATTTCCTTGAGTGGTGTTCTCGGTATCTTCTGAAATCTTTGTTTCTAGATTCAGCGGCTTCCTCAAACAATTTTCCGAATGGGATAAGACCGGAATTGGCTATGATGTCTGCACCATGTTTAAAAATACGTCAAGGTTAGAAACTAAACCTTCCATGATTCGAAAATAATATATTGCAGTAACGTACGTTCATTACAAAAGCAAAAAACAGACTAATAGAATACATACTGACTGAATATACATATATCGATGACTTGAGGGTAGATGCAAAAAGAAATGTTAGTAACCAGTTGCGCACTTGACTAGTTTTATACTACCTACAATCAACACCTTATGCACTAATGCACTATGGTTCTTAACCTCCATAGAAGAATCAAATTTTATAAAATAAAAAAATTTGAGGTCCGCTTTGACGCGGTTCCGGGGATTTCCGAGGTTCCCAAATTAGGTGTACAGACAGAAGATTTAACGTATTTATCGACACCTTAAACCATATTGTGAGATTATGTGCTATGATTATAATTATGAGATTATGTATGTATTATGTGTGATTACTGATTACGTACTTGTTCCCGCGGAACTTATTAAAATCATTCCGGTGTTTGAAAGGGACTCTAGGCAATTGTCACTGTTCACAAAGAAATGCGAGTACATTTTGAAAACGTTTGGGGGTAGTGGGTCTCAAAATGAATACCTTTTCCACGTAGTCACAAGTAGATTAAGCGGGGAAGCCGCAGCTCTTATAGGAGAACGAGATCATATCACGAACTGGACAGAGTTGAGAGAACTTCTACATCAGCACTTCGGGGACCCTCGTACGGTGAATACTATTATATTAATAGTACTACAATTAAAAGCATGAAAATATATAGAGGCGAAAGTTGTCTAGAATTCTGCCATAGAATACAAAACTTAAGAAGCGTACTCATTGCAAAAGTAAATGAAACTGTAATAGACCCTACTGTAAGACATAGCCAAATAGAGATATATATTCATAATTCTATGAACGTATTTTTGTATAATCAACCAGAGAACCTAGTTAGGTTTGTAAGATGGCGAAATGCCGCCACTCTGGAAGATGCATTAAGAATAGTGCTGGAAGAACAAAACTTCCATACAGTCTACGAACATAAGAAAGGGCAACGTCATAATAATAGTAATAATTTTAGTAATCAGTATAGACCAACGCCGAGGTCAAACTTTGTACCAAATAGAGTACCTAATAATAATTTAAATAACAGTAATTCTTATAGTAATTTTGATAAACTGTTAAGGATTACTGAATCCTAATAGTAATTTTCATAAGAATCATTTCAAAAAAAGTAGTTATAATAGCAATCCAAAGGAGTTCGAAACTTTTTGTATGAAAGCTGGCATGTCGACCCGCCGCCATTTTGTTTTTTTTTTAAATCGCGGCGCATGATGTAAGTGTATGTATGGGTAGAGGACACATAGAGAAACAAAAAATGTCAAATAACATGGTACCCTAAAGTGTCACGTTACCGAGATATTTGGAGGTAAAGATCGACATATGAGTACAACGACAATCGACAATATTATTATTACTTTTTATTGTAAGAGAGTAGGTACAATACATACAAAAAAATACATTACATAGGTACATGCCGAATTGGATCTACTACTAGCTTGCAATATTTTTTTTAAGTTTATATTATAGCGTTTTATTGCGATATTTGCGATGCGATGCGATGCGATTTAGTAAGCTAATAATAATTAATTATAGTAGGTACTAGTTAGTTATCATGTGCTTCTAGTAGGTAGTAGTAGGTATGTAATGTACTTACCTACTCTCTTAGAATAAACAGTAACGATAATAATCAATCTGTGAACGATTATTTGAATACATCTGACGCCTATACGAGTAGACACATAATTAGTATATTTTTAATGATTGTCGTTGTACTCATATGTAGATTTTTACCTCCAAATATCTCGGTAACGTGACACTTTAGGGTACCATGTTACTTGACATTTTTTGTTCCTCTATGTGTCCTCTACCCATACATACCACATTCATCGTGCGTCGCGATTTCGAAAAAAAACAAAATGGCAGCGGGTCGACATGCCAGATTGTTTCAATCCCCTTTCACTTCTACCAACTCCCATCAATCGCGTAATTCCAGATTCGGCTCTAATAACGTGCGACACTAGCCGTTCCGGTCAACGCCCGTGCAAAGTCAGCGTTTGGCGGACACTGCACCGCGTAACTCGAGCAGTTCACCATATGTTGGGTTGAATACAAACACTGACGTAACAATGTGAACGGCTAGTTCAAGACAAATTGTAGGTAACTTATATTATTTACACATTATGTTTACCTTATTTCAACTAATCCTATATTTATTTACAACACACACAGTACATAAATTATATAACAATACTTAATTTATACTTAAAAACTATTTGCAATTATAAAAAATAATTATAAAGCACTTACACAATCATATAACAAACAACATAAATATCATCACCCGAACAATTATTCGGATGACATGATGCGCCCGCTAGTAACAGTGCTAAGGAAACGCACAATATTGCAAGCCGTCCGACCGGTTTCGCAATACGTCGCAGGCGCCGCCGACCGCGGCCGAGCTCCCCAGTCGAGACCCTTACACCGCGCGGAGCCCGTGTTCCTCGACGCACGCCCGCTGCTATCGCTTGCCTTGTTTGTACGCTTAATTACGCATTAAGTAGTTTGTGTTATTGCTGTAGTGCCGTAGTTTGTGCTTTCGCTTGTTTTGTGCTATCTATCTGTCTTCTGTATTTTCTTCTGTTCTGACTATTGTATTATATGTGCTTTGTGTGTGTTGGACTTTACACTGCTACGTAAGTAAGCTGAACTTTTTATTTGGAGTTAACACCACACACGCAACCCCATAACTGGTGACCCCGATCTGTACACCTCAAGAAGATGGATAGCGACAGCGATGATTCGGCAAAAACCATACGCGAAAGCTCCGCGAATCACCAAGACAGTGGATTCCAAGTGCGCGGCTCTATTGCTCCGTCATCCGACATTTATCGAGTCGGAGTTAGAGTTGCACCTTTTTGGCCTGACAAACCTGCTAAATAGTTCGCACAATTGGAAGGTCAATTTGCGATATCGAACATCAGAGCGGACACGACCAAATTTTACTACGTCATTTCCCAACTTGACAACCAGTATGCAACCGAAGTGGAAGATATAATTGTCTCACCTCCAGACACAAACAAGTACCAAAAGCTCAAAAGCGAGCTCGTAAAGAGACTCTCTGCTTCTAAGGTTCTCCTTAGAACGTGAAACAACTCTTTATGCATGAGGAACTTGGTGATCGAAAACCGTCTCAGTTCCTCCGTCACCTGCAAAACTTGGCAGGCCCCGGTGTTCCTAAGGACTTCGTGAAAACGATCTGGTCCAGCCGTCTGCCACACAACATGCAGCAGATTATAGCTCTCCAGACCTCATTTTCAATTGAAACCTTGGCTGATCTTGCGGAAAGGATCCAGGATATAGCTCCTTCAGCTCCAATAGTAGCGTCAACTTCTGCTTCGAGACCATCCGTTTGCGCCATGGAAGATATGGCCCGACAGATCGCTGAGCTTACCCGCCAGGTACAAGCTCTCAACAGCAGACCGATCCAGATCCCGAAACCGATCCAGTCATCGTAATCGAGGCCGATCATCATCTTCACGCAGACCTGATTCCCGCTACAGAAAACACCCGCTTTGTTGGTATCACGCCAAATTCGGGAGTAAGGCCAACAAATGCATCAGCCCCTGCGATTTTAAGGCGGAAAACACCAAGGGCGTTTGACTGGGCCATTGCACTAAGGATGGTACGACGTTGTTTTGCGATGTCTGAAGCCGATGAGTTTAGCTAGGGATTGGAATAGGGCTGACTTAAATTGCTTACCGCGATCGGTAACTATATCTTGAGGGCAACCGAATCGTGAAACCCACCCTGTAACGAAGGCTTTAGCCACGGCCTATGCGGTAATTTCAGTAAGTGGAACAACTTCAGGCCATCGCGTGAAGCGATCGACTGCTGTCAAACAGTACCGATAACCAGCAGATGGAGGTAAAGGGCCGATGAGGTGTGAGGAGATGAGATGTGATGAACATATTTGAAGCGCTCCTTTGGTAAATCTAGTTGATTTAATAAATATCTAATTCGGTCAGATACGAGACTCAAAAGTAATTGTGGTGTTAGACGATTATTAATAAAACTAACTATATGAATAAAAGCTTCAATTTAATTTGTAACTTTTTTAAATCTATAATCTGCAACTTTTTTATATTTCTCTTTTCAAACAAATAAATATTTGCTGCCGTATAAATTATTACGTACATTTCATTTTTGTCCACATAATACTTACTTGTTGTTGGGACATCATGATGATCGTCGCTAGAGCTAAGCGAGGAAACATTTATTCCTTCCGTTGGGGCACAAGTTGACAAATCATTGTTATTTTCGCTTTCTCGATTTATGTTATCACGAAGCACATTTGAATATTCTAGAAACAAGTTGTCATTATGTAATCAGTGATCGACAGGTTATAAGAAAGAAATCAACAACCAAGCATGTAAGGAAAAAACATGTGAAATCTTTATTACTCATAAAAGGTTATTATACAGTCAAAGAATATTTAGATGATATAACAGCCTGGTTATAATAAAAACACATTATACTCTATTTGAATCATCATAATAAAATTAATTTATATAATTTTTATACTGATATGATAGCCATTATCAACAGTGTCCTACAGATAACAAACAGCGTTGCGTTAAATAGATCACTAAGTTTTTATTTAGAGTATCTTAAGTGTGTCATGCTCTCTTTACTGTCCTTGCGGTGGTGACGTGTCCGACGCACACGCCATCACCGCAAAGACACCACCGCAAAGAAAGAAAGTCGTATTATTCACTATAATTTGACTTTGTTTTTCTTAAACAATTTTTGACTTTTACGATAGTACTGTAGTGGTACTGTATGACATTGTGGAAATTGTAACTTTTACCTGATGTAAATTTGTAAACGCATATTTTTTATTTTGTATTTTTTTTGTTTTTTTTACATGTTGTGGTTGTCTTACATATTTTTTGTGTTTATTGTAATGGAAAGTGTCCTGCTATGATAGGACATTTTCCAATATTTTTGACGCTGTAAGGGAGAAAAGAGCTGGACACTTGCTGAGTTTCTTGCCGGTTCTTCTCAGTACAAGATCCCGCCCAGAGTAGACTTACGAACCGATGGCATAGTGACATTCATATGCGCTACTTGTAGCCTAAACTGAATAAATGGTTTTGAATTTTGAATTTATGTGATGCCAACACTGTGCACAGCTCAGTGTACGCAGCAAGCGAGGCCTGCTGCACTAGTATTCTGCTGTACACAGTAGTGACATCAGAATCAGAAACAGGAAAAAACACATCGTTTATTATTCATATAGTCAATAGTAACTTATATAAATAAAAACACTAATATGAAATAACACGAATTATAAATGAGAGTGACAGTAAAAAAAAGTATAATTAATTATAACACAAAATAATGGTTGTTTGATATGCTTTTAATGCGGTTCTAAAGGTGGATAGAAATGTTTCACAATACTGAATGTGTTACTGCGTGCAAATGGGAGGTAGCATGTCATTTCAGCAAGTAGCACGCAATTCATGATGAACAAAAAACAGCAACAAGGCCGCCTCAATGCAAAGCACGTACAACCAAACCTGTAAGTACCAGAATACCAGTAGCGACGCCTTGACATCTGTGATTTTAATAAATACACCTTTAATGCTCTACTAAATATTGTATCGTGTTTTCAGTGTGCGAAAGTTATTCCAGCACTCAAAGACTGAGTACTTGAAGGAGCCATGAAATGCAGCCGTCTTGTGCTTTGGCGTCTGGATCATATATATGAAGCTGCCTTGGTGCGTATTTTTTTACGCAGTTTTTCAGGTTGATTTAAATGATGATATACTCGTATCACTCACTTTTCCAAACTTAATCATAAAATGATCTGAATTTAGAAATGTTAAGCAGAAAATACAGCCAAATCTCTTCCTGATATGTAAAATTTTGGATAATCTGATAGATAGATGATATATTATTCGCATTTAAAAGAGCTGGCTGCTGTTCAATAAAAATCAAAAAGACTTTAAAAAGTTGACTAATCATCTCTGCATGTACGGTCGCGATCAGAAAATGTTTACCAGTTTTGAAATTAGATTCTATATCACACTTTTTTCACTAAAGTGTAAAATGCCATATCAAGTTACTTATTACTACTCTTTCAAAAGTTATTATTCAATATGACGCATCGAGTATAACAAAGAGATTGTTAATCAATTTCTGATGTTGAAACTCATGTCTTTATTTGTTGAAATGACATATATCAAAAATGATTGTTTGAACGTCGTTTGAACAAGAGCAAAATTTTACGAAAGATATTTTTATAACGAAATAAAATGGCAAGTTTAACCCTGGAGCAAAGAGCTGAAATAATTTCTCTTCGAAGATGGACATAGTATTAGTGCTATATCACGAGACCTCAATATATCGCGATTCACTGTGAGGTTTTGAATTCGGCGTCACGGCGAAGAAGGGCAAATAGCAGATCATAAAAATAATTCAGGACGACGACCGATACTAACCGCCGCGCAAATAACAGTAATGATTCGTCGTTACGAAGAGAACGGTTTCACACCGACTAGTTATTTTGCTTCTTTATATGATGTGAGTACTCGGATGATCCGACGAATTTTACACCGTGCTGGACTACACTATAGACACCATGCTATTAAAGTGGAGCTGGAACCTCACCACAAAACAGCCCGGCTTAACTTTGCGCGACAACATCTCGATTTTTATTGGTCGAATACTGTATTTACCGATGAAAAAACTTTTAAATCAAGCCAAATCGGAAGATTAACTTTATGGCGCTATAATCGAACTCGGTATGATGAAGCTCATATCGTGCCTCAAAACGAGTTAGGTCGCATAACAGTAAGCTTATGGGGGTGGATGAGCCTCGACGGCGTCGGAGAACTGGCGTCGTTAGAGAATAGAGCTACTGCCATTAATTATGTGTCGCTTTTGGAAGAAGTGATGCTGCCTACTGTGCGCGTAGTGTACCCTACAACAGAATTCCCACACATTACTTACGTTCAAGATAATGCACCGATACACACGGCCCGTGCTACTATAGCGTGGTTCAACCTGCACCGTGACATTCGTCCCATTCAATGGCCCGCTCGGTCTGCTGATTTAAACTTTATTCAACTTTATTCAACGCTGGGACTGTCAAAATGAAAGAAACCCTCATGCTCTTAGATCACACTGTGCTCGAGTATGGGATGATATCAGAGGGACTGATCTATGCGCGCGCCTTGTTGCATCTATGCGTGATAGACTACGTGCCGTCATAGCTGCTAAGGGAGGTTATACTAAATATTAAATAAAGATTTTTGAAGTTTTTATTTTATTATTTCTAGTTTTTTTTCAAAGAAGGTTTTTTTATATATCAAAACTTGATTAGTCAGTCCATTTCCTAGAGCGATTGATTCTCATATCATAAAAAAAAAGATTATAATCTATGGTCAATCGAATTAATATGAAATAGAAGTTTAGAACTTGTGATCTAAATGTGTGCATGCAATTGTGATGCTTAAGGTGGTAAACATTTTCTGACCGCGACCGTACGGGAGAATGTTAGCATTAAATTACGCGACTAGTCAAGAAACATTAACATTAACATTGGTATATTGCACTGTTTTAAGTTTTTATATATTTTTAGGTTAATTTATAAAGTAAGGGTATTTATCAGGATATACAGCGTTACCCAGTATAACCCCGCAGACCATGATCACCATTCCTGGACCATCTCTTCGACCACATGTTGTCCACAACACTGATCTTACCCCGCGAGTTATCATAAATTCAGTCGAAACAATTTCAAGCGTTGGACAGTCTGATGGTGCATATCAACCTACTGACTCCACTTCACAAACTGAAGAAATCGTCACGTATGACGAAGAATGTAAAACGCTGCTGAATCATTATTTGGCGTTTGCATTTCCTTGTTTTTATTATGTAGAACCAAAAGCAATGCGATTAGTATTAATTCCGCTTCCATAAAGACGTTTGCATGTGCCGGAAATCACGAGACTACTAATCAATTTGAATTTTAAGATATGTGTAAGGCAAGGTGCCGGAATTTAGATTATGCATTTTAGATTATGAATTCAGAGAATTCATTCCGGATGTCTGAGGCCAGCCTTAAAGTGCAACTACTGTTCTGGGAATGGGCATAGATGGAGTTAGAAACTGCAAAAAGTGGATCAGAGGGACGACCACCTAAGCAGAGTACACCAGCAGGAGGAGATGTATCTCATATAAATCATCATAATATAGCTAAATGGCGACACATAATTCACATGAACCATGTTACGACATAAACAGCGACATAAATAGCGCAACGACAATCTAGAGAAAATATTTTTCTGGATTATCATGACTTTGATACAACCTGCAAAGTGACAACAGCAGGTGGAACTCTGATAGTCGCCAAAGAAAATTGTGATAGTGGAAGCAAATGTCAATGGTACTAAGAAATGAATCACATTCAATTATGCATATAAGGTCCTAACAAATCAAGCGCAAATATTTTAAGGGCCGATAGAGTAAAAGATAATTAATAATTTAGAATTTTCAATACATAAATTAAACAATTACTATTAAGAATAATAGGTCGAATAAAAAATCGATCAACCATACTAAATAAACACCCTTTAAATAATGTACACCCATACATAAGTGCCGCCGCACTACGTACTAAAAGAAGGACTCTTTACATTTAAAAAAATAAAAGAAAAAACTTTTTTAAAACAAGCTTTTATAACTTGTTAATAAAAAAGAACAAAAAAGTTAAAAATAATTTAAACCTGATAATAATTAAACAATTTTTTTATAAAATATGCTAAATGTTTTTTAATGTTCCATCAAAATGTAACAAGCTTTTCTTTATAAAAAAAATATTCTAATTATCAGGTCCAAATTATTTTAAACTTTTTAGTTCTTTTTTATTAACAAGTAATAAAAACTTGTTTTAAATAGTTTTTTCTTTTATTTTATTTTTAAATTTTTAATATTTTTGTAGGGGGATAAGGGCTCGCTCGCTCCTAAAGAGCGACGATCTTCGCAAGGTGGCTGGAAAGAGCTGGATGAGAGTAGCCACGGATCGTGCTCGGTGGCGCGCACTTGGAGAGGCTTTTGTACAGCGGACTAGTAAAGGCTGATGATGACGATGATGATGATGATGATGATGATGATGATGAAGGGCTTAAGTAAATAGGGTTTGCCCTGGTACCCTGAGGCATATGACATGTTTATACACCCTCATACCATTCACCTTGGCATTGGGTCATCCATCTTATCCATCTAATAAAAGACAGAATCCACATTCATAACAAGCGGAACGAACGAACTTATTTTCCCGTGTTCCTACCGCCATTTTCCAACTCCATCATCAGACCCTGGTTACCATCTAGCACCAAAGTACTCCTCAAGACGAATCATACGAGCCTAAACTCGATGGGGTTGTGTCGTTTAATTACAGAGCTCCTATGGCCATCTTCCAGCTTCATCATCAGACCCTGGTTACCATCTAGCACCAAAGTACTTGTCAAGACGGATCAAACGAGTCCAAACTCGAGGGGGTTGTGTCGTTTAACTACCGAGTTCCTATGGCCACCTTCCGGTGCCATCATCAGACCTTGGTTACTATCTAGCACCAAAGTACTCGTCAAGACGGATCAAACGAGCCTAAACTCGATGGGGTTGTGTCTTTAATTACATATTTACGTTCCATCACATAGATACATATAAAAACGTAAGATGCTTACCCTTAAGTGTACAATTTGCTTATGCTTAACTAAATATTGTTACCATACTCATAGCGCACCTTCCGGTTCAAAAGAACCCAGTCTCAAATTACACTATTACACAATACAACTGATTTTCATTTAACACCTATGGTCATATGAACATAAACTCAAAATAGCCCAGTGTCTATTTACCTTAGTCCCAAAATACCATAAAATGTTAAAACCAAAACGACCTATCTCTATTAAGAACTAATGTCGAAAGCACCTAATGTCATCAAAGAATAAACTCAAAACACAATGTTCCCAAAATACACTAATTACAAAATACGCTACTCTCAAAATACCCTAAATTATTTATTTATTGATTTTCGTTTTGTGCTATTATGATCCATGTGGTATACAACTGATAATAACCATTATTTAATGTTTCGGTAATTTTCTATCTACCTAAATCACATCGTAGAAATAGATAGATGCGACGGCGGAGTTCTTATATTTTGATTAAAACAAATACATATAAACACCTTCAGCATGGTTGACGATATCAGGCCACTTAATAATGAAGTGTCACTTTAGAGATATAATAAAGAAAAAGGCCTTTCTGTCACATTCCACGCTTTTCTTTTGCTTTTCTTGTTTGTCGCAATGGGGAGTAGAAGCAATTTAACGTTTATTAAAAACCAAAAAGGGTATTCTTGCTTGCTTTACGACGGGCATAAATATAATTTTAGTCACATGAATAAAAATGAAACGAATAATTGGAAATGCGTAAATCGTAGTGAATGTTGCTTTGCATCAGTAACGTTGAACAAAAACAAAGATACGGTCGTGAAGGAAAGTGCTCATGTTTGCAAAAGTCACCGCGAACAAAATATCCGAGATATTTTTATATACAACTGTAAAGAAGAAGCGTGTAAGAAGATGACGCCTATTAAGAAGATATTTGAAGATAAGTTAACAGAAATAGAGAACGACGACATAATAATGTGCTCCTATGAAGAGAAAAAAAATTCCTTGTACAGGGCAAGACACAAGTATTTAGGGCAGAAAAACACTGAATTTAATTACCTAAAAGATATCAAGGTTCCGAAAATATTGGCTGAATCTTTTTTAACTGTAGAAAATGGAAATGATGACAAAATATTGATTTTTGCCAGTAACATAAGTAAACAGTTCTTGCTAAGTATTGCGAATACAAAAAAACAATTTTTTGGTGACGGGACCTTTAAGAGAGTCCCAAAACCGTTTTATCAATTGTATAGTATACATGTTGATGTCGGCTCAAGCAGCAAAGTAACGAATGTAGTGCCCGTAATTTTCGCATTGCTGCCAGATAAAACCGAAAGGACATATCATAGACTGTTTACATTGCTGCGAGAAGAAATGGGCGTGAGGATACACAAATATAAATGTGACTTTGAATTAGCACAGGTGAACGCTTGTCGCTCGGTGTTTCCTGAATGCGAGTTAACCGGCTGTTTCTATCACTATAATAGAGCAGTCTGGAAAAAAAGCAATAAATTGAAAATTGATGCCACCGAAGACGGTCGAAACATAATACAAATGTGTGCCAATTTGCCGTTGTTACCTGCTGATGAAATTAACGATTGTTGGGTGTGCATTCTGGGGGATGTACAAATGACTCACGAACTGCTGCTGTTTAAAAAATACATGGAGAAGCAATGGCTGAAATTGGGACCGGAAATACTCAGTTGCAGCCATGAAAAACATAGAAGCAATAATCCCATAGAAGGTTTTCATAGAAGATTAAATATCCGCATGCCGCATAAACCCACTCTTATACGCTTTCTATATCGATTAAGGAAAGAGTCGAGGTACCAAGATACGCGGATCAAAAATAATCTGTTCAGTGGAGCCAGTAGACGTCGATGTGACATCCTTTTCAATAATAAGTATCGAGAGCTTTTGATTGAGCTGTACGTGGGTGCTATAGACGCAATCACATTTTTAAAACAGGTGATTCATCTGAAATCGGGATTGCGATAAAAGGATACAATAAAAATAACAAAATGTTAAAAACAAAGGCTTAAGGATTATGTTTTAAGAAAAAAAATATTTAAGTTTCGTTTTCTTTAAGAAAAACGTGTTTGTTTATAAATATTTATCTTATTTGACTTTGATTGTTGAAAATATAATTTCATGAATAAGTACACTTTTTGTTTAATTGAACCTTTTTTTTCTGAAAAGGTATAGTCAACCAGAAGCTACGTCTTTCGGCTGATATGATGATGATGATGATGATAATAGTCAACCAATTTGATTCCTATGCCACTATAGAACCTTGTCGCTATAGTCACTCAGACGTCGTTTAGTAAACATGTAGAACTTAGTCACTATGACATGGTTCTATAGTGACCTATGTTTGTTAGACAATACTGGGAGGCAATTTTTGAGCCTTTTCGCGAAAAAGATTCAGTGAGAGATTTTTCCAAATTTTTTTAAGGCTCATTTTACTTAGAAAAGAAAAAGACTCAAAAGTTGATCCCTTACTCGTGTACGCGTAAATTCGTACCAGAAGCCGACATAGAATTAGGACCTGAACTATTTAAGTATTTTGAGAGTAGTGTATTTGGCGAATGGTGTATTTCAGGATTAGTGTATTATGGGAATAGTTTGTTTTGAGCTTCAGCGTTTATGACTTTAGGTAATCTTGGTAATAGTTATAATATAGACAAAGTCGTTTTGGTTTTAGGGTATTTTGGGACTAAGGTAAATAGACACTGGGCTATTTTGAGTTTATGTTCATATGACCATAGGTGTTAAATGAAAATCAGTTGTATTGTGTAATAGTGTAATTTGAGACTGGGTTCTTTTGAACCGGAAGGATAGCGCACTGTAGATTTAATTGTTCATTTGGAGAATTAACAGCCGATTAAATTGCACTTTTACACTTTATTTTTACGTTTAAAATTCACTTCACAACACGTCATTAATTATATTTTCGTTATGGGGTATCTGCATCCGATCCAATTTTGCTCAAACGTATTGTTTGCACTTGGGCTCTTCTTTCTATGCGCTTGTTAAAGCACCTGTTGATATAGAGGGTTAGCAGGAAAAGTATGCCAAAACCCAGCAGCAGCATCAGTACTAACAAGTAGAAGTCTATACTCTCAGGTCAAAGCTTGCACTCTCGATGTTGGTCTACAAAGTTCTTGAAACCAACCTGAGAAACGTCATTGGTCGCTGACGCAGGTTTGCTCGCTTCCGAGTTGCACATTTTGATTTATTTCTTTTTCACTTTTCTGTAGACGACTGCCTCTCGCAACGGTAACAAAGAAGCCTATATATTTAATTTAGATTGACCGAGCACGTAACACGAACTTCAGATTGTAGCCTGCCAAACATGGCAGGGTTGCCATGCAGGGATGGCGTTGGGGAGAGGTATTACGACCACGTCATAGTGCAGTAGTTAGTAATTATTACACTACTACGTGGGTAATGATTTTAATCATTTTAAACAAATTTAAAACGAGTTTTAAGTCACAGACTGTGGTTTAAAACGGTCTTTTAAATGTTAAAATAATTTGAACGCAAATTTTGTTGCGAACAAATTACAAAAACACAAATGTTGAAAAAATTTCCACGACCAAGATTTGAACCTGCACCCTTCCGACATTCCCGGTCAGGTGCTCTTCCAATTGAGCTATCGTGGTTCTAACCAGCCCGCCGAAATTATTCAACACTTTTTACTTTGAAAGTGGTTTTTTGCAACTATAGTGTTTATTTCTCGTTTCTTCTGAGTCAATTCTGCTGAGAACAAAGAGCATAATTTCTGAGCATAATGTACTGAGTGACAGAGACGCTCTACAAAGCCGAAACTAGCCGACGATCTCCCTCTTCAGCTCGATGTGCATTGTTTACCGCCAGATACTTTAATCGTGTATGAGCATGAAAAGAGGATGATATAAAATTAAATTGTTGGGAAGTTTTAAATTTTTGTTGTAGAAAAAAATTAAACAAATTCTTTAATGATCTTATATATTTTTTGCTCAAAGGTATTATTAGACTCTAAATGACTACCCCTTAAAATATTTGCGCTTGATTTGTAAGGACCTTATATATAGCTCGTGCCAACTCTAACAAGGAACCTGTTTTCGACCCTGGCTGCACAAGATAGGATGTCCAGAACCCTATTCACTACAAGCAGACGTGAATGTGAGCTTCAAATAGGGGGCAGTATTGTATTCGTAGGTAAACGAATTCCAAATGGAGCATAATATAAATTGTATGTGAAGACAGTTATACCAGGCTATTGTAAATGTAATAACTGTTAACCCGCTGCAATTCTAATATTAGAGGTTTGCTCATCAGAATCAGAGACATGTACGCGACGAAGTGACGACGTGAACAAATATTTTTTGTTTTTGCTTTTCTAAATTGTAATTTTCTATGCATGTGTTTAAAATTGGTAAATGAATGGAAAAAAAACTAGGTATACGTCTTAGTCCTAATGACAAATTTTCTTGTTTATACTTGTCATTTTGTTTAAGAACATAATTTTTACACAGAAAAAGTCACTCGTTTTATTTTGAATTTGATTTTTATTACAATATTCTCCATAAAGAATTGCTTGCAATGCATAATGTATAGTAAGTTTTCGTAATTCTGCTTTAAATTAAAAAGCAATTTAAACTTTGAATCTTTCTTTTGTAAAGTTGTCGATTTCTTACACGAGAGTTCTAATAGGGAGGGACGAATGTGAAAACTTAAAATCTATAGAAAAAGTGCTAAAATTAATTCTAAAGTTAAATTCAATTACCTGATTTTAATATATCCACTAAGAGCAATGCCTGTCTTAAACTATCATCGTCAGAATCACTAGACTCTTCGCCATTTAAATATTCCGTTCCGTAAAAAATATTTAGTAATAAAATTAAGCACGTTGACTCTTTCGTTCGTAAAATCATAACGAACACTCCATTGCTGTACGAAAAATTGCATCGTTTTTATAGCCACTATATCTTTATAGCCAATTCTGTAGTAAATATGGAAAAAAATTGCTTCTTAAAACACGGGGCGTAACATAAATAACCTGCAGTATATTAAAGTTAAAAGGAAGCAATTCTTCAATTCTTTTGTTAATGCATGATGATGATTTATTTGATTTGATTTTTCTGCATTTATTTGTTTGTTTTTAGTTTTAGTATCATGAAAACCAAAAAACTAAGTTAAAATATCTTTATGCAAATATCATGTGTTATGTCTACTTTTTTCAGTATTTGTTGTTTTAATTATTATTCGGTACTTTTACAGATACCGAATACTAATAACAATTGAATTGTATAACTATAATCAAAGAACAATCTGTCTCAAAAAGACAATATCATCATGAGTAAAGAAACACAAAATCTATAAAAAAAATTGTTGTTAATATTGCTTTATTTCATAACATTTATAACTTTTTAATATTATCCGGACTCTTCTAACCAAAAACTGCTGATTTCGTTGAAAGGAGACTGAAGTTCAGCGACACCCATCGTCTTGCCCTCAGGTACCTGCAAATAAAAACAGTGGTTACTATACGGTTCAGTTAAATACATGTATTCGACGCGGTTAGGATCCGTCACTTTATCCCAAATCACTACTGTTGGCGACCAACAGACCTTCTTATTTTCTAATTTTTATTGAACTGTGACATATATTCAAATACATTTTTAAAAGAAAAAAATACAGAATTATCAAAAAGTTAAAAAACTTTAAAAAAGGTCTGTTGGTCACCAACATGGTCCCGACGGTGTAAAACTAAAAAGTGGCGGCGACTAACAAGGCAAAAACTTTTGTAGGACGACGCAAGACGCCCCCCTTCGTTGCCACGTCTACGACCCTAACTACCCCGTCCTTTCCGGGGTACTAGACTACCCGTCCTAAAGGCCAAACACGTCAAGGTAGAGTTCCGTCTGCTACGCACCCAACATCTCCGATTTCTAGCGATCCCTCGATTCGGCAGACGAGTTACGTCCGGGCACCAACGTTGGCATATACTCGGCAACGAAACGCTGCCAGAAGCTTTCTGCTAAACATTGGAGTCGCCTCCATTGTGCTCTACTGAGCTCGCCGTCCTCAACTTTTTGGGTCTGTAAATTATTTGATGTAGTCCCAATTAACAATGAAAATGGTGTTAATGCCGCGACTGAATTTTCCTCTACGCCGACATGTGTCAAGTGGCCTGGAATTCACTATGGCTCCCGCTTCAGCCAGTAAGGTAGCCAGCATTTCTTCTCTAGGGGACTTCTCGAGAAGTGTCACATTAAGGGTCTTTTTGAAGGTTTTAACTAGTGTCTCTCAACATCCTCCCATAAAAGGCGCAGAGGGTACTATGAACTTCCATCGGATTTTGTCAATGCTGGCAAATTCGTAGATTTCAGGCAGTATTTTAGCGGCGGCGCCCACAAACGCAGTCCCATTGTCGGAGTAAATAACTGACGGGTAACCTCTTCGGGCGATGAAACGTCGCAAAGCTATTATTGCAGAATCAGATGTAAAATTCTCTACGACCTCGAGGTGGACGGCTCTAACAGTAAGGCATGGAAATAGGCGATCCATCTTTTGGCTGTCCTTCTACCAATGGTGACAACTACCGGGCCAAAATAATGAAGTCCAACAAATGTAAAAAGACCTTCATGATAAATTCGGACACTGGGCAAATCTCCAATAGGTGGTGAAACTGACTTTGCGTTTCGAATGCGACACGCTTGGCGCCTTGAGGCTATTTGCTTAACAGTGGGTGTGAGGCCAACGATGAAAAATCTCTGATGCATTTCGTTAACGACGAGCTCATTGTTGGCATGTGCGAATTGAGTGTGATAAAAATGGATGAAGTCTCTTTCCGTCTAGTATGACTGGATCAAAGAACTAGACAACAAAACAGGTTATAAGGAAATACTTTGCACGGAGGCTGCGGCATATACAGATCATGACATACCCACAGTATTGGGAAACACAGACACTACATTCAATAATAATACTATAATATAATATATTATATTAATAATAATAATAATAATACTGCTAAGACTTTAAGATTATTTATTGTAAAAGATGGTTTACTTAATATAATCGGCAAAGATTGGTTAAAAGATTTCAACTTATGGCATTTAAAAATTGAAAGTACTATTAAACAAGTGTTAGGTGTGTCTAAAAAAGTTTAATTAATAATTTAAAGAATGACTATCCTGATCTGTTTAACCCAGGTTGGGATCATTTTAAAGAGGCATTATAACATTAAAACTTAAAAGAAATTCTGTTCCAAAATTTATGCCAGCTCGAACTGTACCATTTGCATTAAAACAAAAAACAAAAAGTAAACAATGAAATTGATCGTTTATTAGCTAGTGGACGCATAGCTCCAATTGAATATAGTGAATGGGGTACTACAGTGGTGCCTATTATAAAGAAAGATGGTTCAGTCCGATTATGCGGTGACTATAAAACCACTTAAAATCAGTATCTTGACATTGATCATTTTCCATTACCTTAATGATCTATACCTGATACCTGATCATTCGGCAGATACTAGCAAAATTACAAGAGGGTGATTGCTATTGCGAAGTTGACCTGAAGGAAGCGTACCTACGGGCACCACTGTGCGAGGAGTCACAGCACTCACTCACACAGCACAGCAGTTGTAAGCAACTATAGTTACAGAGAGTTTTCTTTTACCACCGCAAGTTTCAGAACAATGCATTTAAATGCCTGCAGCCGTGTGCTTGGAAGCAGCCTCAGCTGCCGGAAAACTAAAGCGCGAGGCACAGCTGTCGGCGGAGGTTTGTGCCGTTTCGCCTTGTAATCGCCTTTGTGTCACAGACATTATTAGTAGTCTGCGATTTTTAGTTGACACAGGAGCCAACGTCTCCGTGTTGCCGGTTACTCGTAAAAAGTGTTTTTCTCAGTGCAACGAGAATAAACTCTATGCCGCAAACGGTACGGAAATAAAAACTTATGGTGTGAAAACGCTCGAACTGAACTTAAAACTACGTAGGCCGTACCGTTGGGACTTTGTGGTAGCCGACGTGAAGCAGCCGATCTTGGGAGCAGACTTTCTTACCTACCATAAGTTAGTTGTGGACCTCAGTGCGCGTAAACTTCGAGACCAGGTGACAGATTTAAATATTATTGGTTCGATAGTTAGTGTCCAACAATCAACTGTTAAAACAATTAGTGATATACACCCTTATAGCAACTTACTAAATAAGTATGAGGAGATTACGAAACCGATGTCATTCCAGGAAACTACTACACCGCATAACGTATTGCATTACATTGCAACCACAGGTCCTCCGGTGCACGCACGGGCGCGCCCTTTGTCGCCCGATAGATATAAAAAAGCCAAAGAAGAGTTCCGCATTATGCAAGATGCTGGCATATGTAGACCATCTAATAGCGCGTGGGCAAGTCCACTTCACATTGTCCCAAAGAAAAATGGTGATATTAGGCCATGTGGGGACTGTCGGCAATTAAATTCCATCACTAAGCCAGATAGATACCCAATCCCGCGCTTGCATGACTTTACATATATTTTGACAGGAAAACGGGTTTTTTCCAAAATTGACTTAAATAGAGCTTATCATTGTATACCCGTGTCACCAGAGGATATTTCAAAAACAGCCATAATTACACCATTTGGCCTTTTTGAGTTTCCCAGAATGAGCTTCGGTTTACGTAACGCAGCACAAACATTTCAGCGTTTCATAAATAACGTGTTGCAAGGTTTAGATTTCGTGTACTGTTATTTGGATGACGTCATCACGGCCAGCGACGACGAAAACCAACATAAAATGCACTTAGAATTAGTCTTTCAACGTTTCAAAAATTTTGGCTTAACCATTAACCTTTCTAAATGCTCTTTTGGCCAAACTATAGTCGAATTCTTGGGTCACGAAGTCAGCGTCAAGGGTATAAAACCCCTCCAAGACAAGGTAGACGCCATTGTGAATTACCCTAAACCTAAAACCGTGCAAGAGTTACGACGCTTCTTAGGTATGGTTAACTTTTATCGTTCCCATTTGCCTAACACAATGTATTACCAATCGGAGCTTAATAAATATTTAGTAAACACGAAAAAGAAAGATAATACTATAATCATGTGGGACGGAAAAGCTGACCATGCTTTTGAGCAGTGTAAAACAGCGCTACAAACCGCTGCTACACTATCTCATCCGTATTCTGACTCGGCCTTGGCTTTGATGACGGACGCATCTAATAACTGTGCAGGCGCTGTCCTACAGCAAAGATCAGGTGACTTGTGGCAACCGCTAGGGTACTTTTCAAAAAAATTCACTCAGACACAACAAAAGTATAGTACTTACGATCGTGAATTATTAGCCATGTACATGTCTATAAAGCACTTTCGTAAGTTATTCGAAGGTCGACCTCTGACCGTGTATACAGACCACAAGCCTTTGTGCCACGCCTTTTCTAAAACTGGTAAAGATGATAAGGAAACTCCTAGGCGTACGCGGCAGTTGATTTTCATCAGCGAATTTACGACCGACATACGGCATATTAGCGGTTCAGCTAATATTGTAGCCGATACGTTATCTCGCGTGGAAACAGTTTACTGTCCGACTGTACTCAATTACGATAAGCTTGCCGACGCGCAAGCGAAAGATAAGTACTTGTTGCTATTAGGCAGTGAAAACAACAGCCATGTACGCCTAAAGAAATTATTCGTCCCCACGGGCAACAAGTCAATTTATTGTGAAGTATCCACTAATGAAATCAGACCCTATTTAACAGACGAATTCAGAAAGCTTGCATTTTTCACCATTCACAATTTAAGTCATCCTGAAGTACGTGTCACACGAAAATTAATTTCTAAAAAGTTCTTTTGGCCAGGCATGAATAAGGACATAGGTCAATGGGCTAAGGCGTGTATACAATGTCAGAAGTCGAAAATACACAGACATACCATTTCGCAAGTTGGTCAATTCCAGGCAGTCAACCGTTTTCAGCACATCCACGTGGATATAGTTGGGCCGCTACCAACTTCTCCACAAGGATATAGATATTGCTTAACTATCAAAGACAGATGTACGCGGTGGCCGGAAGCGTTGCCGCTAAAAGAGATTTCCGCTGATGTTGTGGCTAAGACAATTTATGATGAATGGATTTCGCGTTACGGCTGCCCAGTGAAGCTTACTAGCGACCAGGGACGCCAGTTCGAAAGCAGCCTGTTTATTAACTTAATGAAATTATTAGGGGTTGACAAAATTCGTACTACGCCATATCATCCCCAAAGTAACGGCGCTATCGAACGGTGGCACCGGTCGCTGAAAGCATCATTGATGGCACGTTTGGATAATAATTCGTGGGTTGACGAATTGTCTACCGTGTTGTTAGGGTTGCGCGCCGCTTGTCGCACTGATAGCGGAGTGAGCGCGGCAGAGTTGACTTACGGGCGAATGCTACGATTGCCCGGTGAGTTTTACGATGTAACACAAGATCGCGACCCCAGTGATCCACTAAATCTAATTGGTAAAATCCGCGAAACTATCAATAAATATGCTCCATGTAATCAGAAGGCACGCAGTTCTCGAAAACTCTTTGTCCATCCCAATTTACATAAATGTAATCATGTTTTTATTAGGGATGATACAGTACATAAATCATTAAAACCACCGTACGATGGCCCATTCAAAGTCCTAGAGCGAGATCCTAAAATATTTTTAGTTCAATTACCGAACCGTCAAGTTCGTATTTCAATTGATAGGTTGAAGCCAGCTTACGTGTTAGATGAACAACATAGCGCAGGTAATATTTGCCAAAATGTGGACAATTCTCTTCCCATGCAAATATCGGACGAGTGTAGCCGTAACGCGAATGAAGACCCTAGCGATCCTCATACGAGTAACTTCGTAACACGTTATGGCCGCGCGAGCAAACCACCCGTACGTTTTCAGTAAAAGTAAACTATAGCGAGCTAGTCCACACTAGCGAGATGGGTTGGCATGGTGATCGTAAACATAGTAAGTAATTAGTTAAGTACCCAAAGTAGATATAGGTAGCAATGTTCGTACAATAACTAAGAAAGAAAATAAATTAAGAGCTATATTGTACAAAGTTCTATAATAAATAATTTCTATTCTAATCTAGGTAGGCATGGCACTTTTATTTTTAGTGATTTTAAGGTACGAAAGTATTAGAGCCTAGAAAGCTATACGTTGTTATCGAAAGCGTGTTATACATTATACTAGACAATGTACAAACTGTTTACATAACAACTACTTATTAAATTTTAAGCCTTAGTACAACGCCTTAAGAGCGAAGAGTACTCATAGTTAAGTAATATGAATGATGGTACACAAGCAAATTGCACTTTGCCTTTCGGTAACCTACTTACTTAAAATAATGTTGAGTTAGAAATAAAATTACGATAAACTACCAAATATCGAAGTTTTCGTAAAATCATTGGACTGTTAAATGTATCATTCACATTTGTCCGACGATACGAATAGTTACTCCAGGCAGTTGCTAAGCATCATGGGTCATCAACAAAGCAAAGAAAACATTGCTATGGCCCAGGCTCAGGCCCAAATCGTAACCTCAAACGTGGAACACAAGATGAACATTTTTGGAACCGGCCTGCTCGTCATCGTGATCATCGTGCTCTTTGTACTTTGTTATGGCATTCGCCTAAAATGTCAACAAAGAGTGAAAAGCTGGTTACGTAAGGAGATCACCACTGCCAACCTATCCACGCCAGTAGTTAAGGTGGAGACCGTGCCGATGCGGCTGCAGCCGGTCCAGCAGCAGCAGCACAGGCACCCGCGCACGGTTACGTCATGTGAACGGTGAATTTTCTCTCTGCCCTGCCGTTCTGTTCTGGTGTGTACGGAGCGGTACATTCATGTTCTATTCCTTCACAATCTAAGTAATCTTTAAAATGTTTATTGACATATTCTTTTCCATTGTCAGTATGTAAGATCCCGATGTTACGCATGAACTTATTCTTTACAATTGCATTATACTTTCTAAAATATTCAAACACATCAGATTTATTTTTCATGAAGTAAACATGCCTGTAACTAGATGCGGCATCTTTAAATAATACATAATATTTCATACCTTGTACTGAGGTTTGGCTCATGGGCCCACAAACATCGCTATATACCATGTCGCCTGGCTGTAGTTCTCTACGCACAGATTTCTTGAATGGTAAACGAGCCTGTTTACCATAAACACATGCTTCACATGTGAATTCAGGATCATTCAACTCTTCAATCTGCAGACCTTCTACAGTTCCATTAGCACACATATTTCTTATTTCTTTTAAATTCACATGTCCTAGCCTCTCATGCCATATTTTTTTTTTGACTACTTCATTACCATTATCTATAATGGTAATGAAGTAGTAAAAAAAAAAGCACCAGAGTTCTTCTTTACTATAGTGTAGCCTTTACGCATGACCACACCTTCTGAAAACAAGTTTCTTCTTAACTTTGGAACATACAACACATCTTGTAGTATGCTCGTCTCCCAACGACTTCTAATAAATCGTTTTATCATGACACATCCTTTTCCTTTAACTTCTAAGGACTGTTTATTTCCCAAAAGCAGTGACTTTTCAGAACATTCTTCAAATTCTTTAAAGTATTGTTTCTTAAACGACATATGAGCCGATGCACCGCTGTCCAATATCCATAAATGTTCCTCAGAGTAATTCTTCTCTTCATTTTCAACATTGAATGCTAACATTGTACCTTCTTGACGAGGTTTTCTAGTGAATTTCTTAGGAGCTCGGCATTCTCTTGCAAAATGTCCTCTTTTTCCACAGTTGTAGCACTCAAACCGGTGAGGTTGATTTGAGTGTTGGCTTCTTTTGCCACTGTTAGACAGTTCTGCTTTATTTTTACATATATTCTTTGATCTTGAAACTACAAGAGCAGTCTCACTTTCTTCTTCACATGCCATACTAGCTTCTTCATCCAGCAAACGAGCGGTTAAGTTTGTTATAGTTTGCTGTTTAGGGTCCATTGACAACTAAAGATCTGTATTTTGCAGGTAAAGTTCCTAATATTTTGGTTATGACAGCGGTATCGCTTAAGTTTTCGCCACTTTCCTTTAACTTTCTACATTGGATATGTGTTGTAGCTATACTTTCATTAACAGACATTTTATATTGATAGAACTTTTCGTGAATAATCATTTTATTTAACTCACTCTTCTGTTCATAAATATATTCAAGTTTGGACATAATTTCTAAAGCTGATTCACAGTTTTCAATGAGATTGATTTGCTTGAAATCTATAGAGGCGGTCAGAATAAACATCGCTATTCCATCTTTTTTAATACACTCATTAGGATCATCACTTTCCAGTTTTGAAGTAAAAATATCTATGTATAACCTTAGCCCTTAGTGCACATTTCATTTGGAATTTCCATTGTCTAAAGTTGTTTCTGTCGAATTTTTCCACACCCATATTCCGCGTGTCCATTTTGAGATGGTTCTATATACCGGCGAAATACGACAATACAATTTTGTTTATTTTCTTTGTTAACTGTTCTTCGATATTTCAGAGTTTCCTGGGCCCATAACCTATTGAGGTTTTGGTGTTTATTTAATGAAATACCGAGATTTCTTGATAACTTTAATTGTTCACACATAACACAACCAACACGATTACAGCGGAGAACGGAAAACGGAAACCCGATGATGGCCATAGACATTATTATTATACCAGAGAGAAACATGTAATGATAATGAGAACAGATCATTCAGCCTTATTAAAATTTAATTCTCAATAAAAACTATTATAAAACATGTTCAGCAAGAAGATTTTTTACAAGAAATAGAAGATTTAAAGAAAAATAACAGCGTCAATTCTAAAAGCAAATTATTAAATCTACGTCCTTACTTAGATCAAATGGATTGGTTATAGTTGGCGGGAGACTAAGGAAAGCCTAAGGAAACATCCTATCGTCATACCACATGAAAGCCATCTTATGAACCTGTTAATTGACGAAGCTCACATTCTTACCTTCCATGGTGGAGTACGATTGACAGCATCCTTTATTCGCCAGAGATACTGGATCATGGGAGGCAACAGAGCCGTGAAAAAACGTCTGCGTTTATGCACAAAATGCAGACGATTTGATATTAACACACAGCATCAAGTTATGGGAGACTTGCCTCATGCCTCATTGCCATCTCGTCCATTTTGGCACACAAGAATCGATTTCACCGGTCATTTTATGATAAAAAGCAGCAAGGGACGATGTATCAAATGCACAAAGGGCTATGTGGCTTTTGTGTGTATGGCAACCAAGGCCCAGATTTAACATCATCTTCATTTTTGGCAGCATTGAGGAGAATGGCTGCTAAAAGAGAAACGCCTTGTCACATTTACAGTGATAATCGCACAAACTTCTTTAGAGCAAGCAGAGCTTTAAAACAAGAGTAAGAAAAGCTCAAAACCATCATCAATAGCAAAACGAACCGTTCATGAAGGAAGTCGTCGATATAAACATCCAATGGCATTTTAATGCGCCCTCTTGGCCATCGGCAGGAGAACTGTGGGAGGCGGCTGTGAAAAGCTTAAAGTACCACCTTAAAAGAGTAGTCGGAGAACAGAAGCAGACATATGAAGAATTCTTCACTGTCTTATCACAGCTAGAAGCGTGTTTAAATGTAAGACCTCTATGCCCTGTCACGGAATCAATCCGTACCAAGTGGAATAAAGATCAGCAAGATATATCTCCTCCATCATACACAAAGATAATCTCGCAAGCGACACTTAATTCTGAGCAAGAACCAAATAACATAAATCGCGCGCAGTGACAGAGCACTCGTAATCGGAAACCAGCAAATAAGCAAAACACACTCTTTACAATAACAATGGCTATATTTTATTTATTGATAATGATTTCTTAATGTTTTTGTCAGAAGATCGTCCCTTTAAATGAGAATCAAGGTCTCTATTTTGATAAAGTGGCAAACATGCAACTGATAAGAGACGAATGGAAGATCATTATATTCTACGACATGGATCCTTATTGGGAAGGGACCAATGCTTACATAAAATATCAAGAGCATTTAGAAGAAACCTTGTGACGTCATTATGTTACAATTAAATCAAGTCTTTTCCGAACTACAATACTACAACAGCCTTTTAATGATGAACAAGCAAGGACGCAACAGACAGAGGCGCGGCCTTATCAACGGAGTGGGCAGCGTAGCACGCAGCCTGTTCGCCGTACTCGATGAGCAATTCGAAGAACAATACTCACATGACATAAGTCTTATCTACAAAAATGAAATCACTTAACACGTCTTTGGAAGAATCAAACATCTATCATAGAAGCAACAACCTCTTAAAAAGATCTGAGTTAAACATACAAAAGCAACATAAAATGTTTAACCAACATATAGTTACACTCGAGAAAGCATATAACACCATGGAAACAGAAATCACGAAATTGGACTATGCAAATGAATTTATATTGTCATCGATCTCAGCGAACAACATGCTGTATAATCTGAAAAACATACAGGACACTTTACCCGAGATAATAACTAACGTGTATAGCGGCAAATTCAATGTTCATCTCATCACGCCACAGCAACTACAAAACATAATATCTGGACAACTTGGAAAAGATTTATCTCTACCCATCAGTAATATACAAGCAGATTCACAAAATATTTATCATCTTTTAATCTTTTCACCGCCAACAACTTCTATAGAAGTTCTTCATTGTACCTACTTTAATAAAATATATTTACGATACATAAAACACTTATTTCTTTTGTAATTTTGTAAGATGGACACAACTGAAGCCCTATTTTTTTATTTTCCCAGGCAAAACAGGCTTTTTTGTGTTTTAAAATGGATAAAACAAAAACGCCTCAAATATTTTTATGGCCCGCACGCCAACGACTTCATATTAAGTAGGCCAGTGATGTGACGCGAAAGTTGCATGTATTACAATCCTCTATATTTACTTTGTTTTATTCCATCCAAATGTTCATAAATTCTATGATTGAAAATAAATTCCGGCCAGTAAATAACGTATTACATAATAAATTTTAAAATCAATGTACGTATCAAATCACTTGATTAAAATTAATTAAGTTTACTGAGGACTTTTGATATTGCAACACCCATCTCTACGTAATGGCAAGATGTCAGTGCTACCAGCGCCACCGACTTCATTTCAAGTTTACCCGTGACGTCATAAACGCACAGGTGTCAAGGTCATCGTGTCATAGTGCCCGGCGTTACAAACGAAACAAACTTTAAACAGTGCAAAATGAGTGAATGTTATTCTGATGAGTTGTTGCGAATTTTAGAAGGTGTGGAACCTGATTCAGATTGGATTATTTTATTATATTATTTAAGTAGGTAAATATATTTATTTATGACATACAAAGGGAAGGTACTTATTGTCCATTCTCGTTCGTGCATTTATAAACAAGAAAGCGGCGACTAAAACACTATTCAAATGTTTATTGTAAAACAAGACGTACTCAAACGTACACAGAGAACGTACACTCCGGTAACTCAGCGGTAGTTAAAAGTCTGTAAGCCAGTCACTTAACCAAAATACGCTGTATACCTATCAACATTAAAACTGAACGTGAACAAAATAATAATATGTACATGATACGTCGATAGGTTATTTTAAGTATAAACCAACAATGTAAAAAAAGCATAGACAACCGTTTTCCTTAAAAGATTTATCGTGCTACGAGTGCCAAAGACTTGATATGAAGTCAACAGGCTACGTTATGAAATAGAAATAGTGAAGTGCCTATTATAATTATCTCTAGCAAGAATACGCATGTCTTTTAGTCTCTTATAATATATACTCATTTTTCTTACTAAAAATGTTCATAAAATAAAAAATATATATTAAAAGTAAATTAGGTATAGACTCTAAGCAATGAAATATTTAAGTTTAATATTATGTAATTTATTTTATTTTATCAATTATCATTTTCTCTCGGCCGGCAGCATGTATGGTCATTCAACCGCATAATAGGCTCATCAGCATTTTTATATTTGTAGCAATAATTAAATTATTGTTTTTAGTGTGTATTCAGGTATCACTACCGATCGTGCGCTCATTAGCATTATCATCAGCAGTTATTAATAGCATTATTGTGACATCGTAATAAACAAAGTATTTCCTCTTCAAGTTTTATCATTCATACAAACGACAACAGATTCCTATCATCAATCATACGAGGGCTGCACTAAAAGTATCGGGAATGGAATATTACCACTGTTCCTGTCATATTTAAATCTTTTTAATTGAAAAGTCCTTGGTTTTAAAAATCTAGTACAATTTATTTATTTAAAAAAAGATTCTCGGTCTTGTCACAAAGTTTTGTCAAACTTGTTTAGTCGTTGAGAAAATGGAATTGACTCGAGAAAATTCAAGAGCGATGATTTATTATGACTTTCGAAGTGGTTTATCACAAAAACAGTGTGTTGACCGGATGATTTCTGCATTTGGTGATGAAGCCCCATCCAAAACCACAATTTATCGCTGGTTTGCTGAATTTCAACGTGGACGTGTCAAGTAATAAGGTATCGGACCACTATTACATTTCGGCTGCTATACAATGGAAGCGTACTCCGGTCGGAGATCGCGTCGCTTGCTCGAACGATGTGCCACCGCGGCCCGCTGCTCGGCGTGTTTTGAACAATAGACTGGTTAGGGAAAAATTATTGTCAACAAACTTTGACGATTTGATGGAGATAGAATGTCCTATTAAGTTGTATGATTCATTCACTAACGTTTTTACGAATATTTATAACGAATGTTATAAAATGCAAGATATTTGTGTAAATAAAAGTAATAGAAATTTAAAAGGATGGATAACTGAGAATTTAAAAATAATGATACAAAAAAGGGATACGTTATTTAATATATGGTGCAATGAGCCTAAAAATATGGTAAATAGGTTAAATTATACTAAATACAGGAATAAATGTAGTAAGGCCATTTTAAAGTCTAAAGTGGAATATGATAAAAAAAGTATATTAGACTGTAATAAAAATATTAAAAAAATATGGGACAAGATAAATAGCTTATTAGGTAATGAAAAACAATCGATAGACAATTTAATACGTGCTAATATGGCAGATAAGGGTAGTTCGCAAGAGATTTGTGATAATTTTGCAACAAACTTTTTAAGTGAAGTTAATCAAATCAGACACTTATGTTCCGACAAAAAGTTATTGAGGAACAGCTACGTTAGCAAATCAGATGTTTGCATGAGATGGCAACCAGTCACTAGTCGAGATGTTAAACGCGTAATTAACAAATTAAGTAGTAATAAATCGCCTGGAAGTGATCTTGTGCGAATGTCGGATATAAAATTAGTTGTTGAAAAAGTCAGCCCTGTAATATCGAACTTAATTAATCTGTCCGTTAAGCACCATAAATTTCCTAATAAATTAAAAGAAGCTATTATTCGCCCAATTCATAAAAAGGGTAACCGTAAAGTTTTCTCTAACTACAGACCAATTGCCATACTATCCAGTATTGACAAAATTATTGAAAAATGTATAGTAAATCAACTTGGTAATTATTTACAAAAAAATAAAATATTGGATGAATGCCAACATGGGTTTCAGAGGGGAAAGAGTACTAATACATTATTATCTAAATTTACAGATGAAATTAACACACATTTAGAAAATAAACAGTTTATAGTGGCAATTTTTTATGATTTTAAAAAAGCATTCGACACTTTAGATACGGAAACCCTTTTGAATGGAATGGGTGAGTGTGGTGTGGGACAGCCCCTGAACCAGTGGTTCCGCGACTATCTCACATCACGCAGCTTTCGCGTGAAGGTTGGTGATGCGCTCAGCGAGGCGGTGGAGGTAAAGTGCGGAATTCCGCAGGGTTCCGGGTGTGGGCCTATCTGCTACTTACAATACGTCAACAGCTTACGTAATGTGCTACAACACTCCTCGGCATACATGTTTGCCGATGACCTGTGTACGCTACGCGCCGGCACTGATCTCGCGGATACGTGTCGCCTGGTGCAGCGCGACATAGACGCGGTAGTCAAATGGTCGCATGATAATGGTATTATCTTAAATTCAGACAAAACTAATCTTCTTATTATCCACTCGCCATATCTGCGTCCTACTGAGTCACCACCCTTCATATATACACATAGTTTTTCATGCCTACATAATGATTTCGTTTGTTGCAATTGTACGCCAATCAAAGAAGTAGATTGTGTTACTTATCTAGGTGTTAAAGTAGACAATAATTTTTCATGGTCACATCACGTAGAATACATTTGTAATAAGTTGAGATTACTTCTAGGTAAATTTTACCACTTAAGATTTAAAGTTCCTCCTGCTACATTAAAATTATTATACCTTTCATTAGTTGAATCAATTTTGGGTTACGCTCTTGACAGTTGTGGACTAACATTTAAAACATACATTGCTAAGCTTGAAATACTTGCAAATTAGATTTCTTAAACTACTAGTAAATAACAAAACGAAAGCAAATTGCAAAGATAATTATCATAAATTATTTAAGATTTGTAGAATTCTCCCGGTCAGTTTAAAACATAAATACCTATTACTAACAAATAACCATGACAGTCAGGAGAATAGCCCATCATTGGTCAACCATAGTCATTGTACCCGGTCAGTGTCTGCGGGCAAATTTGAGGTACCTAAAGTAAATAACTACTTTGGTGATAGAACATTAAAGAAACGGTTACCATACCTATTGAATAGTTTGCCCGGGGATATACGCCGGGAACAAGATAAAAATGCTTTTAAAAGAAAACTTAAGAAGTATTTTTTGGCTAACTTACCTTAATATTTAAGCTTTAGTTTGTTATGTTAGAGACTCGTGATCCCACAGACAAACTGTGTAAATAGTTTTGTGGGACACTGTACTATTTAACTATAAAACGCTGTTTGTCTAATAAATAAATAAATTAAAAAAAAAAAAAAAGCTCAGTGATGATCCCCGTCAAGGTCGTCCAAAAACTGCAGTCACCCAAGAAAACGTTGATGCTGTGCGTAAGCTGATTGAGGAAGATCGACATGTGACATACCGCGAAATTCAGGCAACTTTAGACATTGGCATGAGTCAAATACAAATAATCTTGCATGAACAATTAGGTGTAAAAAAGTTGTTTTCCCGATGGATACCGCATTCGCTCTGTGAAGAGCAAAAAGCGGCTCGCGTTACTTGGTGTGTCAGAACTTTCAAAAGATTCCACGCAGGATCTTCAAATGCTGTATACAACAACGTATCAGGTGACGAATCCTGGATATACGCGTACGAACCCGAAACAAAAAACCAGTCACGAGTTTGGGTGTTCGAAAATGAGTTAAAGCCAACAAAAATTGTTCGTTCACGGCGTGTTGCAAAAAAAATGGTGGCCACGTTTGTCTCCAAAACCGGCCATGTTGCGACTATTCCTCTTGAGGGACAAAGAACGGTTAATGCAGAATGGTATGCTAGCATTTGTTTGCCACAGGTCGTTACTGAACTCCGTAAAGAGATTTGCAACCGCCGCATCATCCTCCATCACGACAATGCGAGATCTCACACCGCGCACAGAACAAAAGAGTTTTTAGAGCAAGAAAACATAGAATTATTAGACCATCCGCCGTACAGCCCCGACCTAAGCCCTAATGATTTCTATACTTTCCCTAAAATAAAGAATAAATTGCGTGGTCAGAGATTTTGATCACCTGAAGAAGCTGTGGACGCCTACAAAACGGCCATTTTGGAGACCCCAACTTCCGAATGGAATGGTTGTTTCAATGATTGGTTCCATCGTATGGAAAAATGTGTCAAATTTCGCGGAGAATACTTCGAAAAGCAATAAATACATTTTTAAATAATTATGTTGTGTCACTTCCTTGATTCCCGAAATTTTCAGTGCCGCTCTCGTACAAGGTGTATGATTGATGATAGGAAGGTGTATGATTAAACCCTATGTCGCGCATAGGATTGGTGAAATCACGGAAATTTCTGACATTGCCAACTAGCGTTACGTTCCAACTTCCGAAAATGTTGCGGATGACGCTACGCGCCCAAGCACATCTAAATTCAACACGTCCGCTCGCTGGTTCACAGGACCTCCATTACTGCTAAAGTCATCTTAACATTAGCCAAGTGAACCGTTGAGTAAGTTCTCACTACCTCAGGATAACGAGGTGAAACGTTGCTTTCTGCCTGAAATAGTGGGACAAATCAACGTCCAGCCGCATGAACTACCTTTACCGCTTGTTGCGGATCACTCAAGGTTTTCAGAGTGGTTGCGTTTAGTCCGTGCTACGGCTCGCGTTCAACATTTTGTTAATTTAGTTTGGTTCCGTTTGAATTTAAGTTGTGAAAATTCAAAATTAAACTTGAAGAAAGAACTCTCAAGTACGAAGAACTTTCAACCTTTTTGAAGTGAAAACTTCTTTAGCGGCGTTGTGCACTTTTTTGGAATAGGTAAAAAATGTTAAACTTGTGTCAGGACACGTGACCGTCAGGACACGTGACCTGATAAAAAATTCGTAAGACGGATGGAGAGTAGAGGAATGGGTAAAAAATGTTAAACTCGCGTCAGGACACGTGACCTGATCGAAAATTCGTAAGACGGATGGAGAGTAGACAGCTGGCGCGGTGTAATATAAATTTTTAATATAACTTAATATAACTTTTTAATGTAATATAAATTGTCATGTTTGTGTACGATAGCCCAATAAATAAATATTGTATTCTACCACATAAATGAGAGTACTTTTATACTGATAATTAAAGCAAATCGTGCAAAATTATTCCCTAACCATTCCAAAATATCAAAAATGCACAACGTTAATATTCAAGTTTTCACTTCTGCCTGCACTCCCAGAGTGCAACCCGTCGTTTTTTTATATTTTTTATTGTGGCACGCCAAAATGACCTCACCCTGACTGATGAAAAGCAGCTAGTGAAGCCCAAGAAGTGAAAGCATACATCATAGCGCAACCATGCTATGCCGAACGCTCACACTATGGCGGCCTGCATAAATGCTTTTTCACGCCCCGCTTAAATAATCCGGGAGAGAAAGAGGAGGGAAACACGTATGCGGGAAGCGCATTCCACATAATAATAATATTTTCAGATTTAATGTTATTGCGTAAAAAACGTGCCGAATTTTGAACGTTATAATGAACGACAGCGATGTGGTGATTATTTCAACGCGAAGAAGACGAAGATCTTTGTTATGTAATATCGCTGGAAAAAACAATATTCTAATGGTAATATTTTCTGGCTCTGTTACAGCAATAACAGTGGGTGTAAAGGGAGTATTACTCTTAACGATGAAATCATAAAAGATAAAATACACCATGATGACGTGTGCAAAAAGAAGTACAAAAATAATTTTTAAATGAATTAAATAAACTGAAAGAAGAATCAAGCCATAACTTTGAGTCAATTCAAAAGCAATACGATGTCGTAGTATGTAACCTAGAAAATGAAGGTAGGTATTGATATTTTACACGAAATCCCCAAATTCGAAAGCATTAAAACGGGATTATACAATGAACGGAACAAAGTATACGAAGTATACAAAGTATACGAATACCTGCCAACATTGGTACCAAGGCGCAGCATACCCCCTCAACCAAAAGTACAGCTGAAGGTAGGGGATCTCGTTTTAATTGCTGACAGCTCCTTTCCTAGACGAACTTGGCCGCGAGGCAGAGTAACTGCTGTTTGGCCCGGGTCACGAGGAATTATTAGATGTCTCGACATCGTGACGAAAGGGGGAATTTTGCGCCGTGCAGTAAGAAAGCTGGTGCTTCTGCCAACTGTCGCTTAATTATTGGGTGCTTTGCATCGCGAGGTGCCATGTTGGCGACACAAACCTCTTTTTATATGTATTGTATACCTTTTTTATACTTTTTTGAATATATGTTCTTTTTACGTTTTTTAGAGTGACTTTTGGCAGTTGTATAAAAGTATGCAATGGGAAGAAGTGGTGGTTTTATTAAATAGAAAAGTAGCGACACTTCGGTGTTCAACAGGAGTCTTAACTCATAAATGAAAAAAAAAGTCGCCAACAACTACAACGATTTTCATTTTCCAAAATACTATTCGCTGATCTTCTTCGAACTTCTCGAACTTCGTTTCATCGCATAAGTTTACTTCGTCAATCGTCAATACCAAAACACTTCTTTTATCGTATCTTGTAAAACAAAATACGAAATCGTATTTTGTTTTTATGATATTTAGGCATTCGGAATACTGGTCATTATTTAACTACAATATTTTTTTATTTATTTACTTACAATATTTAGGACGATTTATTGTAAGAATTTAGCTATTTACATCAAATAAATATATACTAACGACATCTGGTGAACATTGTAACAAACTAATCTTTTAATGTATACTGAAGTTGTTTCTAAAATAAATAGTTCGCTTTTGGCTTGCAACATAAAAAGGTGTTTTAATATTTATTCCACTTGCGTCAGCTGCCATTTAGGTCAGATTTTTTTTCATACATCAAAATTTATGAAATTCCATATAGGTCAGAAAATCAAAATTGACTGACGGTAAGTGGAATGTTTTAATGCCAATTTCGTCAGATCCAGTTAGGACAGAACTTTTTATTCCACTTATGTCAGTTTCCAGTTAGGGCAGATATAAAATATATAGGTGGAAAGTTGAGATGGGGCATTAAGGGCATTAATTTTATTGACAGTGAAAGAAAAGAAAACAGTATACTTCTACATTCCGAGTACAAATATAATTTACAAAAAAGAAATGATAGTGGTTCTAGTAACTGGAGATGTTCAAAAAGGGGTGTATGCTCAACTTCAATTACCTTGGATCGTAATAATAAAGTTATAAGGCAGCCAAATCATATTTGTACTCCAAATTTTCTTGGGTTGGAAGCTGACAAATGCTTTAGTATCATGAAAAAGTCTGTGACCCAAGACATGGGACCTATTCCAGGCATATTTGAAAAAGTAGAGCAAGACTTTATAGAATCGAATGGCACCTCCTCTCTGTCGCAATTACCAACTTGGAAAAGTAAAAAAAGTTGCCTGTATGATATTAGAAACAGATATTGAAACGTCCCAAAATGCACCTACAAGAATTTGTGTGATGTTATCATTCCAGAAACATTATCAAAAGATTTTCTTATTTGCAACGATGGCGATCACGACAAAATCCTAGTATTTTCATCGCCTGTTGCCCTGGATATACTTTTAAAAACAGAAGATTACTACATAGATGGCACTTTCAAAGTCTCACCTCAGCCTTTTTGTCAATTATTTACTTTTCATGCAAATTTGGAATGTAGTAATGAACATTCTTATTTTGTTCCACTCGTTTACGCGGTGTTGCCAAACAAAAATGAAAACACATACCAACGTTTATTTTTATTCTAAAAGACAAATATGGATTAAAAATTTCAAAGATAAAGTGCGATTTTGAAATAGCGACTATCAATGGTTTGCTAGCTGTATTTCCTGATGCAAAGGTAACAGGCTGTTACTTCCATTTTTTAAAAGCATTATGGAAAAAATCAAAAGATATTGGAACATTTGCTACTGAGGAAGGTAGACTATACACTAAATTGTGTTCTAAATTAGCTTTGTTGCCTAAAGAGTATATACCAGAAGCATACATGGAGATTTCTAATTCCGCCTCAAGTTCAGAAGAAATCAAACAATTTCATAATTATTTTATCAACTTCTGGATGAAAAAGATAACCAGTTCTTTATTTTGCGTAGACAAAGAAAACTATCGCACAAACAATGCTGTAGAAGGCTGGAACAACAGAATCAACCACAGATTGCCCAAAAATGGTTCACTCTATTTATTTATTAAGAGACTGAGAACTGAAGCTAACTATCAAGATATTAGAATAAAGAAATATCTTTTGCACTCCGGCCAAATACAGGGAAGGCGGCCGAAGGATTTAATTAAGTTTAAAAAGAAAAAGAGATCATTGATGATCTCTTAAACAATAAATCCACAATCGATGAGTGCCTTTCTAGGCTTTGTGAAATATAGTAAGTTTTAATATGGACCATGAAGACGAGCTTTTTGTTCTTTTCAAATTTTGGTGATAGAAGGAGTTTTCATTTCATTATTTTAATTTGGTTATTAAAGTAAGAGACAATTTATATTTGGTGTTTAATTTCTCTTGTTGACTGTATTACGACGAATCTGGAATACGTCAGATCTGGAGTACGTCGAATCTGGAATACGACGAATTAGGAACACGACGAATCCGGAACAAATCTTTTGGTCGTTATTTATTTAGTGAGCAGAACTCACAATTCTTTGCGAGTAGACTTCGCACGTGAGCAGACCTCACAATTATTTGCGAGCAGACTTTGCACTCGAGCAGCCCTCGCACGTGATCAGACCTCACAATTATTTGCGAGCTGACCTCGCACGTGAGCAGACCTCACAATCCTCTGCGAGCAGACCTCGCACAAATAAGTTACTTGTATTTGAGTGTACCTCATTTTGTTCTACAGGTGCAGACCAAGTGGAGTCCGAGTCCTCTATAGTGGATGAAGACACGGTTCGTGACCAGGGAGCTTCAGTATCCGGTATGGCATGCCACAACTCATCCTTGCCGGGTTCCACTACTGAATACCCCAGTTCATCGGGAACGGCCCTAGAAGACGAGGAGACGGTCGTAGTTGTCGTCATCGCTGAAGACGAACCAGATCTAGAACTTGACTCTAGAAATCCCCTTCCCCAAGGAGACAAAGATAAGCTAGCGGAGAATGAGGACGTTCTCTTGTCAGGAGAGGCCGTATTGGATATTCAATAAAATCAAAGATGGCACCACACTACTACAGTCTGTTTTGCCGACGCCTTCCCTCACTCGGGTCGGTAAAGCGGTTCGGCGCCTGGCAACCCCGGTCCGGCGGCGGAGGCGGCACTTTTGGCTCGACGAGCGGCGCGAACGGTTGTCAGATATTCGGTGTTTAGTCCTAGGTTTAGATTAACATTTGTCTATGTAGATAAGCACCTTTTGTAATTTAGAAATAAAGTTATTTGTTAGTGTGTTACGGTTTATTTTCTGTAGATCTTCTACCTATTTCTTATATTATAATATTTGCTTTAAAAGATCGAACAGTTTGCGAAACTACGTGAAATAGGCAAATTTTTTATATTTCTGGCATTGTTCATACACACTGTACAGTAATTAATATTTTACAGTAAACCAATCTAATTTAAATTTTACGAGCGATGACAGTTCACAACACGAAACAACGCGTTTGACACTCACTGAAATTGTCCGCTGGCTGTGCCGGTGTAAACCGGTTTGTCCTCTCGCGGCGCGTACGTGAATCCGTCGGTAAGAGGTCACGCACACATAACTGTGCTAGTAGTAGTGTACCGTCGTAGCGCGCTATAAGGAAGCTTTCACTCTGTTAGATATTTAGTCATGTGCTATAAGTAAATATTTATTCATTGAGGTTTATTGTTTACCGTATGACGTGTAATTTATTGGTTAGGTTGAGGACCTCTCTCAATATTGATAGTTTCCTTCATGGCAGTTGGCTGTCTAGAGTGACTGGTCGCTTTAAAATTTATAGATATTTGTCATTCATATTTGTAAGAATGTAGGGGGGGAATGTTATTCGCGTCCGTAGGAACTACCTAACCACAACCCTACACGTCTCCCCTGGGTGGTGCTAAATGAATAACAACGCCGGGTCTCGGGCGGCGGTTAATTAACCCGACCAAACCAGCCTAACCAGCTTGGTATATCAGTGAGAGTAGGAAATGACTCCCACAAACCGCAAACCTGTAGGTCAACGGGATCGGTGGCCTTGGCTTGACTGTCTGTGCCATGAAGAAGACAACTTCTATAAAAATCACCCCAAGTCTACGGTGAGATTTCGTGCTAAGAGACTGCATGGCTGGTGGGAGACCAGTCACTAGCGATCAACCTCTACGGTCATGGCAAACGTAGTTGTATTCTGCCCTCTTAGGGAATGGCGTCACCCCTAAGTGACCTGTCACTTCGTCCAATACTCGTGGGAACAATATGAATGAGAACCCAAATAAAACCAACCCAACTATGATCCAACAAACTCTTCACAAGAGCATATTTACAAAAACACGTAGCAATTCTCTCGGTACCATTTCGCAAGACATTAATGCTCCCGAAATAATATTCAGTGCGAACGATCACAACAAGAACGCATGGCAACAAGACCGAATACCTCAACCCAAAAGAAAAAGAGTGGAAACCCAATCACCACAGACAGAAAACGAAAGGAAAAAATCCAACATAACTGCATATGCAATATCTACACAAAATCAATATGAAATACTAGGCGATGTAGAAGACACAACAGATAATAAAGAAACAGAAAAGCCACAAAAACCAGAACCAATCTTTGTAACTGGAGTCCTGGATATCAACGCTCTTAGAAATGTACTAATAAAAATTACAGCAGCAGATAACTATAATATGACAACGCTCAGGTCAGGACACATTGTGAAAATAATGCCAGCAAGTATAGAAGTATACAAATCAATAAGAGAAAAATTCATCATGGAAAACATTAGCCACTATACGTACATGTTAAAGAGTGAAAGACCCTACAGAGTTGTCTTGAGAGGTCTCCACAGTTCGGAGGATACCTCCCAAATAAAGGAAGTACTCAAAGAACATGGACACGAAATAAGACAAATAGTAAATGTACGTCACCGAATCTCAAAGGAACCTTTACCTCTATTCTATGTAGACCTGGAACCCAAGCAGAACAATAGAGACATATTTAAGCTAAAATTTTTAAATCATATGAAAGTATCTTTTGAACCACTTTATAAGAAGAAGGAGATCCTTCAATGCAAAAGGTGTCAACGATTTGGTCATTCCAAAAATCAATGTTACCGACCATTTAGATGCGTCAAGTGTGGAGACGACCATCCGACCACCACTTGTACTAAAACTAGAGACACAGAAGCTACATGCGCAAACTGCCAAGAAAAACATCCGGCTAGTTATAGAGGATGTGTCAAATACAAACAATATAAAGAGCATATACTGAAAATCCAACCGAAACAAACAAAGATCAATATAAACCAGTATACCCAGATGTCGGAAGTGGACAAACCGCAACCAAAGAAATTCAGTACTCATAACAAAGCTGCAGCAACTTTCGCTGAAGTGTCCAAAAATAAAATAGAAAACATAACTTACCCAGACCAACCACTTCATACACAACAACTTGGTGACATCTTAGATAAGATGTTCAATAGAATTCAAACTATGATGTTAAACATGGTAGACAACATAATGGATCGATTCCTCCAACTTTTAAGCAGCCAGAAGAAAATATAATAATAATCTTAAAATAATCACATGGAACGCCAACGGACTAGTCGGACGAAGACTAGAGCTTGAAATCTATTTGAACATGAATAAAATCGACGTGGCATTATTATCCGAGACCAGATTGACAAGCAAAAGCTTTATCTCAATCAAGGGCTATACTATTTACGCTACTAACCATCCATCGGGAAAAGCGCATGGAGGAACGGCAGTACTCATAAAATCTAATATAAAACACCACCCGCTTGAACCTTTCCCAACAGACAAGATACAAGCCACACTGATTAATGTTAATGGTAAAAGCTCGGACATCACACTTGCTGCAGTTTACTGTCCTCCTAAACATCAGATAACAAGTGAAGACTATAAAGATTTCTTTTCTAAACTCGGACATGCTTTATAAGTGGAGGCGATTGGAACGCAAAACATTCTTTCTGGGGCTCTAGGTTAGTAACAACTAGAGGCAGACAGCTCTACCAAACTGTGAGAGATCTCAATTTTGATTGTTTGTCTACTGGTGAACCTTCCTACTGGCCGACTGACCCACGAAAAACTCCCGATCTACTAGATTTCTTCATATCAAAAAACATTGCAATCAATAACACCAATATTTAATCCGACTCGAATCTCACCTCAGACCACTCTGCAGTTATTCTCAACGTGAACAATAAGATAATACTAACTGAAGCACCACTCAAAATTTACAATAAGAAAAATAACTGGGTAAAATATCCAGATATTATCACAGCGGAGGCACAGCTTAAGATTTCTCTGAAAACCATCGACGAGGTAGAACAAGCCATAGAAGGTTTAAACCGATTGATCCACGATGCGGCAAACAGGTCCACGCCTCAACACAAAGCGGGAAGCGCCAAAGAACATGTATACCCTGCGTCCATCAAGGACTGTATAATCAAAAGACGTAGACTCCGCAGAGTATGGCATAACACCCACTACTCAAATGACAAGACTGCCTTTAATAAAGCCTCACAACAACTAAAGGCTCTAATCAAAGAATGGGAAAACGAGAATCTGCAATCACATCTCGCAAAGCTGACACATACTAGTGACACAAACTATTCTTTGTGGAAGGCTACTAAAAACCTAAAACGCCCCAAACAACAAGTTACACCATTAAAAACACAAATGGGGACCTGGGCTCGCTCCGACCGTGAAAAAGCTAACACATTTGCCAATCACCTTCATAAAGTTTTTGCACCACTTCCTAGCAACAATCAACATCTCGACAATGAAATAGACAAATACCTCTCCTCTCCTAATCAAATGTATCTACCACTGAAACATGTGACACCACATGAACTAAAGCGGGAAATCCTTAAACTTCAAGAAGGTAAATGCCCTGGTCACGATCTTATTGACGCTACTCTCATGAAGCATCTACCAAAAAAAGGGCTACTGCTTATACTTGCTATCTTTAACGCATGCCTAAGATTGTCCTTCTACCCTAGCCAGTGGAAAATAGCCCAAGTAATAATGATACTGAAACCAGGCAAACCAGCTCAAGATGTGGCATCGTACAGACCCATAAGTCTCCTTCCGGTAGTTGGAAAACTACTGGAAAAGATCATACTAAATAGAATGCGAGAACATCTAACAGAGATAATACCAACTCACCAGTTTGGCTTTAGAGAAGGCCACGGTACCATCGAGCAAGTGCATCGCCTGGTTGACGGCATTGGTAGAGCGCTGGAAAACAAACAATACTGTTGCGCAGCCTTCCTAGACATTAGCCAAGCATTTGATAAGGTGTGGCATAATGGGCTACTCTTCAAAATTAAAAAAACGCTACCACACTCTTTCTTTCCATTATTAAAATCTTATCTTGAAAATAGATGCTACGAAGTAAAATATAATTCTGATACATCTCAAATGCACGAAATTAAGTCAGGAGTACCACAAGGTAGCATACTGGGACCAGTTCTTTACCTGATATTCACAGCAGACATACCGACTCATGCTTATACCACCACAGCAACGTATGCAGATGATACCGCAATCCTTTCAACACATGAGAATCACGACTCCGCATCCGAAAGGCTCCAACTACACCTGACTCTGATCGAAGCATGGCTCGAGCAGTGGCGTATTAAAGCTAATACAGATAAGTCGGTTCAAGTAACCTTTACACTCAGAAGAAAAACCTGCCCACCCGTAAAACTTTGTAATACAGAGATCCCACAATCAGATGACGCCAAATACCTAGGTATACATCTTGACAGACGTCTCACTTGGCGCAAACACATATGGACCAAAAGGAAACAACTGGACTGCAAACTCCGAAGCATGTACTGGCTCATTGGACGCAAGTCACAGCTGACAGACGCGAGTAAAATGGCTATCTATAAAGCTGTACTGAAGCCTGTATGGACGTATGGCATACAGCTATGGGGCACAACCAGTAACAGTAACATCGAAATTTTAGAAAGGTTTCAAAGTAAAACAATGAGAACTATGTTCAATATTCCATCGTACATAAGCAATAAATATGTGAACCTAGATCTGAAACTGCGAACAGTGAAAGAAGAAATTGAGACATACAGCAAGAATTATCAAGCCAGACTAGACCAGCACATCAACCAGTTAGCTGCTGAACTGCAGGGAGTGGGCAGTCTGAGATACTCTCGCCTCAAGAGAAATAGTATACCAGATTTAGCAACAAGATTTGCAGACAAAATATGAGAATGGCATCAATGGGTGCACAACTCAGCTGGCGATATACTTATTTACTGATGAAAGTCTGTTAACATATTAGATTATTGTTTCAAGGAAACAGATTTCTAAATAGCAGGATACAAAAAAATAAAAAAAAAAAAAAAAATTTGTAAGAATATTCAAAATGTGTCCATGAAATATTTTTTGTTAAAAGTAGGAAAGATAAAGACGTGTTGCTTTATGCAGGTTACAAATATCACTTTGCGTAAGAAAATTCTCGATCTTTATCAACTAATTGGCGGTGTAGCCGTCGCGATATCTGTAACGCGTCGGTTACGTTAAATCCAGAACGGGATGTTGTTCAAAAACAAGTCTCGCATGACAAATCTTGTATGCCGAATAATGAAAAAATTAAGATTTTGCAATGTTTGGAAAAGAGTAATAAAAGAATATGAGCCAATACCAAAAGTATTCGAAAAATCTATGATGCCATTATTAGAGAAAGGTATCAACTTTATTGAAAGTATTTCATCTTTTTATGACAAAAAATCTGGCTTATACAACATGCGAAATAGACCTAATGAAGTGTAAAAAATTAATTTTACGTCATTAGATGATGTTCGAAACAGACTGTTAGGCTGTATGGCCAAATGTCAAAAGATGGCCACCGGAAGATCACCAGGCATCTGTCAGTTTGCACAGAATGTCAACATTACTTCTTGATAACTTGTGAATATTAACCTCTGGCGAGAGGGAATTGTATATTTTTGCTTTTTGGAGTGTAATGTCCTGCCGAGGACACGTCTAGTGGAGTTTTATTTATTAGTAAAAACTTGGGTGGCTCCTTAAGAGCAAGTGAACACGCGGTGTAAACGCGCCGAAGCGTGAATTCGAAATACGATCGGCATCGACGCCATGCTGACGCCTGCCGGTCTTGCGTTCCGATTAGAGGCACCAATCGCCTTCCGGGTGTTTGATAGCACCGGATTTAACAGCAAGCTGTTGGCTCAAGGACCTCTACCATTCCCTGGCCTTGCTTACCACCACCCCAATCTGTCCCTTTATACAGCTCGGAGGAGCGGCCAACTGCAACAGGTCTTTGTATTGTGCACAGGGTGCCGACCTTTTAGCCACTTGTGGGAGCGGCCAGCTAAGAAACGGGCTAGTCAGTAAAGTCTATCTCGGTGCATCGCCTGAATAGACGGGTATTCCACCTTGACAGCTTGCACTATAGGCCCAATAAACCCAATAGCCAACTGGTGGTCTACTTAACAGATGAAGTTAAACTGCCTACAGAATTTGAGAAAATTCTACTGTGTAACGACGGAAAAAAAAACAGAAAAAATGTAATAAAAACCAATACTTATGAAAACAAATGACTAAATATATATAATAATAATATATGCTTATTTTCTACGTAAAAAAAAATGTTTTCCGGCCGGATACCAGATAGTAACCGAATAGTAATGCATCTGTAAAATGAATAATATTTTGGTGATTTCTTGTGCGTAGGTAAAAACCAAACGCTTAAATAAATTATAATTGTTTTGTTCCTAAAGATAAAAAAATGAGTGCACCGACCACGCCATCTGGTAGGACTTCGATTTGTGCATTGGAAGTACAAAGGACTCCGCAAGGCACGCTTCGAGTGAGGGACCAGCAGGTTGTGCTGGAAAGAACTGGTTCGGGGAGCGTGCAAGTATGTATAAATTGAATATCAAAAGATTGTTAGGATTTTTTTTTTGTTAACTAGCTTTTAAATATTGTTTATTATATATAGCCTTGGCGTCCCGTCAACCTCACAGTAGGTGAGGAAATTGAAGTAGTGGAAGAAGAAATATTAAGGTCACAACGGCTATTCGGAGAGGATGATGTATGTATACATTTATTCTTTTACAAAAAGAAATTAAGGATTTGTTTGCAGAAATCACTACTTCGATCTACCAAACGACTAGGTAACTACGAAATTCTGACGTTATAGTGCTGATTTTTTTTTCGTTGGATTGCGCCTACTCTGTATCTTAGTATGACAAAATAACAAACTGAACTAACTTGTTAAATTCTCATGTAACGGAATGTTGCTTCGTGTGGGGTGCAGTGTTGATTTTTTGGTGGATATTTTTTTTTCCTGTGTGGTGTGTGTGTTGCTAGGGAATGGACTTAAGAGCCCTACTGCACTTCGACTGTGATTTTTGCGTAAAATGGCCAATTTTGGCGTTCTTGATCTCAAAACAAAAATACACTAACAATTTTGACTCATTGAATAGTGTAGAATAGCTATTGGCATAGTTTGTAGCAACCTCGCTTTTTGTAAATTTTGCTTAACTTTTTAATTAAACCCAAAATTGCAGAGAACGATTTTCATAAAATGCGCAGCCACTTTTTTGAGCTCCTAGATTGAACTACTGTTCTAAACAAATGAAATAAAAAAAAGTTTGTATGTTATCTCTTATATAGTCGAATAGTTCGTAGCGGCCTCGCAATTTTTAGATATCATTGATTTTATATAGAAAAAAAATCTTATTCTAAACCAAAAAAGTTCGAAAATAGCTTTAAGTTAACTGTGAATTTCTCCTATCTACGATAATATTATTGAACAAAATTTATACCAGAATAATGGTAACTTCATGAGGAATAAAGATTTTATAATTTTTATGCATGAATTTATTCTCCTATTTCGATAAAAACGATGCGATGACAAAATGCGATGCACCGGCCGTCCGAACTCAGTACCGAGCGAGCGCTCCTCAGTGTTGGACCTGTGTCGATTTTCTTCGCGCCAATATCGATCGAGCGTCATCGTCAGTGTATGTATAGTGCGACTACCAAGTTTTGATCAAGTAAGTTTTTATTTTTTTTAGTTTACAAGCTTTTATTTAGTTTCACCTGTCCCGGTGTCTGTAATCAAATCTTGCATATTTAATTTGATCCACTTCCCGGTTACCGATTGAGCTGAAATTTCGCATGCATGTGTAAATTGGATGCCAATGCAAAATTATTGACATGGAGCTGGTCTGATGATGGAACCGGAAGGTGGCCACAGGAACTCGGTAGTTAAACGACACAACCCCATCGAGTTTGGACTCGTTTGATCCGTCTTGACGAGTACTTTATTGCTAGATGGTAACCAGGGTCTGATGATGGAGCTAGAAGATGGCCATAGGAACTACACAACACCATCGAGTTTGGGCTCGTATGATTCGTCTTGACGAGTACTATGGTGCTAGATGGTAACCAGGGTCTGATAATGGAGCTGGAAGATGGCCATAGGAACTCGGTAATTAAACGACACAACCCCATCGAGTTTGGGCTCGTTTAATCCGTCTTGACGAGTATTTTGGTGCTAGGTGGTAACTAGGATCTGATGATGGAGCTGGAAGATGTTCATAGGAACTCGGGAAAATAAGTTCGTTCGTTCCGTTTATTATGAATGTAGATTCTGTTTTTGATTAGATGGATTAGATGGATGAACCAATGCCAACGTGAGAACGTGCCGAGGGCTGAATGGTATGTGGGTGTATAAACATGCCATATCGTTAACTTTGCGCCTCAGGGTACCAGGGCGAACCCTGTTGTACTAAAGCCCTTATCCTCCTACAAAAATACTAAAAAGTTAAAAATTAAATTGGAAGAAAAAAAACTTTTTAAAACAAGCTTTTATTACTAGTTAATAAAAAAACGAACTAAAAAATCAAAAATAATTTAAACCTGATAATAAGAAAAACTTTATAAATAAAAGCGTGTTACAATGTGATTGCAAAAAAATCTTTGTTTCAGAGAGCACGCGGCATCTGTGACCCCCAACATCTGGCTGCTGAGCTTCAGCATGTCAAGCACGTACTACAGGATAATAAACTGAAAGTACCACACGGCTTCGGTACAGAAAACGCAATAAACCAACTACAGTCGAGCGTCAACCTGCTGTACTTCCATATATGAAAGGTGTCACTGACAAGATTGGACATATCTAAAAGTGAGCTTCAATCAACACTTACTTCAAGCCGCCGAAGAAGATCAGACAATTTTTATGACCAGTAAAGTGCAACATACCCCTTCAAGATGCAGGCGTGTACAAACTGGACTGCGACTGTGGGCTCTCTTACATCGGGCAAACACAGAGAAGTGTAGAAACCCGCGTTAAAGAACATATACGAGGGCGGCACTGAAAATTTCGGGAATCAAGGAAGTGACACAACATAACTATTTAAAAATGTATTTATTGCTTTTCGAAGTATTCTCCGCGAAATTTGACACATTTTTCATACGATGGAACCAATCATTGAAGCAACCATTCCATTCGGAAGTTGGGGTCTCCAAAATGGCCGTTTTGTAGGCGTCCACAGCTTCTTCAGGTGAAGAAAATCTCTGACCACGCAATTTATTCTTTATTTTAGGGAAAGTATAGAAATCATTAGGGCTTAGGTCGGGGCTGTACGGCGGATGGTCTAATAATTCTATGTTTTCTTGCTCTAAAAACTCTTTTGTTCTGTGCGCGGTGTGAGAACTCGCATTGTCGTGATGGAGGATGATGCGGCGGTTGCAGTTCTCTTTACGGAGTTCAGAAACGACCTGTGGCAAACAAATGCTAGCATACCATTCTGCATTAACCGTTCGTTGTCCCTCAAGAGGAATAATCGCAACATGGCCGGTTTTGGGGACAAACGTGGCCACCATTTTTTTTTGCAACACTCCGTGAACGAACAATTTTTGTTGGCTTTAACTCATTTTCGAACACCCAAACTCGTGACTGGTTTTTTGTTTCGGGTTCGTACGCGTTTATCCAGGATTCGTCACCTGATACGATGTTGTATACAGCATTTGAGGATCCTGCGTGGAATCTTTCGAGAGTTCTGACACACCAAGTAACGCGAGCCGCTTTTTGCTCTTCACAGAGCGAATGCGGTATCCATCGGGAAAACAACTTTTTTACACCTAATTGTTCATGCAAGATTATTTGTATTTGACTCATGCCAATGTCTAAAGTTGCCTGAATTTCGCGGTATGTCACATGTCGATCTTCCTCAATCAGCTTACGCACAGCATCAACGTTTTCTTGGGTGACTGCAATTTTTGGACGACCTTGACGGGGATCATCACTGAGCTTGACACGTCCACGTTGAAATTCAGCAAACCAGCGATAAATTGTGGTTTTGGATGGGGCTTCATCACCAAATGCAGAAATCATCCGGTCAACACACTGTTTTTGTGATAAACCACTTCGAAAGTCATAATAAATCATCGCTCTTGAATTTTCTCGAGTCAATTCCATTTTCTCAACGACTAAACAAGTTTGACAAAACTTTGTGACAAGACCGAGAATCTTTTTTTAAATAAATAAATGGTATTCGATTTTTAAAACCTAGGAGTTTTCAATTAAAAAGATTTAAATTTGACAGGAACAGTGGTAATATTCCATTCCCGATACTTTTAGTGCAGCCCTCGTAGCTGACGTCAAGCATAGGCGCGAAAATAAGTCTGCAGTATGCGAACATTCCCTAGAGGGGCCGAACCATTACATCAGATTTGATAAACCACAAATCCTCGCTAGAGAACAACAATTCATCCCTAGGATAATACGCGAGGCTATTGAATTTAAAAAACATCCTGACTTCAATAGAGAAGATGGTTGGAATCTACCACCAGCCTGGGATCCCATCATACACAATATTAAATCCCAGCCCCAACACTATACTGCCAGACCAAAAAATACTGTAAGCTCTTTCTGCGTAAAACGGAACGCACCTGATTAAATTTAAATGAGGGTATACAAGCTACTAACTAATTATGAGACGACCGACACCTCTAGTCTCCCTGTAACCACGGACCCTGCAAAAGATTCGAAACGTCAGGATAAACATTATCTATAGTAATGTGTGAAATGAACGCGAGTAGATCCGTAAAAGTAGTTTCATTTCAATGTGTAGTGTTCGCGTAAACTTAAAAAACAATGCCGTAATATTAAATCTGAAATAAAAACTCTGTCTTTCTATTGCTTTTTCACACCAAAACCACTGGATCGATTGATTGAAATTTAGCAAATAGGTAGTTCTGTTTTATACTCCCATATAAATTTGTTATTAATTTTATTCTAATCTAGGCTTTAATGTTTATATAAAACGAAAAACGTCCTTTGCTAGATAAAGGACTAGGTAAAAAAATAAATTTTATTTTTAACAAATTATCATCTGTTTCATTTATGATATCACCTTCATATTATAATCTGTTTTTCACATACTTCCATGGCACATGAAAAATGTGCGGGTATAGCGATAACGAATTACTCTATAGAAATACTAAAACATACTTATAAACTTTGGGAAAACTATCAAAATCGCTTGGTCGTAGTTTCGACACAGTATTGTGGACTCGCGAGATTCAATGAGTAGTCGGGACGCTTCAATATACCTATTCTCGCAGAGTGAAGATTTGTAATAGGGCTCTTAACGTCTATGTGATAAAACTACTACTAATCTACATAATACATGATTTTAAACTAACATGAATACCGCGTTCGTAATAATATTAGTTACTACTAATCTTATTAAAAAATATATGTAATGGAGTGGCATGTGTAGCTTACTGCTGGAATACAAATAAGTACTGTCTTTTTAACTCGATAAGATTATCTTCTGGCTGTGGTTCACTGTTTTAAAGGCTTAGGTATTAACCCCCATATTCATAAAACAATTCACCATTTAAGCATAATTTAGTTAATCATTGTTTTGTCTCTTTTTCTCAAATTCAAAATGACGTTTGTGTGACGTTGACAAAACAATATTTAACTAAATAATGCTTAAATAGTTTTTATGAATAAGGGGGTAAGTGTTTTGCATGTTACGGGAAAGTGCATGTTACTCTAGGATGAGGAGATTCCGTTCGATGCGCCGCATGCCGAAGCCCTTGCTGTCAACTCCGGCAGTGAAACAGAGGACGAAGAAATGACCCTTGAAAAGCTCCAGCAGCTATTACAAGGTGATTTGCCGGAAGAGGAAGATCTTGCGTCGTTCGAAGAGGGAAATTCCGGTGCAGACTATAACTGGTCCGACGACTATTCCACATATACAGGGCAGAGGGAGGAATTCAGAGAAGAGTCTGGTCCCAAAATTGAAGAGACCGTTCCACTGGACATATTTACTCTTTAATCGAATCTGTGTCGGTAGAGACCAATAGGTACGCGTGGAAGACCATCGCTCCGCTAACCGAAGACCCCGGCGCCATCAGCGGTAACTTGCGGTGTAACCAATGTGTAATTATATTAATGGGTATGTGCTTTAGGGCTAGGGTAGACATGGGTAATACTGGTCTACCGGTATTTTGGAAATGCCTGGATTTCGAAGCTTAATGAAACGCGATCGCTTTCTCCTCCTGATGAGGTACCTCCACTTCGTGGACAATGCAACCTTAAGTACCACCGGTGAAGAGAGAAAGATAGGCAAAATTAAACCTATTGTTGATTATCTGAACAATAGGTTTAGTACTGTATACACGCCTCGCAGAGAGCTATCTATTAACGAATCGCTGCTGCTTTGGAAGGCACATTTAAGCTGGATACAATGCATTCGTACCAAAGCAGCGCGATTCCGCATAAAAACGTATGAACTACATGAGTACAGCCCAAGATAATCAGGAGTCCATATACGGGTTTAAAAATAGTAGTGCTAAGACAGTGCTGAAACTGATTACTAGTTATCTATGCAAAGGATGCACCCTTTTCATGGATAACTGGTACAACTCAGTAGCACTTACAAAATTTTTAAAATCAAAAAACACCGACGTCGTAGGTACGCTAAACAGACGAAGGGTTGACACACCTGCAGAAATAAAAAATTTAAAGGACAATAGAATGGCAAGGGGGGATGTGGTAAGTACACTGTGATGACGTTTCAGTTTTAGCGTGGAAAGATGTAAAACTAGTTTCTACAGTGTCTACTTACCACAATGCTGAGATGACGGCAGCCAGGTGAGCAGGAAAAGTTATCCATAAACCGGTAGCTGTTAAAGATAATAGATAATAGTTTCATGGGGGGGTGGACCTCAAGGACTAGAAATTGTCAATGTACCTGCTTGAGCAAAAACGAGAAATTAAATGGTACATTAAAGTTTTTAAACGCTTTTTAAATAGCGGCATATTAAATTCTTACATCATATATTGCTCCAACATTGGCCAACACAAAAAATGACCCACCGACAATTTAGGTACCGATATACCAATAAATATATCTTTTACATAACGAAATCTCAAGAAGTTTGTGAGTCTTCTTTTCAATTAGGTACTTCCCTGATGTGCACAAAATGCTGATACGTTATCTGAATAAATACACTCCACATCTCACTACTACTCAGTTTATATACTACCTAGTAGTTAGTGGTATAGAAGCAAACACGCATGTGTCCAATTGTAAAAACAGAGAAAAACACATTTTATTATCTGCGTAGGTAATAAAATTCAGTGTCAAAAAAAGTCATGTGGACATATGCGTTTTTGCTTCAATGCCCCTCAATTCGCGGACACAATTTTTGTTTATTACAAATCCGCTGTATATGCGTGCAGATCTGCTCCCCAGCAAAGTATACCATTGAAGTATTTGACCTTGGAGCATATCTGCTCTCTAGCAAGCTAAACCATTTTACCTTGGAGCAGATCTGCTCTCTAGCAAACTATACCATTTAGCCTAGGAGCAGACCTGCTCTTAAGCAGCTTACGTACAGGTCCATGCACGCACACATATAAACAGTACTGTGACGCTTAATTTTCAATTTGACTTCTAAATAGATTTTTACAAATATTATATATGGAGAGTGAACTGAATAATATCCCATTAGAAAACTAGTTTATTCATGTGAGCAATACATTCATTTTTATACTCTATGGACCATTGCATGATGCTAGAAACTACGTGTCAAAAAGGGTAGCCAAATCACCTCGAGTTTTTCTTCAAAAACCTCAGTTTTTTCCATCGTTTATGTGTTTTTTATGTTTTTTTACGTAAAAAGGGTATTCAGTTATATAAACAGAGTACATTCTGATATCTGATATCAAGTAATTTTGTGACAAAACTACTCGAAAGTCGACGCGACTCGAGAGCAAAGTTGCCATTTTCAGTATCTCAATTTCAATTTCCAAAATGATATTACTATGTATAATATCATGTAATTCAAGCTTTTTTTGTATTTTCAGTAAGTTGTATCCTTTATCTGTTTAGGTAATATAAAAAAAACGAAAATAGTTTGAAAACTTTATAAAAATAAGGTCGAATAATACAATATGTACGAAATTTCAGCAACCTGTTTAAAGTGCCTGTAAAAAATTAGTAAAACATGTATTATCAAAAAAATACAGTGCATGCTATTTACTGGTTATCTGACTATCAGAAACTATCAACTTTTTTATGTCCTTCATTCAACTATGTGCTAATTATCGAGAAAATCTGAATGACGGCGAGCGCGCTCTCCGCGCACGATATTTCCCGCACGTAGACGTTCAAAGGGGGGGCACAGTTGCGCGTACAAAAGGTTAAACCTTATATTGATTATTTTGGGTTGATTCCCATCGGAAAACTTTCTGAAGAAGCTTCAGAAACGAGAAACAAGAAGTTTAGAAAATATAGAGAACACCATTCTAGAAAAGTAAACAGGTATGCGTCAAATGAGGACATATTTCATAATCTTCTTTTGTCGTCCGACCCTAAGCTTACAATATTACGACCAAGAATGGCAAACTCAAGTGGATGACTCTCTCTCCTGAAGCTCGGAATCTTTTGATATTTTTGAACCTGAATTTATAGATATAAGCAATATAAGTGATATTAGCGACACAGAATAATTCAATTGTTAAAACTTAAGGCGAAGGGTAAGGCACACTGGCGCCACCAATTGATAATTTGACAATTACTAACGGACCGGATCTTTTTTTAAACATTGCGTACCGTCCGACAACATGAAAGCATCCATAGTATTTATTTAATAATTGTGCACTTTTTTTGTTGCGTGGTTTATTCACAAAACGGGCTATCGCATTTATTCACAAATAATGGCCACTTTTAATGTTAGCGAATGAATACAAAAACAAACCCAAAAGTAGTGCACAATTATTAAATAATAGATGTTTGCCTAGTGTAGGAAGGTCCGCAATGTTAGAAAAAATCCAGTTTAGCAGTTATCAAATTAAATCCATTAGTGGCGCTAGTGTGCCTTACCCTTCGCCTTAAGCTGGAACAATACAAACCAATTTTGTAAATTAAAACCTATTAAAGACTCAATTTTGATATATTGTATTTACTTTTTACATGTTTTAATTTTGTTATATGACATCACCTGATGTAATGGTCTGGTTGATAATGAATTACATTAATATACAATTCATAATAGTCATTTTATTTCGTTTTTTATAACTATTTTGGGTTTAGTACTCGAAATAATCCCTAAGAAAGTTTGAAAAAGTACCTAAATTTAGCTTCATAAATCAGAAAAACGGGGCAGTCCGGGACAATGCTATGTATGTGGCTCTATATATAAACACCCATAGTTTAACCCTATATAATACCAAGCTAAGATCTGCCAAGACTTGGAACTTATAGAGCATGTTAGATTTCGTCCCATACATTTTTTTAAATATTCAATTTATCTTGTTCAATATAATATTTATAAAAAAATTGCACTAATAACATCTGATCGCTGTAATTAGAGCTATCGATTCGCATAAAGAAAATAGTTATATGTAACAAAAAAGTCTTACGTCCGCAAATCCGAAATCCGTCCCACGGTGCGGCGGCTGCTAGTGCTCTAATAAGTAAATAAACGCCAAAATACCGTCTTATGCGGGAATCGAACCTAGTTACGCCTTTCGCTATCCGGACGTTACCCATCACAATTCACGTAATCTTATGGTACATTATATATTTGTTTCAACATCGTCAGTTGAAAATCATTTAGGCAAATCTGTCTGCAAATCATCTATTAAAATACCTAAATTAAAACTAAATAAAAACGGAAAAACACTATTCTAACTTTAAGTCTGTAAAGGACCTTAACTAACTTAACTAGAAATTTAAAAATCTATATAATATGAAGATATTTATGAGTACTCTGTCCGCTTAGATACCAATGGACGGTTACGAAGCGTATAATATATATAATAGTTACATATAAAAGATTATTGTAATCGTGTATATGTAATTAGAGACTTATGATGAGAAAAAAATTATGACTGGTTGGTTGTGTACAATATTTAGATAACTTTAAATGAAAATATATAATTACACCTTTGCTCCTAATATGTATTTGACTGCCTTGTCACCTCACATTTTTATAAAGCTGACTTTACATATAATAAAAAATGGCTAAAATGTTTTGGAAATCTCGGTTACAAAATATAACAAATTATTGGTGCGGAATTGGTGTATTTTTTTCGTTACTTACGGTTGTTTTTATCCCTGACGTGATACCATTTTTCCGAAGTGCAACAAGCGTCACTGGTTTCGGGCGTCTCTCAAAAGGTTCGAAGAAACCCTAAAAACAAATTTTAATTTATCCTGACAACGTGAAAATACCTTGAATAAGAATAGAAAGAAATAATATTACGTACCTTATCAAAAGAGGGGTCAAAACCAAATGATAAACTTTTAGCTAATCTGGTCAGAGATAGTGGCACATCTGTGCGCCTTGTTTGACTGCTTGATATATGAGATTTCTGTAACAACTAATATAGTAACTTAATGAAACACCCTTTTATGTGTAGTTTATATTCAATTTAAATTAATATTCTGAAGATATAAAAATGATTATTTTTACAAAGAAACCCGCACTAAATGTATAGAAAACTGGCTAAAATTTTGCGAAAATATAATTGTAACATGGTGATCAATTGCTTTGTCTCGCACCGCTTGGCCTTTATCTCACTCTGTGTGTGTTAATGTTAAGTGATGATAAAGCCGAAGGTGGAACCGCAGTTTTTTCCCGAAATCTCAACTACTGCACCGGCTATCTTATCTCTAGGTGCAGGCTACGAGTAACATTGATATTATGGCGACATATTTAGATAAGATCCTCCTTTAAAACAAAATTGTGTTTTGCTTGTTTTTGAAGATTTAATTTTTCCATAAACTTAAAAAACATTAATGTTTAAAAATTTCATGAAATTTTTGTGTACAAGGGAAACTGTTTAACAAGGGTGTATTGTGTATTTGTCAATTTCCATTAAGATTAGGGAATGAGGGCTATGTTTTTAAACAAAGTAACGAGTTGGTATTATGTTTGATAGAAGAATCAAGATTATTTGAAAATGTGTCTGAAAGTAAGCTTACTTAAATAAAACATTATTTTCTTAATTGTTTTACTTGTGCATATGATTGTTCATATGCATATATATAATATTTAATATATAATATTTTTTTAAAGTAAAAAAAAATTAAGACGCCTTTTTATATCTTTTCACATTTTATTGGCATTTTTTTAACTCTGAGAAAAATGCCAGCGACGACGCGGCGCTTTGTCCATACAAACTTATTCCTTTTTTTTTATTATGGCAGGATCTCTATAGAATTTCATTGAATTTTTGCTGGATGACAACAGCTAGGAAGCAGGCGGCCTGCATTAAATTGTTGTTAAAGACTAAAACCAGCCGCTGACTCTTATTTTTAATGATAAAAGGAAAAAATGTCGATCATTGGAACACTGGTGTCACTCTCATATGTATTCTCGAAAAACATAACTCATCTAGTGTCAGTTCTGGTAGAAAAGAGTAATACAATTACTGAAAATCTTTGGATAATTTGCAGTTTTCTTATAGATCTCACCAAAGGGTAAAAACTCCAAAATTGTAACCCTTTGAAATTCCAAAAAATAATTACGGTTTATTCATAATATTGGAAAGGAAACTGCACACACTCTATCTCATCCTTCTCCTACTGATTTCTAGGTTCACAGCAGGCTAAGAAGCAGCAGCTTTTATACGACTTTTATGAAATTCCAAACGAAACGCCTACAAAGCTACATATATATATCAACGAATTCCTAATCTCAAAGTTTTGACGCAACAGCCCCGCCCGATCCTCTAAATGCCATTACACATTTACAGAATACACTAAACATGAACACTAGTTTAGGATCAAGCCACCGTACTCGTAGAACAAGGGTACGACGAGCCGGTTCACACGCGCTCTATACCAGGTATAGACCCAGGTTCGATTCCTGGCTGGGTAGGCATTTAATTTGTTCACTGTTTATTTTTATTTTTTATTTTATTTTAATCGGCACATAAACAGCCAAGGCCAATATAAATGTACACAACTAGCTTAGTTTGATAACAGAAAAAAAAAGTTATAAAAGTAATGATGCTTAAACACTACAACTTACAATAATCACAATATTCATAAAACGAGAGGACTAACATGAAATCTGAAATCTGTAAGCCACACCAGTCGATAAAAATACTGTCATATATAAAAAATAAATAAAAAATAGTTACTATATAAGTAGATAATATTAACAAATAATAGTATAAATAATAATGTTTTATTTCTGTTTTTACTTATATGATACTTAAATAAATAACTAAAATTATGCAAACAAATACAGGGAGTGTGTAAATAGTTTAAGGGGAGATAAGGCTTAATTTTATCTTATCTTTAAAGTGTTTTTTTGTCTCGAGAAAAATATCGAAGTTAAAGAGTTTCTTATTGTAAAGGCGTGGAAGACGCGTAAGAGTAGAATTAATACCGTAATTGGTCTGGTGTGGTGGTGTGGTGGTGTGTGAAAAAGTGGGGTATGTCGTGTATGAAAAGAGGGCACACAGAGGGACAGGTCCGCCAGCAGCTCAGGGCAGTCCAAACGGCCACGCATCAAGTCCCATAGCAATCCCATGTCCAACACCTGGCGCCGCTCCTCAAGGCTAAGTAGTAAATACTCGCGACAGCTATCCAGATAAGAGTCGGATTTATTAAATTTATAGTTTAGGTGACGTATAAACTTTTTTTGGATGCGCTCTATTATTGTTGTAGACGTCGTATCGTGGACACCAAATAGGACTGGCGTATTCAAGTATACTTCGTACGTAAGCATAATATACTACCTTAAGGGTAGTTAATGACTTAAATGGACGACATGTGCGGATGACAAAGCCCAGATTGCGAAACGCTTTATTGACTATCACATCAATATGCCGGGACATTATCAATTTGTCATCCAGGAGGACACCAAGGTCCCGCACCACATCAACCCTCTCAATCACAGCGCTGTTCAATTTATACTGGAATAAAATAGGTTTCCTCTTTCTCGTGAAAATGATGCTGTTACATTTATTTAAACTTAAATTTATATTACTGTTTTTATAATAATCGAAAAGGTTATTTATATCGTTTTGTAAGAGGAGACAATCTTCAAGTTTATTGATCCGCATGAAAACTTTTTGTCCTCTGCGTAAAGAAGATGTTTGGCGTTAAAAAAGCAACTGGATATGTCAAAAATATAGGCGCTGTAAAAAAGAGGGCCAAGGTGCGAGCCCTGTGGAACGCCGGATGGGATATCAATAAATTGATAGCAAAAACCCCCCAATACAACCATCTGTGATCTATTAGACAGATAAGATACCACCCATCTTAACAAATCGCCGTGAATACCAAGCTGCTCTAGCTTACAAATAAGAATGGCGTGATCCACTCGATCAAATGCTTTCTCAAAGTCCGTGTAGATGGCGTCCACCTGTCCCCCACCCTCCATGTTTTTAAAGACATAATCAGTGAAATAAGTCAAGTTTGAAGTGGTGGAGCGACCTTTGAGAAAGCCATGCTGTTCCCCAGGTATTCCGGAAGCAATAACCGAATATATCTGCTGGTAAACCACTTTTTCAAGTAGCTTACCTAGTGTGTTTAAGATTGAGATAGGGCGATAATTCTTTATATCACTCTTAGATCCTTTTTTATGTACAGGAATAATCTGAGCCTTTTTCCAGATCGAGGGAAAGTTACATTCACTAATTGAGCGTTGAAAGAGTAAAGTGATTGGCTTGGCAAGACTCTTGGCACAAGTGGATAAAAAGTAGGGAGGAACTCCGTCACAACCAGGACCTTTAGATCTGTCAAGTGCCCTAAGTAACTTTAGGACTATATCCTCAGTGACCTCGATGCTGGATATGGATCTGCTAGGTATCGTATTTTGTTCTGTGTTAGGTTTCTCATAAGTGGAAGGGGTTTGTAGGAAAACACTTTTGAAATATTTGTTAAAAGCATCACATATATCTAAGCCCGTACTGAAGGTTTCGCCGTTAAAGTTAAAATGATTAGGGTACTGTAGTAACCGAGACTCCTTGCTCGGGCATACATGCTGGCAGCCGCCGTGGCCTGAATTCAAACGGTGTAGAATAAAAAGAGATGGAAGAAAAAAGAAGAACATCGCGGACTCGGTGACGGGCCGCGTCAACAATTGATTGTTATTATTTTAATGTGGAAAACAATATAATATTTAAAGCTTTGAAAGCGTTATTATTGAATAAACCCCCGGTACCTCAAGTAACGACCCAGCCGGGCGTTACAGTACGATGAGGAACCTTTCTTAGCCTTTAAATATTTCCATAAGTACCGTGGATTGTTTTTAATATTATATTCTGCATTGTCTTTAAATTTTTTGAAACAACTATCCTGTACGCGCTTTTGCCTGATCCGTAGAATAGAAAATACATCATAGTCACGTTTATTACCATATTTTTTTCATCTTTTGTGTACCTTTATTTTTTCACGTATAATTTTGATTAAAGCAGGGCTGTACCATACTGGATACCTAGCTTTATTAACCTTACTCTTAATACGAGGCATGTACATTGTGAAACATTCATTAAGTTTAGTATAAAAAACGCCCAAAGCACTATCCACTGTAACTTCTGTGCTAAATAACTGAGCCCAGTCGACTTTGAGTAAGAAATTACTTACCTTTTCGTAATCACATTTAGAAAAGTTAAAATGACTTGGGCGCGCTTCATGGAAAGGCTTTAGAAACAAATCCAGCACCTCAAATGCAATAGCGGGATGATGCCGGCCCTCCTTAATCAATGGGAGCGTGTTACTGATTGCTAATGGAAGGTCACAAAAACACAGATCCAAAATTCTATTTCTATTTAATTCAGCTTCAGTGCAGCAATCAGCAAAAAATAAAAAAATAAAATTTACTATAGCGTTGTGTTATCAAAGTGGTACCTATTTCATCTGTGAGATGAATCTGCATAGCCATCGGTTGCAATAACCGTTGGATAGATGGCACTGTGCCGCTAAAGCACTCAAAAATTAAAAAGCAGTGTAAAGATTCAGTGCTTACGTCAGCCTTCCCGGTAGCATAATGGTCAGTGCAGCCGCCCGGATTGCAGAAGACCCAGGTTCGATTCCTGGCTGGGTCGGGTAGTCATTTAATTTTTTCACAGTATTTTATAAATATTTAATTCTGCTTCCGTTCAGCAATTAGTAGTTAAAAATAAAAAGTAAAATTTACTTACTGGTTAAGCATACTTTTTTTACTGTGCCTTCGTCAAAATTGTCTTTTTGCCCAGATTCGTTAAGTTCTCATGAATAATAAATGGGTTGATTAAACCATATTTTACCTTAATTATATCTCTAAAAGTTAACCATGGGTTTAAATAAATAAAATAAATAAAAAAAATGAATAAAAAAATTAAAATGAAAAAAAAAAATCTATTCTAACAATTTTGGAAAAACACCGAAAGTTAAAGCAACAAACTATTTATCACGTATTATACAAAACAATGCCTATTGCCAAAAACACTTACATTGTCATTGAGCTGTTCCCAAGAGCGATTGACTGCCACACCCGAAGAAGAAAATTATTGTGAAAAAGCGTTAAAAGATAATAATTACTTACGTATTTAGTCAAATAAGCATTTTGATATTAAAAATAAATGTTAACTTTAATAAATTATTTTCATTCGACACCACTGAATTAGTAGTATTTTCGTTATACAGGGTGACTGGAAATTAGTGGCGGAGCCGTTAAGGGGAGGTAGTCTAGGGTTATTCCGACAGATATCACTACGAGACCTACCGTCCTTACTTAACCCTTTCCAAGATATTCCTACTTAAAGAGTGTAACCCAAAAAATCGTACAAAAAATTTTCAAATAGTAATAAATCCAAAAAAAAACGTGATTTCGGCCTACTTTTTTTGTTTTGAAACAAAGATATTCTAAATAAGTAATATTAATTGTTAAATCTCCGTAACTGTCATTATTTAATGCAAAAACTGCTAAACAAAAACGGAAAATGTAAAAAAAATACTTTGATGGCTGATAAAACTTCAATTTATTAAAAAAAGTCACTCTTTATTATTACGTACAAAATAATTAAAAAACTTCTACGTTTCGTACCCTTTCGAATGAGATATTAAAGTCCAAAATCGGTTAAGGAACAATGAAGATATGGTTAATGGAAAAAACCCGTAGAGCCCGTGTAGAGTCCTTTGTTCCGAGAACAAAGGACTCGGTCGACGCGCACGAGTCGAGATTGCCCCTCCCTCTTGCTCAGTCCGCTCTTACGGTTTACTGTGTTCGGATGTGCTTACTTTCTCTCAGTTTTGATTTTTCTAACGACTTGGCTTTTTCCTGGACTTTTGTATTTGATTCTCTTCCCGACAACTTGGACTGTTTGCTGTTTTCTGTGACTCCTTACGATTTGGCTGAGTGGTTTATCGGACCAATAATGGCAGAAAGAACATCGTTTAGTAACGAAGAATACGAAGATATTCTTTTTTATTACGGAGCTGCCAGAGGAAACGCTGAACAAGCTCGTCGTGAATATGGCGAAGTATTCCCTAATCGTCGACTGCCTGATGCCCGCGTATTCTCCCGAACCTTCCGGCGGCTGCGGGAGCGCGGAACCGTCGTAAGATACCAAGGTAAGAGAAAGTTATTATTATTAAAGCATGTTCAAACCAGAGATTTCTCCATACAAAATGTAGTTCCTTCCTGTACAGGCCACTCTACATTACTGCGCCGCCGCTAGTTTCCATACATGCGCTATAACAAGGTTTTGTTCTAGCGCTTTCGATAATTGTCCAGCTATAAAAATAAACCTTTCCTATTACTCTTATTAACGTGCCCTTTAAATTGTAAGATTGCAAAACAAATGTCGCTGTCCAAATTAGTCAGTGAAAAGACTCGCAGAGATGGGTGCCATAAATCATACAAGTAAGATAACGGATATCACTTCACACTGAAGCGCGCTATTATTGTTTACTATTTTTTGTCGAAGTCGATGGATTTTGGTAGAGCTTTTGTAAGAATTTGTATTGTGCGGTCATTGTTGACGCACATTGCACTATGTCGACAGACGCATTCCTACTAGAGAAGTGATTCATGTTATGGTCCAACCGACGTGAGTCTTTGCGCGGAGCCAGACCAACCTAAACAATAGCCATGGTAGTAACACTTAATTAAAAAAACTTTTTTGTTTTTAGGTGACGCAGGTAGACCTCGACTGGATGTCGGGGACGACGAAGAAGAAAATTTAAATTATTTCCAAAGAGACCCTACGCTGTCTACACGAATGATAGCTCGCCGTATGGGACGCTCTCAATGGAAGGTGTGGTACACTCTTCACGAAAATGACCTCCATCCTTACCATTACACACCTGTTCAGGCTATAGAAGAAGGGGACCCTTTAAGAAGAATGCAGTTTTGCAGATTTTAATAAATGCGGACGTTGAAGATAGAAATTATCTCAGAAGAATTTTATGGACTGACGAGTCTAAGTTTGATAGGGACGGCATTACGAATTATCATAATGCTCATTACTGGAGTGAACGAGCCATGGTTAATCCACACCTAAAAAGACAAAAAGGTTCACAGAGAAGGTTTAATCTAAATGTGTGGATGGGTATAATTAATAACCGCTTGATTGGACCACATTTCCTACCGCAAAACCTCGATGGGGTTGAATATGAAAATTTTCTGAGGAATGTATTTTTTGAATTAATGGAAGATGTGCCGCTAGAAACGAGGCAAAACATGATATTCATGCATGATGGCTGTCCGGCGCATTTTAGGCTAGCTGTGAGAAGTTGGCTAGACCAACACTTCCCCGACCGATGGATAGGTAGAGGTGGTCCAATACCATGGCCGGCACGTAGCCCCGACCTCACACCCATGGACTTCTTCGTGTGGGGTCGAATGAAAACTTTGGTTTATGCCACTGACGTCCCTGTACCAAACGTTGAAGACTTGCGCAACAGAATAATCAACGCAGCGCAGGAAATACAAAGGGAGCTTACAGACTCAAGGATTGTTAAAACGGGTGTCGTAAGAAGAGCACGAGCTTGTATTAGAAATAATGGTGGGCACTTCGAAAATGAACTGTAGACAGTTTTTTATTTAATAAATTTTTATTCTTCAGTAGTTTGGTTTTTTCTTTCATTTTTATTATTACTCTTATCTTGATGGTTCCTTAATCGATTTTGGACTTTAATATCTCATTTGAAAGGGAACGAAACGTAGAAGTTTTTTAATTATTTTGTACGTAATAATAAAGAGTGACTTTTTTTAATAAATTGATGTTTTATCAGCCATCAAAGTATTTTTTTTACATTTTCCGTTTTTGTTTAGCAGTTTTTGCATTAAATAATGACAGTTGCGGAGTTTTAACAATTAATATTACTTATTTAGAATATGTTTGTTGCAAAACAAAAAAAAGTAGGCCAAAATCACTTTTTTTTTAGGATTTATTACTATTTGAAAATTTTTTGTAAGATTTTTTGGGTTATACTCTTTAAGTAGGAATATCTTGGAAAGGGTTAAGTAAAGACGGTAGGTCTCATAGTGATATCTGTCGGAAAAACCCTAGACTACCTCCCCTTAACGGCTCCGCCACTAATTTCCAGTCACCCTGTATACAAACACGGCCATCTGTCTATAGCTTTGGATCAAAAACGGCGATCTGAATCATGATTGGTAGCAAATACGGCTTTCTTATATTTTTAGCATCAAATCCGATATTCTGAAAAATTCTAATATTTCTGGAAATATGGGCTTATTAAATACAAATCCTGCGTTATTCATTATTTTCAACAGTTAACTAAGTAGTTCTAATACGATTGTCATGTTCGTTGCGGCACAAAATTTAATTAACGTTTCTATTGCATTGCCACAATTTATTCCAAGTGCAGAATGACGACTTTGATTCTATTCATTATTTTAGGATAGAATGCAACGTAGTGAATTAAATAAACACAGTTTTTTCGTCGTAGAGGCGAAATGGATCCGTAAATTTATTTAAAAAAAAATTAATTTTCACAATTTAATTTAATTTTACGTTTTTTTTTTAATGATTTGATTTAAAGTTTAAGCATGTTGTTTACACGTATCTGTGGAGTTGCAGTCTACCTATTTTACTAAATCCATGTAAAAACTGAATGGCTGTTACTGTAAATCTGTTTCGTGTCATAAAATTAAATAAATAAATAAAAATATTTGTCGAATTAATCAGACTCTGGCAGTTAAAAGGTTATGTCAGTCGACTTCAACAATATAATTCTCTTTAATAAAGTTAGGCAAGGGGATCATCTAGCCTTTAACAGCCTACTCAGGTGCATTTGAATTTCTGTATAAGTATATTGTATTAAAACGTGAAAATGTGAAATGTATAATAAAAAAATGCATCTTGGCGGTCATTAATGAGGTCAGTTTTGCTTTTTACTAGATTTAACAAACAAAAAAAATTAATATATGCCGTACACACGTTCTGTAACAGTTCAACTGATTTAGCTACTGGCGAAAGACATCCCGCAGGCTTACTGTTGAATCCAATAACAATATCAATCTAATGTTAATCGTAATGTTGACAAAAACAGTACTCTTGAAAACCGTAACCCCTTGAGCGTCGATCGACCACCAGGTGGCCGATAACAATTAAAATTCTATTGTGTCTGGTATTCGCGCGCGCGAGCTCATATTTATAAAATTAAATTAGAATTGGCATTGATTCCGCATTGGCTTACGATTTCATCGTTAGGTATACATGAGGTTAGCAGAGTTTCGTTTAGCTCGAAGGGAAGGACGTTCGCATGAATCGAAAACCGGTAAATAATTATTGATTACATAATTAATAACTTTAAAAACACAGCTTTTAACTTTTAATAAAATATTAGGCAAATTTGTTATTAGTTAAATTAAACATTTACTTACATATTTAAAAAAAAAATGGCTTATTATTTAAAACAAAATAAATTCTTAACTGTCTTGAGTGTTCCTTCTCTTCTGCTTAAAAATTCACGTCATCACTCACGTCATTCACATTCACGTCACATTCACGTCAAAGTCACGTCAAACAAAAGTCAAATAGTCAAAAAACAAAACTATATTATCTAATATATAAAATTCTCGCGTCACAGTTTTCGTTGCCATACTCCTCCGAAACGGCTTGACCGATTTTGATGAAATTTTTTGTGCTTATCCGGTATCTATGAGAATCGGCCAACATCTATTTTTCATCCCCCTAAATGTTAAGGGTAGTCCACCCCTAAATTTTTTTTTTATTTTTTATGGCAAAACAACGTTTGCCGGGTCATCCGGTATCTATGAGAATCGGCCAACATCTATTTTTCATCCCCCTAAATGTTAGGGGTAGTCCACCCCTAAATATTTTTTTATTTTTTATGGCAAAACGACGTTTGCCGGGTCAGCTAGTTTTGAATAAAAAACATTTTTATTGAACTTCGAATTTCAATAAAAATGTTTGTTGTTTGTCTTACTAATAACACGTTAAGTCGTCTGACCCTCTGACACAGAGTTTTTGGGGCAAAACCCCGGTATTGCAAAAAGTTTGCTTTAAGCAATCAAGCAAAAATGGAGACAAAGAGGAAGTGAGAACTTCCATCGAGGACCGACGCGTCATTGCAGAACTTACAGCACAAGCGTTATTTTGAGTTAGGCTGTTATTGTTACTACATACTGTTATTAAAGTAAAACTCTATCCGCCTGTTGCACCAAAATTTATATACATTTACAAATTCAGTTTTATATTTTACATAAACTATTCCGTTACTTTCACGAATCCGTAAATGTACGTTGCACCAACAAAATACGAGTAAAAGTATCAGTAAAATTACTTGCTACACAAATGAAGCGTTAATTTTACCATTTTACCTCAGTAGATTTTTACTACCATGGTAGTTTTTATTTTACATGTAGTAAGCCATGATAATTAGCGTCATAAGTGTCAGTAGTCTGTACGTTACGTTGATGGTTTGTTTATTTTTGTTTGTAGTTTTGAAATAGTAATGAAAGTGCATTTAATAATGGAAAATATTATTTTTTCCACCAATCCGCACTGGGCCCGCGTGGTGGTTTATGGCCCGTTCTCCCTATCCATCCATAGGGAAGGCTCGTGCCCCAGCAGTGGGGACATAAAATGAGCTGAAGATGATGATGATGACTTTATTGGGCTTTTTGGGGATAGGTCGTTATTGTTTATTTTGTTTAATGTATATTTCGGGTTTTCATATACATTAGCGATGGCGTAATGATGGTGTTTCGTTTCGTTGTGAAGAACCTAGCTCCCCGTAGGTATTAAAGTTAAGTAGTAGATTTAAAACTTGAAGTATTAGTAGATCGAACTTTATGTTCAATACATCTGCTAATGTAATGTGCCGTGGTCTTGCTGATTCGATAGCGGCACAAAAATCGCTACGTTCAATGAGCATTTAGTCTACTCTAATATTTGTTCTCCGACGACGGCGAGTGATATATTGAATAATTTCACTATCACTGTCAGAACTTGTAGAAGACATTATCGTGATTTGTTCTCTCAGAGCACGTTTCTTTAACTAAATAGAGCGTTTTCTAATCTCCAACACGAATTGCAAACACGAACGAAATGTCAAAATCTTATACTTTTTTGAGCTAAGGTTTGAGCTACGTAAAAAGTAACCGTATAATGTAACCGTAAAACGTATCGCAAAGCGTGGTAGAACAACGTTTTACATTATACGTTTACTTTTTGCGAATTCGTAAAATGAAAGTTTTGGTGCAACCGGCTGTATCTGTTATTATCCGAAGATTTTATTGTTCATATTTTAGATAAAAAAAATAACCATATACCAAGTAAGCAGAGGCACTTTGAGCCCAGTGTCCGACACGTCGCTAAAAGTAATATAAAATTTTATTGAATTACTGGATCACAACTAGGGAGTATTAAGGGTGCGCCGTTCGTAAGTGGCAAGTGTCAAATATTTTATTTGAAATGTCTTCGTTCATATTTATTTGATGCCGCGCGGCCATACTAATTTCGTATGGGGAACTACTGGCACTACAAGTGGACTGCTATTGTGCTTTACTATTCGAACTACCAAACATACAATGAGCTTGCAGTGAACGCCGCCACCTGCTACATTGACGAGCGAGAGCGGACGCGGCAGTGGGTCTACACCAAACTTAAGCACTTGCGTTAATGACTCGTTTATTAATACTAACACCAGAAAGCGAAAGGAGCGTGGCGAAGTAGAAGAATATAAAAATGATTTGGATGGCGTTCTTAAAAGATTTTGCAAAAAACTAAAATGAAAATTTATCGTTTATAAAAGAAGAAATAACTGAAATAAAGGATGAAATCAAAACTATAAAATCAGTTACAGAAAATTTTACTCAACAACTAAAACTGATCAATAATGATATAGAAAATATAAAGGCTAATAAAATAAATAACACAAAAACTCAAGAAAAATTAATATTATAGAATCAGAAATATTACATTATAAAAAATGCAGGTGTCCGAAAACTTGTTTACTAAATCGCCTTTTCTTTGCCACGAAGACCTTATCCTCGAACTCAGGGAGTGATCTGAACGCGAGAACAACGTCTTGATTGTAGGTATACTCGAATTAAATAATAAAAACTATATCGCTAGACGAAACCACGACATGGAAGAGTTAATGAAGATAACAATGTATTTAGTAAAACTGTCCTAAGCCAATAAAATCAATGCGCTTGGGCAAATATGTTACTGGCAAAAATAGACCATTAAAAATATATTTTAATAACAGTGACACGCCGAAACTCTTATTACGTAACAAAACAAAGCTTCCGGAGACTTTAAAAATGTATTCAGACCAAACACCGGGACAATATCAGTATCTTCAATTTATTAAACAAGAGCTGAATAAGCGCTTAGAAAGTGGCGAAAAAGATTTGGTTATCAAATATATCAAAGGAATACCTCGGATCGTTGAAAATAAAGTCAACCAAAAAAACTAATTTCTGCCCCACTACAAAATAAAATATGTACAGAAAGATTAAGCTACCAGATAGTTCATAAATACGAAGATATTCTACTCTTGCCATCATGCTTTCGATTATTTTATTCAAATCTACGTAGTATCCGGAATAATAGAAAATTTGACGAAATAAAATGTATATTGAGAGCTATACCAAAAAGAACCCATTTTCTAATATTTACGGAAACATGGCTTGTTTCTGATAATGATGCCAAATTATAGCAGCTTCCTGAGTACACACATATATATAACTATAGAAAGTCAAGCAAAGGTGGTGGCGTTTCAATTTATGTTCACAATTCTATTAAATTCGAAGTAACAGAAGATATCGTCGAACACGGGAACCACTTTTTATGGTTACATATCGTAACACTATCTCTGAATGTTGGAGTTGTATATAAGCCTGATGGGTGCGCTGATATGGATAATTTTTTAGACATTTATTCATCCCACTTGGAAAAAATTATAAAAGGAAAAAATTATAATAGTAGATTCGAAAATAAAGAAAATTAAAATACTTAATCCACCACAGAAAGACTGGATAAATAAAAAAAAATATAGATGCGATTCATTTTAGAAATGGATTGTGGCAAGAAACTAAAGACAACCCAGATAATGAAGACTCGAAAAGATCTTTTAAAGAAGAACAACACAAAGTTAAGAAGTTGATTAAGACACATAAGGAAGATTACTACCATAAGTTATTTTACGACACGTACAATCAACCTAGAAAAATGTGGGAACTAATTAATATCTTTGCAGTAAATAAAACTAAAAACAGCCCTGCTCCCCCAAATTTGAGATCTGATTCCGGACTGATTACCGACGGAACTGCAATTTGAAATCTGTTCAATTCCTTCTTTTCGCCTATCGGTACTGAACTAGCCAGTGAAATTCCCCAGAAATACCACATTGATACCAGTAAAATCCTAATGTACGGATATTATTCACATGAAGTTGTATTAAATGAACTTAAACCTACTAGTATGGATGAATTAAATAAAATTATAGACGACCTGGTGTTAGTAAACACCAGCACTGGTATTGATGGCATTTCTACCAAAGCAATTAAATGTCTTAGAAATCTCATTGTTGATAAATTAGTTCATACAATAAATCAATGTCTAAAGCTCGGTGTCTTCCCCGACTCACTTAAGTTTGCCAAAGTTAGTCCTATATACAATGTTACAAAAATACCCGTTAAGCCGAAAGAGGGTTAAATGGTGCCTTATAACTAGTCCATTTACAATATTTGAGAACCGTTTTATCACTGTATGACTTACCACCAATCAAAATTAAACCATTATTTTTTTCATAGATGTGCAAACTCTATTTCAGTCAAATTAAAGAGTAAACTACGCAGAATATTTATGTACATTTTTACCTAATTCGTGAAACGATAAAGAGACACACTAACAAAATGTACAGAATTCGATTAGATAGATATTAGAAGTCGAGTTTTGGAAGATTTTAAAAGACCTAACCTAACGAAAAAACCTAAACTAACAACACTTACTTTTTCGTAATGAACGTCAAATTAACAGGAACGGCTCAAAGTGAGCTCCGCCTTGGTCAATACACAACCTCGCTCGTTGGGTATGACTTGTGTGGCATTTCGCACCATCGTCGGTTTTATTGACGCGAACACCGATTTCACACGCTGCTCCATCTCGAAAACCGTTAGGAAATCGGAGAAATAGACTCTTTCCTTAACATAACCCCATAAGAAGAAGTCCAAGAGTGTGAGGTCCGGAGTACGAGCGGGCGATAGCACCAGTCCCCCACGGCCGATCCATCTTCGCGGAAAGCGAACGTTGAGATACTCTCGCACGTCGCGTCGCGAGCAAATGAGCCAGAGCTCCATCGTGCTGAAACACCATGTTCCTTTGGTTGTCAAAGTAATCCCTATCGGTCACAGGAAAGTCGTCAATCGCCACTTCGAATTAAAAACGTTAGGACATGATGGCAAAATGACGGGACCAATGTCATGCCCGTCATAAATGCCAGCCCACACATTCAGCCGCCACTGGTGTTGGAATCTGCGCTAACGTGAAGCGTGTGGATTCTCGCGAGCCCAAACGTCATCGTTATGCACATTTGAAAGTCCTGACCTCGTGAATATAGCCTCATCCGTCCAAATAACATAGTTTACGAAATTAGGGTTCTCCTCCAACTGCCTGAGGTACCACTCGCAGGAGTTCCTCCTGGGTGCACGATCGGAGGGTATCAACTCCTGCGTTCGGCGATAGTGATAGATAGGGGTGAAGGTTGTCGTACCGAAGAATTCGCCAAACTGCAAGATGGTTCATACCGAATTTTGCTCCGGCTCGTCTCGTACTCGTGGTTGGCTCTTCTTCAAAATAAACAAAGTTTTAACAAAAAATAAAACCGACTCCAAAAATTTAGACTGAAATAATTGCACTAAAAAGTAAAAAAATAATTGAGTAGTTTAGTTTGTTCAATTTACTTGCAATTAACCTATATTATACTCAATCTTATATTCTTTCTCAGGAAAATATATAGGTACAATTATTGCTTTTTTTGGAGCCGGTGCCAGCCAACAAAATTTTGGATTCGGTGCCAGTCCGCGTTTGTAGTCAATGCATAAGATTTAATAAACTATTATGATTATATTATAGTATGTCGTTAAATGTTAATATTAAAGTTACCTTACCTGGCACCGACTCCAAAAATAACGATAATTGTACCTATATATTTTCCTGAGAAAGAATATAAGATTGAGTATAATATAGGTTAATTGCAAGTAAATTGAACAACTCAATTATTTTTTACTTTTTAGTGCAATTATTTCAGTCTAAATTTTTGGAGTCGGTTTTATTTTTTGTTAAAATTTTGTTTATTTTGAAGAAGAGCCAACCACGAGTACGAGACGAGCCGGAGCAAAATTCGGTATGAACCATCTTGCAGTTTGGCGAATTCTTCGGTACGACAACCTTCACCCCTAACACTATCGCCGTACGCAGGAGTTGATACCCTCCGATCATGCACCCAGGAGGAACTTCTGCGAGTGTTACCTCAGGCAGTTAGAGAAGAACCCTAATTTCGTAAACTATGTTATTTGGACGGACGAATGTTAATATAAAGTTACCTTGCCTGGCACCGACTCCAAAAATAACAATGAGTGGCGGAAGTTCACCGTAGTCCACTTTGCACTCAAATCGTTTTGAACGTGTCTCAGCGAGTGACGTCACACGCCCCGCCCCTTCATAGATAGACATCCAATAAGAGCAACCTGCACGTGCTGTTTGTTTATGTTTACTCACACTAACAGTTGCAATTTGCATTTCGTAAAGTGTCAACGCGTTCGTTCCCGATTTTCGTTTTTATCTCTCGTCTCGACAGTGTTTTGTTTCTGGACTCTGATTATCTCGCCCTAACGTTGACCATTGCTTGTTTTACTGGAATGTTGATTGCTTCATTATTGACCTGTGCTGTGCCTTAGGACTTCAAAGATGCCCCAATTTATTACCGGAAGAAAGAAACCAAATTCTGCTTCTCTACGGACAAGGACGAAACATTTCTCAAATTTCTCGAGAGTTGAATGTTACGGTAAGAATAATTTTTCTTTTATGCTTAATTTATAAACTAGATAAATGTAGTATTCTCGATGAATATATTGAACGAACTAAAATATCGTTATAAATACTGTTCTTAATTAACATTTATTTAGTATATAAATATAAATTACTATTTGATGTTTTTGTAATGAACTTCATAATGCGACGTATATAATTCTTTTGTTTCGGTAAGAATTTGTTTGCAATTTTTTTATTTATTTAACAATAAACGTATCAATACTATATTTTCTTAGAAATAAAAAATACAAATAGGGTAGTGGCACTAGTCTTCAACAGAAACTAGTGACCGACTTTTTTCCTTTTATTATTAAAATAGGTCAGAAACTGTTGATAGTAATAAGCAATAAATAAACAATAAATCCAGACCAACTAGTTGTCATCTCGTAAAATTTTAAATGAATATCTATGTTAGGTTTTGGCAACGGAAACTGTGTCGATCACTTGTCTTAAAGTGTCGAGCGCTGGTGTCACTACGATACGTCTATAGCATATTTGGGGCAACATTTTATATATATTAAATTACAACTAGAAATAATATTTTTAATAAATAAAAAACATTGATATTTTTTGTTTTGAGATTAACTACATGTTATTAACAGTAGAATTTATTTAGAATATGATTCCTCCAAGAATATTGCGTGTTAAAATACAGTTTCCTTTCACACCCATAAAGTAACACGCAAATTTCAAAGATATTAAATAAAGTTTATTATTGTAAATCTAGGCCCGCCTTGGATTTCACGGTCTTAATAAACCCTGCTGCTAAAAGTGCACAAGCACGTCTCTTATGAAACCATTTTTTTATAATCATATAATTATTTTAAAATAAATAATATTAGTTTTCTTAAAATACTGTATGACTCAAGTATCGAAAAGTGAACAATGAAAAACTAAAAATATACTATTAAAATTATAATTAGAATTACTAATAAACGAAAATGATTCTACAGTGGACCTTAGACCGATTCAGTTTATTTTTATAAATAATTACAACTATATTTGTTTTTTATTAACTTTAAAATAAAATTTACTTCTAAATTTGCAAGCATTAGAGTTTTGAAGTTCGTAATTTTGTAAGAGAAACTGAAATGTCAAATGGCTCTTAAATTAAATAAAAGGTGAATGTATTAAAATCTTGTATGTTTACGCATGTTACGAGTATGCGTAGTAGATAGAGCTATAATTTAAGCATTATTATGTATGTATTTATTAGGCTTAAATTTAACGACTGAATATAAATATTTTGTCAAATATCTCATATTTTACAAAACAATCTAATTTTTTTTATTATTTGAGAGAACAAAATAAAACAAGTATGGTATCTTCATACATACGCACCGAGCGCGGCCGAGCCAGCCCGTCCGTACGCAACGTCGCACGCACACACTCACAAAGTTTATTGATGCTAATGATGCGCCAGTTGCGGCTGAGCCGTACGTAAGTAATGCCGTGCGCGACTGCGTGTTTCGTCACAGCGCGGCTCGCTGCCGCTCGTAGGTTATAATTTGTTAAACGTAAGTCAAGGTCAACGATGGCTACAAAAAAAACAATAGATATTGCAGTGTTTATGGTTGTCTAAATAGCAGCTTGTCAAATCTAGAATTTTCTTTCTTTACTTTACTTACCGAACAAGAACAGTGAGCACCTCCTGCCTAACCTAATATAACATAATTTTGTGTTAGGTAGTTATTTACCGAAAGATTAAGTTCTGCTCCAGATTTCGTGGATAAGAAAGGTAAATACATGTATACATGTATGTATGTACGGATTTGTAGGTTTAAGTTATTAGATTACACGGTACACCCTACCGCTAAAACAAGGGACTAATTAGGCACAGTCAGACTAAACACTTTGGACTTTGTACCGCTCTTTAGTTGTGGGCATAAGTACTAATATCGAGCTGCAAGTGTTTACCGTGATGTGCTGTTGACTGTACCTACTTATCTTTTGTAAGTTGTTGTGTTGTACAGTTGACAAACTACGTGTAGGTAAATCGGGAGTTCTATGGAATCCATGAATTCATATTTCTAAGTACGTTCTTATTTTATATGTAATTTTAATTAAAAGCGACAGCCCTACAAGTTTAGGTGATTATCGCTCGTTTGGGGGCTGAGTAAGTAACTATACCTAATCTGTGGCCGAGTCACCATACTTGTTTCATTCTACTATGGCGATGCGGTGTGTTTACGGCGAGGGCTGGCAACGTAGCGATTACACAGCTAAGAGCGCGGCGCGCCGCGACGAGCGAGCGGCGTGCGTGGTTTGGGCTGGCAACGACACGTAAAACCATTTAAATTATCCAAAGTTTGTTCATATGAAACAAAAATTTTATATTGTCAAACAAAATGATCACGATGCGCTACCACTGTCTCAAACGTTCGTTTAAAATAATACAGTTTAAAAAGTGAATTAAGTTGGTGTTTGTTGTTACTATTAGATAATGTTTGCGATGATTTGTTTTTTTTTGTCGCAGAGAACCACCGTGAGGCGATGGGTTTAGCGCGATGGTGGCGAGGCGAGGGATCGATCGCCGACCGTCCGCGTGCCCGACCCGCAAGAATTTTAACGGAAGACAGAGTACGTTACATGAAGAGTGTATATGAGCGTGAACCATTCACGAAAACGTCGAGGTTCGCTATTGAATTTGATTGCTCGATGAGGGCGATCGGAGAGGCGTCCGGCCAAGAAAATTTTGTTGACAGAGGCTCAAAAGCAGGAGAGAGTCCGATTCGCCCGCGATTACCGCGATCTAGATTTTTCACACGCCATATTTTCTGACGAAAAATCTCTTAAATCTAGTGAGCATGGTCGTCAGAATTTATGGCGTGTGAATAATACGCGTTATATTCCGCGCAACGTGAGGCCCAACAATAACTCGGGAAGAATTATTGTAAATATGTGGGGGTGGATGAGTGCTGACGGTCCAGGGGAACTGGTTCACATTGATGGAAGGGCCACTGGACAGTCCCATCAAGAGTTGCTGGAGCAGGTGATGCTTCCTACAGTGCGTACGGTGTATCCCAGGGAAGAAGTCCCAACTTTTTTATTTTTTCAAAACAATTGTTCGATACACCGTGCGCGCGTAGTTCAGGATTGGTTAAGCCAGCAATCCGAAGTAAGGTGTGTTCCATGGCCTTCGCGATCCCCAGACCTTAACCCCATTGAAAATTTATGGGCAATAATGGTCCAAAGGTTGGACTTTAGAAATTAAAGGTTTAAGGAGGCACTCATCACTCACTGCGACGAAGTTTGGGACTCACTACGAGGATCTGACCTATGTGAAGCACTCGTCCAATCCATGCGCAATCGTTGCGATGCAGTAATTGACGCGGGCGGAGCCTCCACAAAATATTAAAAAATAAAAATAGTATGAAAGTTTAAAATCGATCTTAAATCAGTTGAACAAACGTCTTTTTGTATGTTTTCTACTAACTATCAACATCTCTGATTTTTATTTTCATTTAAAATAGCTTATTGGTTTGAAAGAATTACAGCTTTGAAGTTTGAGATACCAAAATGTAATTCATAAATATAAAATACAAATTTTTAAATTATATTATTTACCAAAATAAATAAAGGTTTGTGTGTTGCTTGCTTAGATTATGGAAATGTTTTTTATTTAATTACTTTGTGTATGCAACCATTGGCAAAGTCAATTTGATGATTTAATTGTTTGACTGTTCCAAAACATTATTTTTTAATAGCAATTCCGTTTAGTCATTATATTTATAACTGATTTTAGAAATGTGATATTTACCCATATTTGTATTTTTTGTGTGTTGATTAATTTTAATAAGTATTTTCGTTACTTATTAGTAATGTTAATTATTTGTAATTTGTAGTTGATATTAACATTAAACAATTGTGTTACTCAGGAACTTTATAATTGTTGTTTAATGAGTTTGCGTGAGTTTCCATTGGCAAAGCCAAATTGATGGAATTTATTGTTTTAAAACATTTATTTTAATAGCAATTCGAGTTAGTATTTATAAAAACGTTGTCTGATTTTTAAATATGATATTAAAAATACTTATACTGTTAGCGTGTTGATTATTTTTAATTTGTATATTTACCATTACTGATATTATGAGAATGGTGGTTATTTTTGGTTTATACCCCATAAAACCATTGAGTGACTTTAAACTTTATAAATTGTTGTTTTATTAATTTGCTTATGGTTCTACTGGCAAACTCAATTTGATTATTAAATTGTTTGATTGTTTTCTTAGTGATTGATGACTTAGTAAATTTACCAAAACTGATATTGTTAGAATGTTGGATATTTGTAAATTGTAGTTTATACCCCATAAATCAATTTGGACTCGGAAACTTTATAATTGTTGCTTTATGACTGCCTGTTTCCACTGGCAAAGTTAGTTTAATGATAAAATTGTTTGATTGTTCTAAAACATTATTTTAAATAGCGATTCGAGTTGGTAGAAACATGTAGATATCAACATTATTTATACTGTTAGTGTGTTGATTAATATTTATTTGTATGTTATCCCTAAAAACATTGTGCATCAACATAGTTGATTATTATCAGAAAGTTAATCATTGTAATATTCTTCTTTAAGATTTTTAAAATATGTTATTCGAAGTTTTTATAGTTTAACCTCATATTTTGTTTAACTTTGTTGTGTGAGCAAATTGTGGAAAAGACTGATAATTTATGATAGATTATTAAAACTTTAACAATTTTTGCTTTTATTATTTCAGCCCTCATAACATAGTATGAAATCCTATATCTCATATTAAGTTCTGATTTTTTGCGCCGAGTCTTCACTATGGATGGACGGGCCATAAACCACCACGGGGACCCAGTTTGGATTGGTGGTTGTTAACGACTGCTAATGCAGACAAGAGCAACGGCTTTACGTGCCTTCCAAAGCGCGAAGGAGCTAGATATGAACAACATTTGGGCACTCATCCGATGACCAGCCTTTAGTAAAGTTGTTTAGTAATCGCAGACCGGGCACGTTAACCACTGCGCCATCGAGCTCCTAGAAAATATTACAAAGTATGGTTGATATGATTATTAACTTATCATATAAATTTTATTATTATTAATATACTTTTATTCCTATCCAATCCAACCCCTACATTAAAAATTTCCGGAATTGCATTTATTTATAACATTAACTGAACAATTATTTACGACAAATCCTGTATAAAATAGGTTGACGTAATAATAGTATACATTTTAGGTGCGAAAATCTTTTATTTTTTTAGTAATAGGTAATATCTTTTATTAGCAATAGCATATAAGTCGATATTATTTTATTCAGTTACACTACAATATAGAACACCACCTATACAGCAAGCAAGCAGAAAAATTGTTTTAGTAATTTTTACTTTACTTAAGTAATTAACGCACGTTTTCTTGCAATTGTGTAAAACACAATTTGATAATTTAGGATTCAATAGATATATAACAATATATACAAATAAAATAGATATATACATATATATATATTTGAGTGGACAGCCTGCACTACTATTATAGTTATAGTTTTAGTAAATAAATATAATTTAATAGATATAAATACAGATGTATAACTCGCATACCGACAAAGCCGCGCAGCGCAATACATTGAATACATTGGAGAACGCAAATATTCCCTACGAACGAACATGCAGAAAAGGGCGCCTTTTGGGGTGTGCAAATGTTATAGTTTTAATGAATGAAACTAGCGCTCCTATGCGTACGCGCAGTGGGCGGAGCCTACACGAACTGCCGGAATCGACCGCAAGCGAATATCGCCTACAGGTGGTCGACCGCGAACTTTTTCGACGTACCTATATAATTTCCTAAGAAAGAATATAAGATTGAGTATAATATAGGTTAATTGCAAGTAAATTGAACAACAACAACTACGCAATTATTTTTTACTTTTTAGTGCAATTTTTTCAGTCTAATTTTTTGGAGTCGGTTTTATTTTTTGTTAAAATTTTGTTTATTTCTCGCTTTTAAGTGATTTTTTTTTTAGATCTATTTATCAAAAGCGAATATGGGAAGACCTACTAAACGCGCTGCTCGTATGAGACAGCGCCGTTTAAATGAGACAAGCGAAGAAAAAGAGAAACTACATCACAAATGAAACATTGTTCCGGTGTGACATTGTTAATGAAATTCCATCTCGTATATAGATAGACTCGTTATTGCACACGGAAACATCAAATACACGAAAAGTCTTATTATTGGTTGTTATTGATTACTTGTTATTGATGAAAACGTCGGTTTTAGAAAGAAGAAGTCTTAAACAAGGGAATTATAGAGTAAAATAAATTTATTTATCAACGGTTTTTTCAAATAAAGACAATTTGTTTAAGCGGATTTTTCAAAATGCAGGTCAGAGGCATTTTTGACGCAGAGTATAGTTGTTATTGAATGAAAATTTACGTAATGATATTTTTTTCCTTAAAGCAGAATATATACTACTCAAAAGAAAATAGGGGCCACTAAGTATTTTGATTGCTACGTGAAAAATATAGTAAACAGTAATGTCTATTTATTAAAATAACATGTAACAAAGCTTTTGTTTTAACTTATGCTAATAACCATTTAATTGTGTAGTCAATTGTTTCACTTATTTCAATTAACATGAAATTAGTCCATTGTCAACAGCAAAAACTAAACAGAAACTCTTTGCAAAACAAAACAAAAACTGACACAAGCTGTTTTTTTTAATGGTTTAGTAACGGGTGTGTCCTCCTCTCCTGTTTTCACACTCCTGGAGCCTTGAATGCATATTCTCGATTAAGTTTCGGATGTTTTCATCAGGTATCTCTTCCCACGCACGTGTCAGAGCATCCATAAGCTGTTGCTGGTTGTAAACCTCTTGCTCATGCTCCTTAACCCTTCGTTTTAATTGGTCCCACATATGCTCTATTGGATTTAAATTCGGACTATACGCTGGCCATGGTAGGACACGAATATGGGAGTCATCCAGTACAGTCTGAGTGGCCCGAGCTGTGTGTGGGCGGGCATTGTTATGCATTAACCAGAACCCTGGCCCCACTCTCTGTGAGAATGGAATCACATGAGGCCTGATGACTTCATCGATGTACCGTTGTGCAGTTACTGTGCCTTGATTTAAGAAAACCAGCTCAGTTTTGCCTTGTAAGCTAATCCCAGCCCAAACCATCACACTAGGACCTCCAAAGCGGTAAATTTCCTTGATGCAGACATCGGAAAATCTCTCACCCTGTCGTCTCCATACTCTAATCCGACAAAGCTTCACTTTACACTCATCTGTGAAGAGCACCATACCTCATTGATTCATGCTCCAATCTGAATGTTCGCGGCAAAAACTTAAACGATTTCCACGTTGAACCCTAGATAAAGGAATTCGTACTACTCGGCGTCTGGACCTTTGCTGGTCTTCATGCAGTCGATTACGTATCGTTTGGTCACTAATACGAGTCCCCGTTGTCAACCGTAGGCGATTTTTTAACTTACGTGCCGTCACAGAGCGCTCTCGACGGGCACTCAATCGGATGTAGCGATCCTCTTGTGCCGTAGTCATTCGCACCCAGCCCGATCCAGGCCTTCTTGCAACACTGCCAGTCTCTTGGAACCGATCCCACACATTTTGGATGGCTCGGCGAGAGAAACCCAACAAAAAGCTACAGACCGCTGTGAATGACCTTCACCAATCAATGTAACGGCTCTGGTGGCAGTAATGGTATCCATATGCCTTCGTTGACGTGGCATTATTAACAAAAGATGTTAAAAGAAGCAAAAGATGGACAGAAATAGTTTTTTAACAGAATAAAATTGTGATTCCATCTGAAAGGAATTTGACCTGAAACTCGTTTTTTTTTTATTTGCTTCAATTTCTGGCCAGCTGTAAGACTTAAACACCAGCATTAAAGAGGTTGGATACTGAAGGAGGCCGGACATCATTAATTAGTCACTTATTAATTAGTTTACATCTAAAAATTTACTCAAAAACAGAAATATGTAAGTGGCACTTATTTTCTTTTGAATAGTATATTATCAACGAGTGCCGTATAGAGGCCAAATTACAAAATTCGCTTTACTTTTTACAGAAAATAATTTAAACTTTTTTTTTACAATGATTAGCCAATTTTATTAATACTTTTATATTTTTTTATGAATAAAGAGGTATTATTCTAACGTTTCGTATTTTTTTCTTAACAATTTACATATACAGTTATTAGTAATAATTTTCTAAAGTGACCTATATAATAGCGCCCGTAAAATTTTTCGATTAGTACGCATCGGGTCTTCCCAACGAGAGGACGTACCGCTCCACAGTGTGGGATTTGGTATCATTTTCGGCCACCTTAGTTTTATGTTTTCATTTGATCCATTATTATCAATTTGAGGATCAAGTAAAACTCCCACAATTTTATCTTACATAGTTTTGGAGATATTTAAGAATTTTCAAATAATTTTTAACGCAAATTTTGTTGCGAACATATAGCTCAATTGGAAGAGCACCTGACCCGGAATGTCAGAAGGGTGCAGGTTCAAATCCTGCTCGTGGAAATTTTTTCAACATTTGTGTTTTTGTAATTTGTTCGCAACAAAATTTGCGTTAAAAATTATTTGAAAATTTTATAAATAGCTTGCCTACTTCTTAACTGATCTTTAATATTTGTAAAAATATTATGATCGGATGTTAGTGACGGTAGCTGTTGACATTGAATGGGCGCCTTTGGCTTTCAAAGTAAAAAGTGTTGAATAATTTCGGCGGGCTGGTTAGAACCACGATAGCTCAATTGGAAGAGCACCTGACCCGGAATGTCAGAAGGGTGCAGGTTCAAATCCTGCTCGTGGAAATTTTTTCAACATTTGTGTTTTTGTAATTTGTTCGCAACAAAATTTGCGTTAAAAATTATTTGAAAATTTTATAAATAGCTTGCCTACTTCTTAACTGATCTTTAATATTTGTAAAAATATTATGATCGGATGTTAGTGACGGTAGCTGTTGACATTGAATGGGCGCCTTTGGCTTTCAAAGTAAAAAGTGTTGAATAATTTCGGCGGGCTGGTTAGAACCACGATAGCTCAATTGGAAGAGCACCTGACCCGGAATGTCAGAAGGGTGCAGGTTCAAATCCTGCTCGTGGAAATTTTTTCAACATTTGTGTTTTTGATATTTAAGAACTCGAGAAAAATCCATAGAAACCTGAAAAACGTAATTTCTCAGTTTATATATGTTTTTAAAAGTTTCCTAAATATACGTTTTATTGAGATAATCTTTAAGCACAATTATCATTCAATTAAACTTGAAAATTACAGTCCTTTACGACAATATAATTATTTTTCTCAAGTATTGACCCATATTTATTTCTCGATAATCACACAATATTAGCGATTTATTTTTATGAAAATCAATTAAGTATAATTAGAACTAACACCAAAAAAAAACGGTATTAAAAAAACGCATGATTGCCGATATTTATTTATTTTAATATTATAGGTAGGGTTGTCACCTAGTCCTTCAATAGTGTTCTAGTACTTACGTACTGCATACTATTTTATTTGTATCATTTATATACTTCATTCCCTGTTCAGCGTATATTTAACTATTTTAACTGATTCTTCATGGAAAATTAATTATGCAGCAGAACGGTCATGTCAGCATTCTTGTGTTGTATCTCCGATGACGGATATCATGTGGTATTGGGAAGGGGTCCGCCCTCGTCAAGCAATTGCTGAAACCCAATACCCATACATGATATCTAGAGGAGCGGGGGTGAGGCGTCATGGAGCCGTTAAAGACCCATGGCGCTGTTTTGCCTCAGCAGGAGCTGACCCGTTCTGCTGGGGGATGTCCTTCCGGGCCTCGACCGGGGGACTTACTGTTAGAGGGGCATGAGGGCGCCAACCCTCATGTTGGTCAGCGAGTGGCAAATACATATACTTCGCGACTATGTTCATTAGGAGATGATGAACGCAAGAGTGCATCGCGACTCGAAATTTATAATTGTTTGGTTGCAGTGGCAAAATCTTATGGTTCTAGGACCAGGCCCATGGATCTTGATATTAGAGAGCGCATTAGCACTATTTTAAATTTAAAATACCCTAATGGGATTCCTATCGACATCGATCAAAATGATAAATTATTAAAAGAAAGTATTATTAAATTCACCCATCAATGCGAAAAGCTTTATTTAAACAGTCGCCGAAATCTGTCTTGGTTCTATAAAAAGAATCATGCCTGGCTTGCCTTACCTTTTAATATAAAAATTAATAGATCAGGTGTGTGTGCCAGAAATCCTATTCAAAACGAGGAGCGAAATTGCCTGTTGAATCAGACACATGACAGTTACTTAATTGCCCCATCTACTATAATTAACAGCAGTTCAAGTGGTCCAAGTAGCGCGGGTGTTCGGGAAATCGAAAGTAGTTTCTCAAGTACCTCAAATACCTCATTTCATCATGAAATCGATAGTTCTCCAAATATACCTACTACCTCAACTGCTCGCGAAATCGATGGTTTCACACATGTTCCATCTACCTCAAGTCATAATTAAAATCAAAGTGTTCGTCAAAGGCGCAGAGTATTTAAGAGTCTTGAGAATTTACTTGAAGAACAACCTTCTACAAAAATTATTAAAATTATGTCAAAAGTTGTTATTGACAATGAAGGCGCAAAACTAAGTAATAGTTCTGTTCACGATTTAGAATTTGTGATAAAAGAATGTTTGAAGAGTCCAACACGTGCAAAAAAAATTGCCAACTTGATAAAGTCTAAATCTGAAACCAAACCATTGAGCCCTGACGAAGCCCTTTCTATAATTATCGATAGAAAACTAACCGTAGACGATTACACTTCTATGCAACAAAGTTTAAAGCATCGAGGATTCAATGCTTACCCACCCTACTATAAAGTACAGATTGCAAAGAAACTCTGTTACCCTGATGATGAAATAAATGCAACAGAAAGAGAAGCATCTATATCATTGCACAGTCTGCTCTTGCACACATTTCGACGCATCATTAAAGCAAACGATAAAAACATCACTGCATATTGTGTACATAAACAACAAGAGACAATTCAATGTACTTTAGAAGGTTCTTGGGGTTTTGACGGAAGTACGGGGCAGTCAAATTATAAGCAATCTTTTACAGATGGTGATGATGATGAACATTGTTTATTTGCAACTACATATATTCCATTAATTTTAAAAACACAGGATAGTTTTATTTTGTGGTCAAACCCAAATCCTCAATCATTTAGATATTGCCGTCCGCTAAAAATACAATACCGATCTGAAAATAAAACTTTAATTTTAAACGAAAAAAAAAGGGTGGAGGATGAAGTACAAGATTTGTCTCCGCTTTATGCAGAAACTGATTCGGGACGAAGTGTGATTGCGGATCCTAAGTTGTACCTAACCATTATAGATGGTAAAGTTTATAACATTATAACTGAGACGAACTCTCAATTACGTTGCGCTTGTTGTAATGCTACGGTAACAGAGTTTAATAAACTAGATGTTATTCGTAAGAAGACAATAAATCCGCGGGCCTTAATTCACGGACTGAGTCCTTTACACGCCTGGATTAGGTTTTTTGAGTTTTTACTCCATCTAGGCTACAAAAATGACCCTGCAGTAAGAACTTGGAGGGTACGAAAAACGTCAGATGCTGCGCGTATCGTAGAAGAAAGAAAAAAAAGAATACAAGCAGAAATCAGGTCTAAATTGTCGCTTTTAGTGGATGTTGTTCGACCAAATTCTGGGACCAGCAATGACGGCAATACTGCTCGGACAGCATTATCAGATGGAAATCGCCAAACTTTTGCAAAAATTTTAGACCTTGACGAATTGCTGGTGGACGATTTTCACACAATTTTGGTTGCTCTTTCGAGTGGTTTGCCGATAGATGTTGCAAAATTTCGAGTGTTTTGTGCTTCTGTGGCTGAAAAATATGTAGAAAAATACAACTGGTGCTATATGTCAGTCACTGTACACAAAATACTCTTACATGGATGGCAAATCATTGAAGCGAGTCCTTTACCGATAGGAATGCTGTCCGAGCAGGCAGGTGAATCCAGGAATAAATTCTGGCGATATGACCGAGAGCATCACACAAGAAAATTAGACAGAAAAACCACAATCCTCGACCTCTTTCGCCGTGCTCTCGAGTCTTCGGACCCCTACCTAACGAGTTTATTCCTAGAAAACCGTGCAAGTAAAAAAAAAAAAAGCGATTACCTATTCCATATAAAGTTTTGTCACTTTTGAAAACAACAGAACCAACAACATTAGAGTCCCTTATTAACGAAGACACAGATCTAATTCTTTGCACAGATGAAGTTCTCATTAATTCTGATGACGAATGAAAATACTTTTAATAACATTTAACTTCCGTTTACACTGCTCATTCAAAATATTTATTTATTATTTATTAATAAAACACTTGTACGGGTAAATTATGCGAAAAATGATTTGGGAAGTGTTAATATGCCATTTTTTTTTGATAAAACAAGGTTAACCCCGAATTGTCAACCCTATTCCTATAGAAACCAAAAAAAAACTTAGAAGTGCCATAAAAGCTGAATCATACAAGATTAGTGTTTGAAAATTTAAATTAACATGGGTACACTTATGCTTAAGGGAATACATATGTAATAGATCGCTAATATTGTAAAATAACCCAAAAAAATAAAAATAACTAAAAAAAAATAAAAAATTAATAACTTTTTATGTAGTTAAGGTACAATGCTGAGTTTTTAATATATTATTAGAATCATTTCTTAAAAGCCAAGAAAAAAAAATTACGGCTTTATCAATTTTACTTTAGGAGATATAAAAGTAAACACGATTACTAAAGGTTATTGACCTCACCTACAAAAAATTACAGCGTTAAAATTAAACATGATATTCATGTTTTAGTTTCATAGTAGGCTTTATCAAGATATAATGCAACAAATAAAAACATAAAACGAAGGTGTCCAAAACTGATCAAAAATCCCACACTGTGCGCTCGTCTCTAGCCACACGCACACAAACACAAATTCTTTTTTCTTACACTCAAATTATAGCGTAACCGAACAATTATGATACTTTGGCAAGTAATAATGTTGACTGTAAACCTATCGTGAATTTTTTATGTCACTATATTCAATGAGCACATTATTTTTGTTTTTACAATATAACAGCTGTACACAATGTTTGTATCATTAATGTTTTCAAACATGACTAACAAAAGTAAGCAATTTAGCAGTAAGCAAAGTAGTAAAAATAAACGTAAGCTGGTAAGCGCCCGTCTTGTAAAAGGTAAGTTATGATCTGTATGGTTATGATTTGATTATGATTATAATTTATTTATTAAAAGTATTGTACAAAAATTTTAAACCTACTTTTACATTGAAATGAAACTGCTTTTACTGATCTACTTTTATTTTACACAGCAATTTGATTAAATGTTTATCCTGATGTTTCAAATCCTTTCCAGGGTCTGTGGTCACAGGGAGACTGAGGTGTTGGTCTTCTTATAATAGATGTATAATGGTAGAGGTAGCTTGTATACCCTCATTTTTAATTTAATGACGTGCGTTCCATTTCACGCAGTAAGGCCGGCCGGTGCAGTTTTGAAGTTGGGTAGTGGCATCACTACCCTACTTCAAAACTACTGTAGTAAACTTTACTTCTTCAAATGTCACTACAATTCAAACTAATAACTATAATGTAATGTCAATTTTAAAAGGAAACTCAAAAACCCCTTTTAAAATAAAAACATAATTATTCTTGTTTCCGTGGTTTTTAAAAGACTATAATCATTTTTTATTATTTATTTTCTGAAAAACATTTTTTTTGTATTAGCACAAAACAAATAATTAGTTAGTAGGACTAGAGAAGAATTTCCACTAAAAACCAGCCAACTAACAAGAGATAATCAGTTTTAATCTACAAAAAATAATACCATTATCATCATCTCAGCCAAAAGACGCCCACTGCTGGACAAAGGTCTCTCCCAAGGACCTCCACAACGACCGGTTTTGAGCTGCTCGCATTCAGCGGCTTCCCGCGGCCTTCACCAGATCTTCGGTCCACCATGTTGGGGGTCTGCCTATACTGCGCTTTCCGGTACGCGGTCGCCACTCAAGGACTGTTCCGCCCTAGCGGCCATCAGTCTTGCGAGCAATGTGCCCTGCCCATTGCCACTTGAGCTTAGTAACTCTTCAGGCTATGTCGGTAACCTTTGTTCTTCTGCGGATCTCCTCATTCCTGGTTTGATCACCCAGAGAAACCGCGAGCATAGCCCTCTCCATTGTTCCTTCTGATAAGGCCCATAGTGAGCGACCACGTCTCAGTCTCGAATATTATCACTGGCAACACACACAGGTCAAAGACTTTTGTCTTGAGACATTGCGGTATATCGGACGAGAAGATATTTCATAGCTAACCGAACAGCCTAATTGGATTCGATGTTTCACCTCAGCTGAAGTTGCACCTACCTAGCTGGACCGTTTGTCCCAGGTAAACATAATCGTCCACAACTTCAAGGGCGGAGTCCCCAACCTTAGTGCGACATAACTTATGTCTTCTCCATGTTCATTTTTTTTTAATAATATACAAAAAACATTCTACCAAAGCAGATTTACCCAAGAAAAAATCGGTCAATGCCGATAAGAGACACGTCTTTTTGACCATAAAATTATTTGTAAATTCATGATTACTAACTATTGTAATAATAAATATTGATTGTTCATCACTATACGCACACGAATCTATTGAAATGTTGTCATTTACTTCTCTTAAAAACCGGTAAGTTCCTTGCACTCCTTTTTCGTGTTAGCCAATTGATGTTCTAGATGGATTTTTTGATAGAACTACCACCAAAAACATTTGTATGTAAAATGTTGCCAAGACGAGACCATAATGGCTCGCACTGTCGAAAAGTTGGCAAATCTCATGTAGAGCCAAGCTTCTAACTCTCCAAGCCCTAACTTCACAAACTCTACACCTTTATCAAAATATGTAGCTTGGCCGTTTCGCTACCGTCACATGGGCGTAAGGTGACACATTTATTTACTGTTAATTACTTTTCTGTTATACAATAGTTATTTTAGTAACAAATTTTGTTAATAATCTATAATGTTGCGGCTCTTGGGATGGTTGCCGTCGACATCATCGCGTACGAAAGTTCTTTGGTTCTTTGGCTCACCAATTCTTTGTTTCACCAATATTATATCGAATTAAATCGAACTGTCGACCACACCCATATTTCCTAAAATGCTGTCTAATAATTTAACTTAATAATTAGTAAGAAATAAAATATACAACAACCTATTAAAACAATCGGAGATAAATACCTGAATTTACGAATATGCCAAATTCACTAAATAGAACAAACTTGTACAAATAAATAATGAAAGTATTAAAATTCTTCCTACGACAGTGCACGTCTAGTTGATGTATATATGTACATACGCACACTACAACACGATTTCGAGATCGCGGAGGTTTTGACTAACGCGAAATAGAATGCACGCTCTTAAATAAAATAAATATTTACTTGTCACCTGATCGCCGGCGCCGCCCGAGCCAATAGAAAAAAATTCACAGATTTCGCAGTCCCCGCAAGAATCGGAGCATTGAAAATGAATACAACAATTTACGAAAAAAAAAACATTTTATTTTAAATAACACAATTCCAACTTGAATGTACTTCTCGCCTGCATCCGCATCTTACACCATTATCATGACGGTCGGTCCATATACGGAAATACCCGTTTTTCTACAATACCAAACCTACAGGTCACAATTATTAACTGATTTTAAAATTTTTTCGCCATTTTGTAGCAAAACTAATACCCTTTTTAAATTTTTTCTTAAGTCGGTTTTTTTTTAAATATTTACAATTTAGAATGAAAACACCCCCCAAAAAACCCGATTTTTTTTACACTTTTCAAAATTCGAAAAAAAGCTTCCAGTCGATTTTTAAAATTCAAACGTTTACACGTGTCTCGATAAATTCCTCAACTCTTGGTACTATTTCCATTTCGATTTTCCCAAAATCCTTGGAGCTATGGCCAAAAATACGTTTCAGGCGATTTGCATCTGATAACCATTTTCAATGGTAAAAACTACCACAAACAATCTAATATTTGTCCCTTTCGCACATACAAAATTTTCGTTGGACACGAGTCATCACGAATGCATCACTTACGCATGCAATATTCTTTTTTCCGCGTAATTTGGGTTGCTTGCTTTATGACTCTTCGAGCCTCAGCGTTAGGCATGATATGCTTTGATTTGCATCGGGATTTAACATATAAAAACAGATGAAGGTTTGCGACGTGTTTAAAACACCGATGAGAGGTCTTTAACCTGGCCGTACTAGTTTAATAATAACAGATACATCATGTGGAAATGCTAATAATTAAAAATGATGTCCTATGGCTAAATTATTGAATGTTTTGAAATGTTTTTTATATATAGATCGGGAGCATCATTAGGTATACAATGGGTAATTTATTGTCGTAGTGTCATCTCCACTTTGTATGTATTCACAATGCTGTGTTAGGTACGAGTTAGTTATTTTCGATTTAAGTACAATTTCATAAAGTACTAGAAACATTTTTTTTCACAAACGCCACCTGTCAGCCAAATTGACCGAACGGCTTTTCCTACACATTTTTTGCGGGGTCCTTTCTGCAAAAACCTAACAGTTGTTGCTGTCGCGCGACCGCAGTATTATTACTAGCAAGTTGGTAAAAGCTCGCTAAAACTAGATAAACCAATTGGGCATAGAGGTACAGCGGCTAAGACTCGTAGGTTGGCAGCACAAGATTTACGAGTACTTAAATTAGATTAGATTTACAATGTATAACCCAAATAATAGCTTACATGAGTTTCATGCTTGTTGTTGACTGGCAAGGCTGGTTTATATACCCATGTCGTATCCGTACGCGGTTCGTAGCTTACAGCATTTGTGTGAATATATTGTTTTGTTGAAGTCCTAAGAGTCGCCTGTTGAATTTCCTTGTCATTATCAGTCGGCTCTTTTGTAGCTGTAACAGAATAAAGCAACGCGATATCTAATACGAATAATAATTTAACAATCAAACAGTGTCGGCAGTGTAATACACTATGCAAAAACGGTTTGGGCGGTAAAATATTATCGTTACCTTATTACAGCTAGACTTTAAAAGGTCGAGCTGCTGAGGAGGACAATAGCACAATGGGAGAATTGGCATAGAATGGGCATGGCCAGAGAATTGGCCATATAACCCACTGTATGCCGGTGGCTTAAACGACTGCGATCGAGACCAACGATTTATTAAATAAATAATAAATAAATATTAAACAAATTCCTATTTGCTTAAAACACAGTATTCATAGTTGTAACAGATATTGTATGTCCACATGTTATGCAATTTGTATTGCATGCAAATTATATGCCTTATGAAGCACGAAGGAGCTATGATATGTTTCACCGTAATTTGGTCACCCATCCGGTAACTAAGTAAATGTAAAACTATATATTTTTCAAAAGAAAAAAGGGTTTAGATATACAACGCGAATCAGAAAGGTGTGGTCATAATGAAAGACTTAATGTGTACCCGATCTAGATCTTGTATGCAGAGTTACTTGGACATAATTATTAACTTCAATTCGTCAAGCAATGTTTGATTAAATATTTCTATGAAGTATGTCATGACGGTGCTGAGACATGGCGCCTGACTAGAGAGGCTATCCACAAAATTAGTGTTGCACAGAGGGCCATGGAGCGCGCCATGCTTGGCATCACATTTTTGGACCGCGTCCCCAACACCGAAATCCGCAAGCGGACTAAAGTCCAAGATGCCAGCGAGCGGATATTGAGGCTCAAGTGGAGTTGGGCAGGACACATGGCCAGACGAAGTGACGACAGGTGGACCAGAAAGCTGACTGAGTGGTGGCCGAGAGACGGTTATAGAAAAAGGGGACGTCCACCGGCGAGATGGGTCGACGATATAACCAAGACCGTGGGTTGCACGTGGCCCAGACTAGCGCAGGATCGAGGCGAATGGCACAAGCAAAGAGAGGCCTATGCTCAGCAGTGGGTCAGGAGGGGCTGATGATGATGATGATTTCTATTGTAACGTCACATCAAAATAAACATGTCACAGCACTAATGGTTCAGTAACCTTTAAAATCAAAACGGTCTTCCCAAACAAACCATGTCGTGAGAGCAGAGAACAAACCAACTATGTATCGATTATAACACTTATAACGATTATTAAACTACTGGCAAATAGCTAGTAATGCAGTAGCGGAACCAACGTTTTTAACAAAACTTATTTATTTTAATCACTAAATAAAATATTACTTTTGTCATAAAACTAATGATTATATGATTAAATTCTAAACACAAATATAAACTAACATTCTGATGTAATAAAATGTAGTACAATACTTGCAACGGTTACTATGAAAAGGAAATGCATTTGTCTTTTTATTCTACAACAAATATGTTATCAAGCTCACAGTCACATTGTCAATGCCGATTGCAAGCGCAGTACAAGTACAGCTATGAAATAACGAACCGTGTTCCATGAAATTGGACTGTTTACCTTTACACGGTGCCACATTGATATGTTCCACGTAAAACAGTTGGTTCTCATTGAGTACAATTCTCAAAACCAAACACAGTTCAATGATCATTTTAATGGCAAAATAATGCAACACACCCGCTGTCCCACAGCGTTCCATTTGGGAACTGCCGACAAGTTGTTAGAATGGGCTAACGTAATAACACTAAACTATTTGTTTTGTTTAAAAACCTATTGTACTATTATGATTATAAACACATTCAACATGATTGATGGAACACGCCTCGTAGTTACGCAAGACGTGCCACTAGCGTATAGCGTTAACACACGCATGAGGTAATACTTACTTACGATACTTTATTGTTTTCTACTGATTATTATCATTACGTGGCCCAATTAAGAAATTTTAAAAATGCTATTTGAATATTACAAAGCCGAAACGGAATTAAAAAAGCTTTTAATAACATAAACTGTTTAACTAGGTATGATTATGTAAATTAATTGAAATAAAAACCGTGCCTAAAAAACAATTTTACAAAACAATGACAGACGAACAAAAAACAAGCTAGAATAAAATGGAAAACCTTTTTACTCCGGATCTCGAGGGTCTTGGATAGTGGCGTAGCTTGTGGGCTCGCATGGTGCACGCACGCAAGGCCTATGCTGCTCCTCACGCTCGCCCCGCGCACATCGCCCGGATACGCAAAGTCTTGTTCTGGCAATTGTGCCCCTACCGCATGTCACTGAACAGTCTCCCCATTTACTCCAACGACTCCACACTTTGCGTGCTCGCAAAGGTTCATCGTCCCGGCACTCATGTTCTTAAGCAAAAAGAGTTTGATTAGATAAAAATACATTACGACATGTATGTCCCCACACTGAAAGTGAACCGAAATCAGTGTTATTAAGCTAAGGTAAATAAAGCGAGACCCGCAAAAAAAAAAGTTTGTCTCTGTAACACATAAGTACAATCGAGGGTCAACCCAACCCCTTTGGTCATTGGAACTTTGAAAAAAACGGTCCGGGTGTAGAAAAGGGGGCCCCAAAAAATAACGCAATTTTTTTTTTCACAAAATGACGAAAATCATAGCTTTTAAAAAAACATAGCTACATTTTTTTATTTTTTTTTATAAATATTTCGAGCACAAATAAGGCTCCATCCTAACCGAAAAAAACACAAAATACTTCTATTTAGTTTAGTTCAAAAATCTGTAAAGTGTATGATAAACAAAAAATAATCTGAAGAGCGGTTGCATTAATTTAGGTAGGTATGTATTTTAACCAAAATAATACCTGTAATTATATTAACATCTCCGTACACATCATAGGAATTATCATTTGCTACGATATTAGTCCAGCTGCCTCTTGAGGTCACTTCTGTCTTTAGTTTTTCATCTCTAATAAGATCTACTAAATCGCCAGGATCTAGTAGAAGTTTTCCTTCTTTTCTTTTGTATTTTTTACAAGTAGTAAATTCCATGCAAGATGCTAATAAACAAAACATAATTAGAAAGATTGAGAACATAACTTGTGGTCGTGTATTCCAAATACTTTTTTTAAATAATGTAAAAAGCAGATTGATTATTTAGTTGCGAAAAGAATAAATAATATTTTTATATTTGAGATGTGACAACTAAACGTCACAATGTTTGTTAAAAATAAAGTAGTGATTTGAGCTCTATGGTCTAAATAGCGTCATTGAACATGGTGCATTTTTGTTTTGGAACAATAAGAGATTTTGGTGACTTTCGTTTTCCATGCCATGGCATGTTCATAAAAACCCTTTTAACCAACCGGAGACGCCACTGACAGGCGTTCCCCTCTGCCAAAAGTACATGACCGCCGGTTATATAAAACTAGTTCCAGCGTGTTCCAGCGTCATTTGCAAATCACGGTGCACGCGTTAGGACGTGAAATATGACAAAAAATGCCAAATTGCAGCGTGTTTTCATGTAAAAAGCGATCAGAAAGGGCGAGTGTTCAAAGGGATAACGTTACTTTTCATCTGTTAGTATTATTTTGTCTTAATATTATTGAATAATGCACTTTGCAAAAACGTGAAAAATATTGTTAATCAAAAAGTGTTGCCACTAAAACGTCAAGTTGCAACTTTGCATAACTTTTAATTTAATGTGCCAACATTGAATTACAATTTATATTTCACGTTTTTATCGTTAAAACTGTTTCATCATCATCAGCCTATACTTGGCCACTGCTGGACATAGGCCTCTCCAAGTGCACGCCACCGAGCACGATCCGCGGCTACTCTCATCCAGCTCTTGCCATCCACCTTGCGAAGATCGTCGCTCAACCTAAACTGTTTATTTACTATAAATGCCTATTTAATTAATGATAGATCACTATTTATAAACTGTTAATTATTTTCTTTTTCCAACATTTTTTTTAACTGAATTGCTTTAAAAATTGTCTATACTACGAAACTGTATGTTTATGATCGGTCTACTTCATTTTCATACTCTACACATAGATATATAAATAATATACATTATCCCGAAAATAGAAAATTTTAGTTTAATTACATTGGCCACACTGCAACAAAGTTACAGCTGCGACAGTACAAAAACAAAATATCGATATCGACTTCATCGTAATGTTTATTCTGGCTATTAATTTTCAGATTTCCAAAGATGTTGTTTGTTGTTGAAAAACACTGATTTGTAAAATTATATTGTTCTTATAATAAGCCCCACTATTTTGTTTATAATTCGATAGGCTTGCATTTGACTACTATATATCATCTGATGGTAAGTGATGATGTAGCCTACGATGTAACATGCTTGCCTAGAAGGTACCGATTCTCGTGATTTGAAGATCCCCAATATTATACTGAGAAATTAGGGTCTTCAAGGTGACGGAGACGTCGATAATTTCCGATGTTCTTATGTTATTTTGTTGATTGAAAAAACTTATTTCCAGTAATATTTTTGTTTTTATAATTTATATTGTTATTTTGTTGATTAAAAAACTGATTTAAAACAATATTTTTGTTCTTAGAGATTCTTGAGTAAATAACTTAATAATAAAAAACTGATTAATAATAACATTTTTGTTTCTATAATAATTACCCACAATACCCATACAATACCATACTCGCACGCGATTACAAACATTTTTTATGAGAAATAAGTTAGGCGTAACGATATTCTTTACATTACGAGTATATTTTAAAATTGGATTGTGACAAACAGGCGTATTTGACTTAAAATATTTTTATATATAAGGTCCTAACAAATCAAGCGCAAATATTTTTTTGGCCGATAGAGTAAAAGATAATTAACAATTAAGAATGTTCAATACATCAATTATTATTAGGAATAATAATAGGTTGAATAAAAAATCGATCATACATACTAAATAAACACCCTTTAAAAACAATGCACACACGGCTTCACATCAAGTTCAGATGTTTTTTCAATCGTTTCTTGTTTTTTGAACTTTTTTGGCATGTGAGTCAGTTGCCAAATATCATCCTACGCGTTGCGTTGCGTTTGCGTGCCGTGATTTTGCGAAGTGCGAGGCTCTATCGGCAGAGTTGGTGATTGTTGTGTTAATGGCGCCATAACTAACTCCTGAGCAGGCAACTCATAGTGGTGTTGAGAGAAGCCGGCTAATACTATAAAAGAAATAGAAAGAAGGACTGGGATAACAGTGAGTATTGCTTTTATGCCAAGTTTTTATTAAGTGTTTAATGGGGTTTTCTTTCGGCAATCGTCTTATTTGTAGGACAAAGTAGGTAGTTAGGTAATGATTACAGATCATAGTGAAAGTTTAGTGATGCTCGAATCGAATAGAATTTTTTTGACACTAAATTTATATTGTCATTTTTTAAAACGATGTTGAAAGTAAATTCCATTTCATCTCATAGTTCCATTCCCTTTCTGTTGGCAGCACATTTCAGTGGATCTTTATTTCTGTGAGGCTAAGGTTGCAACAAATTTAATTTTACTGATAAACTGATAACGTTCAATATATTTTTTTACAATAACGTGCGACTAGCTGAAACGCAATATTTTATTTTTGTATTTTGGTTTCATGTTTTAGCCATAAATGGTTTTTGGTTTCTGATTCTAAAGAATAATATAGAAATACCATCTTATCGACTTTTTTGTCTAGATTGTAAGATCCCCCACTATAGGGAAAAAGTCTCTCTTCCCACTAGTGATTCCAAATCATGGCTGCGCTGGCAAGCTGTTATCTTACTGAGATAATATTCTCATTGTATTATATTATTATAGAACCTCTATGTTGTTCAAAGAGAGAATGCTATCGCTTGACATCACCATCAGTCAAGATTTATATGTGTCATTACTTTACCGTCTATTTGTCAAGAATGTCCTAGCTTAATTTTATGTTTAATAAAGCCTACTATTACGAGGTTAATCTGTCTTTGTATTTATCAATTTATTAAACATAAAATGGATAAATTGTTAAGACCAGAAAGGTTTGATGCCGAACCGACTTCGCACTCCAGTACAAATGAATGGCGGCACTGGAAGACGACTTTCCAAAACTTTTTGACTGCACAGCAACACAACTCTAGTGCTACTGATACACCGGAAGCCGCAGCAATTTGGAATGCGATTAAGTTGCAACTCTTGATCAACCATGTTACTCCAAGAGTGTACGCTAGCGTAAGTGAGTGCACAACTTACAACTCAATGATGACCGCGCTGGAAAAGCTTTATGTAAAGCCGAAGAATATCATATACGCTCGGCACCTACTCACGACCAGACGTCAGCAAGTGGACGAATCAATCGATGCATACCTTCAAGCTTTAAAGCAATTAGCCAAGGACTGTGATTTCACCAGCGTCGACGCTGAAACAAACAAGAGCGATAACATTCAAGGTGCGTTCATAGCTGGAATTTCGTCAAAGAAAATTCGCGAGAGATTACTCGAGAATCTAACACTAACATTAGAAGAATCATATAACAAAGCCGTATCAATGGAGATGGCAGAGTGTAACAGCCAAAATTTCACAGCTGCAGAAGTATATTCAGTCGCTGCCGCCGCGTCAATACGAAAATGCTTCTTTTGCGGTCATCCTAGCTTCCAAAGAACAGTCGACTGCCTCATCAGGACCGAAAATCTACATGGTACCTTCGCCTACCTTGACGATATCACTGTATGTGGTAGGACTAAAGAAGAGCACGACGAAAATCTTAAACGATTTCTCGAAGCTGCCCATAAATACAACCTTACATTGAACAAGGAAAAGAGTAAATTTAAACAAACAACTATTAATATACTCGGTTATACGATTAAAAATCACGTAATCAAACCAGATGAGCGACTAAAACCTTTACTAAGCATGCCTCCACCAAATGATGTAGCCTCACTACGAAGAACTCTAGGTATGTTTGCTCACTATTCTAAGTGGATTCCAAATTTTTCTGAGAAAATCCACCCTTTGGCCCATACGAAAGAGTTACCTTTAAGCGTAGAGGCAGTACAATGTTTTGAAAATCTTAAATCAATAGTTGCAAAGTCATCAGTACATGCAATAGACGACAAAATATCATATACTGTCGAAACTGATGCTTCGGAACACTCTATCGCCGCTTGTCTGTCGCAAGATACGAGGCCTGTCGCCTTTTACTCGAGAACCCTCAACCAAAGCGAGCGGAACCACTCGGCAGTAGAAAAAGAAGCCTACGCCATAGTCGAAGTCCTGAAGAAATGGCGCCACTTTCTGATAGGTAAACCTTTTAAACTTATTACAGACCAACGATCAGTGACTTTTATGTTCGATGCAAAGCATACGAGCAAAATTAAAAACGAGAAGATTCAAAGATGGCGGCTTGAACTTGCGCCTTACAAATATGATATCATATACCGGCCCGGAAAATATAATCACGTTGCCGATGCCCTCTCCAGAGTATGCGCCTCGATGGAATCACGAAAAGGAAAACTCCAATCATTACATGACACAATGTGTCATCCAGGCATCACTCGCATGTATCACTGGCTAAAGATAAAGAATTTGCCCTATACCGTCGACGAAGTAAGGAGGATGACCGCAAATTGTCGTACATGTGCTGAGATCAAGCCTAGATATTTTAAAAATACTGATCCTCTTCCTAAACTAATAAAGGCTACCTCTCCCTTGGATCGCCTCAGTATTGACTTTAAGGGTCCTGTTCCGACACGAACCAGCAATCGCTACATCCTCACCGTCATCGACGAGTATTCAAGATTTCCTTTCGCTTTTCCATGCTCGGATATAAGTGCCAAGACGGTGGTAAAACATTTAAATAGTATTTTTATGATATTTGGATTCCCAACATACATCCACTCCGATCGGGGAACCTCATTTTTATCGTCGGAAGTAAGAGACTTTCTGCATTCACGTGGCATAGCAACAAGCAGAACAACAGCCTACAACCCTCAAGGTAACGGCCAAGTTGAGAAATTGAATTCCACTTTATGGAAAACCATCCAACTTTCGCTGCGTTCGCACAATATGCCAATTGAAAATTGGGAACATGTTCTAAATGTGGCTCTCCATTCAATAAGATCACTGTTATGCACAGCGACCAATTGTACGCCGCATGAGCGGATGTTCAAACACCCGCGTAGATCATTGAACGGACACAGTATTCCAACATGGCTAACTAATTCTGAACAAGTCCTAATGCGCCGATTTGACCGCACTAACAAATACCAGCCAGTGGTGGAAGAAGTTGAGCTGCTGCAGGCAAATCCAAATTATTCTTATGTGAGACTTAGGGATGGGAGAGAAACTACCGTTTCAAATAGACATCTTGCACCAGTCGAAGGACAGGGAGAAGTTATAATGGACCATGCTATTAATGAGACGAATGCGGGCTCGGAAAGCCAAGACGTCATCAATGACCCGGTTGTTTCTCCTGAGCCTGAACCTTCAACTAGTTGTAATGAGCGACTCTCTTCCATTGATCAAGAGTCAACTCCTCCACCAGTGGGAATCAGAAGATCTACTCGGAGCAGGAGATTGCCACAACACCTGGAAGACTACGAGCTGTAATTCAGAAATAGAATGTGGGAGAATGAGATAATATTCTCATTGTATTATATTATTATAGAACCTCTATGTTGTTCAAAGAGAGAATGCTATCGCTTGACATCACCATCAGTCAAGATTTATATGTGTCATTACTTTACCGTCTATTTGTCAAGAATGTCCTAGCTTAATTTTATGTTTAATAAAGCCTACTATTACGAGGTTAATCTGTCTTTGTATTTATCACTTACCTAACTATGTGTTGGGAATAGAACCTATTTGGTTGTTTTTATACTTTTTATTGTAATTTTGACAGACTTTTTTTCCCTTTTGACATTTGCTTTATTTTATTAAAATTCTTCTTCTGTCATTGCTCTTGAACGCTGCGTTTCATTCATAAACCTATTTATTATATATTTTAATACAGTCCACAACATTTTGGTCCTTTCGGCCGTTAGTTAATTACGAACTTGGTTTTCAAATATATTTTTTTCTTAACAACGATTATGGTACGTGCGAAGGCTCAGGGTTCAAGTGTCAATGTGTGCCAAAGTGCTCCGGCTGACGAGTCTTTGTTGGCGGCGCTCGAAGTGCCTCGCCCGCATAGTGCTGCCCCTCCGCCAGCTCAAGATAACGTAGCCTTAAGTTCGCATTCACCGAGGCGGCCTTCAGCGTCCGGCTCCGCTCGTGGGCTGCAGTTGCGGGCGGAACATGCTCGCCGTCTCGCTGAGCTCGATAAGAATACCTTCGAACTACAGAAAGTTGCATTCGAGTCCGAAAAAGCTGCCCTTGCACTTGAGCTAGAATCCAAGCTCGCCGAAATAAACGCAGGCTCACAAGCTAGTCGCGCTCTACGCAGCCAAGCTAGCTCAGTCAACAGCATCGTGAGGGAGAGGCTCGTTAATAACTCTTTCCATTCTGCTGATCATGCATCACAGGGTCTGAATTATGTGTTGTTTGCGCCGGTCGCGCAGCCACCGGAGGAGTGCCTAGGCCCTCATGCCTCTGTAACGTTTGCGCATTCTGCCGTTACTGAGGCGCCTAAGCGCTGCCCAGTTTCCAGTGGCCATCGCGCACCTACCGTCGCCAACACTCTTGCCTCAAGCGCTCAGATGCTTGACAATAACTTATGCCATTTTGCGCCGGTCGCGCAGCCGCCGGAGGAGTGCCTAGGCCCTTAGGCCTCTGTAAAGTTTGCGCATTCTGCCGTTACTGAGGCGCCTATGTGCTTCTCAGTTTTCAGTGGCCATTGCGCACCTACCGTCGCCAACACCCTTGCCTCAAGCGCTCGGATTCTTGATAATAACTTATTTCTTTCTTTAAATTATGCATCGCAGGCTTCTAAGTGTGTGTTGTTTGCGCCAGTCGCGCAGCCACCGGAGGACTGCCTAGGCCCTCATGCCTCTGTAAAGCTTGCGCATTCTGCCGTTACTGAGGCGCCTAAGTGCTTCCCAGTTTCCAGTGGCCATCGCGCACCTACCGTCGCCAACACCCTTGCCTCAAGCGTTCGGATTGTCGCCTCGCTCCAAAGAGTAGGCCCAGCCGACGAACAGGATAGTATAAATAAGCTAGCTCTTCCCATAGAAAGACTCGCTTCAAATAAATCTAAGGTTAGCCAAACTTTAAATTTACCAACGTTAGATGGTAGTCTGATTGATTACCTTATTTTCAAAAGAGTTTGTAACGACTCAAAACATGGTTACACCGCCGCTAAAAATGTATGTAGGCTGAGCGCCGCTCTACGGGGCACAGCGCGTGAAGCGGTTTTGAAGGCTTTATCTCTGAAAACACCGAGTTGGTATGTAGGAAGCTCTTTCGTGAAGGTAAATCGTCACCAGTGGCACGAGAGCTACATGTCTTTTGTGATACGAGTGCGAATGCTTATGCAGCCTTAACGTATTGGTTGTTCGTTTTTTTTGATGGCTCGGTTCACATTTCATTTATCTGTAGCAAAGCACGAGTGGCTCCAGTAAAAAAAACATCCATATCTAGGATAGAGCTTGAGGCTGCGCTTGTAGCAGCGAGGCTCGCAGCTACAATCTGCGGTATAGTCGTTCACAAACCATCATCACGATGTTTTTGGTCGGGCTCCGAAAATATTTTATGTTGGCTGCGCAATGACGCGCGCACCTTTAAGCCCTTCGTAACTCACAGAACAGCCGATATAGCTAATTAACAGCAATGCAGGAGTCGCGTGGGTGCCGACTCAGTGTAATGTGGCTGACGACGCCACTCGCACACGCTCATTGTTTCTTTCTGAGAGTAACCGATGGTTTAAAGGTCTTTCATTTTTAACTCTGCCATCTGATCAGTGGCCTTACGAACGGATAAACAGCGGTCCTATTTTACTGCTTGACATTAAAAATTCGGTATTCTTTTATTAGTGGCCTTACGAACTCATAGACAGCGGCCCTATGTCACTGCTCGAAGTAAAAACAAAATCGGTTTCCCTTTATCAGTGGTCTTACGTACTCATAGACAGCGGTCTTATTTCAATACTCAAAATTAAAAATTCCGCGAAACCATCTACTTCGGATACATTTTTTGATAATGAAACTGTAGCTAGGATCGGCACGCCACTATTGGCTGATTGTAGTCGTTTCAGTTCCTGGCTACGATTTCTTCCCGCTACCGCATTAGCGCACCTGTTTTAGAAACTTATTTGTAAGAGTTTTTGTAAGTAGCGTTGTGCATTTATCTAAAGTAAGATGGCTTAGAAACAATGTTGTCTCATATAGAATAGTTGTAACTGGCAATTGCTTTTCAAACTCTTCTTCTTTTATGGCCGAGGATATTGAGCGGGCCTTAATACAAATTTTAACAACTTATCAACTTCAAGCATTCGCTCAGGAACTTGAACATGCACACTTGAAGGCGCCCTTACCACGAGGTAATAAGTTACACCAACTTCATGAGAATTTAGATGATCATGGCTTGATTCACCTACAGCTGTGGAGAATGTACAAAACGTGTTTTTTTTAGTCAAAGTATTAGATGCACATCACCGCGTCGCTAATCTTCTTTATTATTACAGAAACACCATACGAAAAGTTACTTTTAAGTGCCAATTCTGCAAGATATGAAAAGCTATTCCGGACATTCCTACTATCAATGATCTAACAGCAGCCAGGTTTCCATTAGCTTGACGCGGAACTTCCCCAAATTTTGGAGTGATAATGGAGAAGCTGTGTCGCTTATATACCACTGACCACTGACATTCATCGCTTTCGATGCTACAAAGCTCTCACAAGCTCTCACGCCGAGACCGAGACATTGTGTTCCAGCAGCAGTCACTCTCTCTGATTCAGATCACTATGGCAGATCGGAATGGAAAAAGGCTATACGCTTATCTAACCATTTTTGACGTCGTTTGGTGCGTGAATACCTGCCCTCACTTGTCCCTAGACACGCAGTTGGTGATGGTCATCAGAATTTAAGTTGGAGACCTTGTTTTCATTCTTGACGGCAATCTCCCACGAGGAACCTGGCCCAGGGGTCGGATAACTTCCGTTTTTCCTGGGAAAGATGGTTTCGTGCGGGTTGCGGAAGTACAGACGAGAGCGGGACTACTTAGGCGTCCCACTAAGAAGTTAGTTTTGTTGCCAGTTGCCAGTTAGGTAGTTTTATTTTAATATTTGTCTATTAATTAATTTTACACTTAACTAAGTCAGAATGTTTATTTTGTTTTCCTTTAATTTAAGTTCATGTCAAGGAATTAGTTTTGTTTAGTTTTTTTTTATTTCTCGTTTGCTTCCAGCAGTTTCTTGCACGGAAGGGGAGAATGTTGGGAATAGAACCTATTTGGTTGTTTTTATACTTTTTATTGTAATTTTGACAGACTTTTTTTCCCTTTTGACATTTGCTTTATTTTATTAAAATTCTTCTTCTGTCATTGCTCTTGAACGCTGCGTTTCATTCATAAACCTATTTATTATATATTTTAATACAGTCCACAACACTATGCTTAATTTAACAAATTTGTTTTAGAGAATGACAATAAACAATTACGAACGCAATGAAGAGACTGGAGGTGACCTGTCGAGACACCGTAGTTTTCTCGCCTTTAACGAAGAAAATATTCAACCCCGTCAACTATTTCTTCACAAATCAAAAAGTCTTATGCCAGGATAGAGGAAATCATTACATCAGTGATCTTATGGAACGTAGTCTTTGAAACGTTCAGTTCTTTGTTTCTGACTTTATATAGAGAATCTTTGACAGATTTAAAAGCTGGAAAATCAACAACATCTACATCTTTATTTTTTGACATTTTGTCGACAACATACTCAAAAATAATTGGTATCGGTTGATACACCTCTTTCACTATTTCCTTACACAGATCCAAATGCTCTCTCACCATGTTTTTGGAGAAATCAGGCTCACAAAAATGACATTTGTTTTCTTTCAACACTTTTTTTCTCTCTGTGTCTAAAGTCACCGACCCATTACAGACATCTCTTTAAACAACGCCAGTATGAAGATCCGGTTTTATTAATCAGATTCAAAATATACTTAAAACCATTTTGTAACAAAATCTTTTTCCCTTTTTCGCTTTCAATAAATGTCAACCGGCCACTTGTGCCCATTAGTTCTTCCATAATTAAAACCAATTAAATATTTTATATATAGGACATTAGGAAATCACACGAGGAAATATGACACGTACAAATAGAATGACAAGCAATGTGTGAAATAACATTCGAATAAATACAAATAGCCTGCATATCAGCCTGTATGAACACTCTTTAGTTATTGGCAATAAAGGATTGTGCAAGCCGAGGCCTATGCCTCGGCTTGCACAATCAGCTGGATTTTCGTTAGACTTGACATATCGCCAGCTGTTTGATGGGATAACTTCTGTCACTCTTTTTTACCCTGTTTGCTACGAACGGCTTCCTTTGGCAGGGGTCCCCATGCAGCCAACCAAGAACTGCTGTAGAGTCACACCATCCATATACTGCGAGTTTGTGATCATTTAAGCTTTGTACTAACTTAGTCATTAATTTTGCAAGTAACAGTGCTCCGCATAACTCTAGTCTAAGCATTGATGTTGTTTTATTCAATGGTACTACCTTAGTTTTTGAGGCCAATAGTATCACGGTTGATTCACTTTCTTTTTGTATTCTTACATATACAACAGCTGCGTACGCCCTTGTGGAAGCGCCACTAAATCCGTGGAGCTGCAATACGTCATTCTTTCCACTCTTTATCCATCTAGGTATCGTTATCTTGCCGATGTCCTCAATATCGTCTCTTAGTTGCACCCATCTTTTGAAGTGTTCATCCGGTATTTCTTGATCCCACTGAAGATCTAGAGTCCATATGCTTTGGAATAGCAACTTCAGCTGCAGGACTACCGGTGCTAACAACCTTAAGGGATCAAAGATTTTAGATATTTCCGATAACAGTACTTTTTTGGTTGGTTTTTGTAACGTCTTCGGGGACAGCTTGCATTGAAACGCGAAGTTATCTTCTTTTGAATTCCAGGTTAGCCCTAAGGTTTTGGTGGATTCTAGATGGCGGAAGTTGTAGGTTTGAGTGTCTGATTGGCAAGTATTATTTCGTCTACGAGTAAACATTCATTTGACGCCCATATTCTGAGTTTGAATCCTGCTGAGCCAAGAAGATTAATCAATTCTGTTTAAGACGTCATCCATGGACACCTGCTCTTTCAGAACTTTCGCTGCTGCTGGGTAATGTTGACGCTCGTCCTGTGCTAAACGTCTTAGGCCTCTGCCTCGAATTTTGCGGGCAGCGGCGGCGGCGCGGGAGCGGCAGGTTATTTTGTGTAAAATCAAATAGAACGGCCCTCGAAAACAGCGGCGTGGCGGCGGGGCGGGAGCGGGCGACGAGCGGTGCACTCCAGTCAAGCCGCGCCGCTGCCCGCAAAATTCGAGGCAGAGGCCTTAGTGTCATTATAGCCAGAAAAGGTGCAGCCTTCGTACCAGAAAAATAATCTCTAATTGGTTGATCTGGAGAGTCTCGCCACACAATTTTCTGATATTTTTGATCATCTGGGTGGGTCCTGATTTGGCGGTACATTTTTTCACAATCCGCGGTAAATGCGTACGGATATTGTCACCACCTGATTATTAGTACGAGTAAATCGTTTTGCGAATTTGGACCCCGATACATGACGTCATTTAAACTATACCCAGTTGTTGTTTTTTCTGATGCGTTGTAAACAACTCTTAACTTAGTAGTTTGAGAGTCCGCCCGATGCACACTATGATGCGGCATGTAATAGCCTACAGGTGTCTTGTTACCGGCGGCCGCTATCGGTTCTAATTGCATATGACCTAATGAACTATATTCTTGACGTTGTGTAGTCGTTTAAACTTGCGCTCTAGTTGGTAAAATTGCGCTACGGCTTTTTGCTTGGACTGGCCCAGCTTCTCGTCTATGTCTGAATGTAATGGGAGACGAACTACATATCTGCCGTTGGCTTGGCGTTAGGTAGTTGTTTGGTACCATATTATGCAGTGTATGTAGATCTTCTGATGACATATTATGGTTATCACCAACATCTTCGATTGCCCAAAATTGTTGAAGGTCATCCTCGATCAATGTAACATTGCAGTGATATGATTTCGTAACACTTGCGCTACTGCATAAAATCCATAAGCTAAGCGTGTTTGTTGTGCTACAAGCATTGTCTCATTATCCCTTATGATTCCGTTTAAAATAATTGCAGAGTAAACGTCTGCTCTCAATAATATGTCTATAGAACTACTCTTTAAAAAATCTGGATCTGCTACATTTATATTTTCAATATGTGACCAATTTGGTTTTAAGAATGTCCTATTTGGTAAGTTATTTACTAGCTGTTTTGTAATAAAAACATTGACGTCAAGAGAGTAGTCATTATGCATTGAAGATAGGGAGATTGAAATTACACCGTTACATTTATTTTCCTTGGAGCCAACCCCGAATATGACTGCTTTGCACCCCTTACGTTTTATGCCTAAACTTTGTGCTGCAGATTCGGTAATCAGAGATACTTGTGACCCCTGGTCAACTAGTGCTCGAACCAACGCGGTAGCTAGTAGAATTTCACACTCCTGTTCTTGCAGTACATTAGTTTTTAATTGACTCGATTGATTGATTACGTCACCTTGTTGCGATGATGACAGAGTTTTACTTATGAACATTTTAGCGCCGTGCAGTAAGGTATTGTGGTCTTCGTCGCACTCACGGCATTTTTTGCTGGTGAAGCACTTACCGTTGCGATGGAAATGAAGGCAATTTGTGCATAGTGATAACTTTTGCACTATGTTATGTCTCATTTGTGGTTGCATGTTTAAAAATGTTTCGCAATTATAAATGGCATGATCTTTGTCTTCATTGCAGACTGCGCATTTGACACTTTTTTGAATGAATTTATTGCTACTTTTATGACTTGTTTGATTCTGATAGCTAGTGAATGCTTTAAAAACTTGAGTTTTCTTTAAACGTGTCTGGTTTGCGTCGAGATGCCTCTAAAGACGTAAATTTATTTTCTAAAAATTGTAACAAGTCGACTAAAGTAGGCAAATCCCTTGGTTTTTTTAAAGACTCAATGTAATCAATGTGCGTGTCGGCATTCAGTTTATTTGATAAAATGTAAACAATAAGAGGATCCCACGTACTTATGTCTACACCGAGCGCTTTTATTGCATTAAGACACTCGTTGGTGGTGTCTAATATCTTTTTTATAGCTGCCGCTGATTGTTGTTGTATGGAATGTAAGTTTAATAAGATATTCACGTGACTATTGAATATGAGTTTCCCATTATTGTACCTGCGATTGAGAATGTCCCAACTCACCTCATAGTTTTCCGGCAAATGTTGCACCAATTTTTCTGCATCACCCCGAAGTTTGCTTTTGAGATATTGTAACTTTTGCGCATTAGATAGAGAGCGGTTGTTATGTATCGCCTCTACGAATAAATTCTTGAAGGACACCCATTGATTCTAGCTTCCCAGAAAGTTAGGTATGTCCATCTGTGGCGTCGATTTGTCCCGGTGGCATTGATTCCAAATTTTTCGGTTGATGTCTTTTTTAATATCATTGTTGTTGTTCGTACCTACCAAAGGCTTGCTCGTACTCAGTGTCTTCGTAGATCTCGCTATCTATTTCCCAGTGCAGCGAATCTACAACGGCCCATCGTTTTCGACGCATAGTACCAAATTCGCAATGTGCCAACATACTCATATGTCCAATTCCGCAAAACCCCAATTTCGTAAAGTACCAAGTTTGTAAAATGATCAACTCGCAAAACACCAACTACGTTAGTTACCAAATCTGTAATTCGCATAGTACCAACTCGCATAGTACCAACTTTGCTAGTTACCAAAGCTGTAACACGCGGAGTAGAAACTTCGCTAGTGACACTTTGTGATCGTCAAAAATATCGTTACTCCCGGTAGTGTACAATCCAAATGGGTCAGTATGGTGAAGTCGGAAACTATGAGACATAGCAAGATCTGTTCTTAGGGACCATGACGTCGATTTTAGCAACAAAGAAAACTGCATTCATAATTAACAAAAAAAAGTCGAACGGTTTCGATTTCTGAGCTGAGCATAAGTTTTTTTTTAATGTATAAATGCAGATTTCTTTGTTATTAAAATCGATGACATGGTTTCTAAGAACAGATCTTGCTATCTCTCATAGTTTCCGACTTCACCATACTGACCCATTTGGATTGTACACCCCGTATATCCGCATAAATGCCGCACGAGGTCGGTGCTTGATAATATCTGATTACTTATAAAACTTAAACTTATGTGAATACTCTCACAGGCATAAATATCTTTCCTCTGTGGAAGCAAATATATTTTTTGAACAATCTGGAGAGCTATAATTATTCAAATGAGTACACAGGATCTGTTTTTAAATTACAAATTTTTTTAAAAAAAACTAATTTATCAATTAATGTAGAGCAGACGATGCAGTGACTTCAAGTAATTCCAGTACGCTTTTGTATATTTTGACGATATCGGCTGCATGCACTTCATTGAAGTCTGTGAGTGTTGAGCTGTCCACAACAGCCCTCCAGTCATAAGTGTCCAGGTGCTCAATGCACACTCTCGAGTCCCGCGGAAGATAAAAGTTATATTTGCTTAAAACCATTGCTTTGTGCATCAATGGTATCGGCATTAGTTGCACCATGAAGCACCCGAAAACACATTTGTTTACGTCGCCTAAAGCTCTCTTTAACATTGGTCTGTCCTCTAAACGGGAACTAACATTATCTTCCATTATTTTTAATTGAATTATTTTAGCGAAGTATATTTATTACACTATATTATAATAATAACAATCGTTGACAAACGCTGACTGACGTGTCAACGACGATAAGAAAACTTGAAACCTCTATATGCACTTATAGGCAGTATGTAAATCCTCTACGTAATGGAAGAGTATTACTCACGTGTTACTGGCCACTTCATTAGACATTTATTATTTGATTTGAAGTCGTTATGAAAAACAGGGAATTGTCATAATTGCATATCTGTCGTCAATCATGGAGGAACCAAATAAAGTCATTTTTACGACAAATCAATTAAATAAACCGTGTTTAATATACGACAATCATCGGTATAATCTGCATTATCGGAATAAAGATAGTACTACCTGGAGATGTAAGAACCGACGACAAAATTGTAATGCTTCATTAACGTTGGACTCAGACGAAAATGTACTAAGAGTGTGCCTCCCTGATCCTGATAAATTAAAAGTATTTCTGGCAATGAACAAATGCAAAAAAGATGTCTGTGAAGACTTGTCCCCGATTCCGCAGATTCTGGAATCCACAATCAATATACTTCGAGAGGCGAGATGTTTGGAGATTAATTTGCCTACAATTAAAGAGAAGCAAGACTCTATGTATCGAGCAAGAAGAGCATTTTTGAAAAATAATAGCACCACATTTAGTAATTTGAGTCAAATCGAAATTCCTGAGGTTATATCAAAAGACTTTTTGGTCTGCGATGACGGATCTTAGTTATCTTAGTTATCTTAGAAGTCTTATTGCATCATTATTAAAACTGTTCAATCTATAGAATTTAGACAAGATTTAGAAAATATCAATTATAAAGGCAGTGATCACAAAAATAGCAAGTTATCATGTTTAAACCCGTTTATTGATGAAAATGGGCTACTGCGTGTTGGTGGTAGATTAAGTAATTCTAATATTACTTGGAATGCCAAACACCCTATCATATTAAATGGACGTAATCGGTTTACCGAACTAATCATAAATCAAGCGCATATAACGACGCTGCATGGTGGACCTAGACTGACCCTGACCTATATCAGAAATACTTATTGGATCCTAAGTGGAATGTCTACAGTCAAAAGGGCGTTACGGCAGTGTGTCGTATGTCGTCGATTTAGCCACAATAAATATCAACCGATCATGGCTGAGTTGCCGCAGGCGTATTCGAGACCCTTTACGCTCTGTGGAGTTGACTTCACAGGGCATATAGACTTAAAACTTAACAAGGGTCGGGGGGTTCGAACCGCTAAGGGCTACATATCAGTTTTTATTTGTTTAGCGACCAAGGCTATACACCTGGAGCTTGTGTCGGATTTGAGTACGCCCTCCTTCCTCGTTGTATTCCGATGGTTTTGTTCTCGTCGTGGCGTCCCAAGCCACATGTACAGTGATAACGGGACAAACTTCGTAGGCGCTAATAAACTTATCCAGGTCGAATATAAGGAGATCATAGCTAACATCAACAAAGAATTTTTAATAACATAATTGAAATGAATATAGAGTGGCACTTCAACGCCCCCGTTACCCCAGTGCTGGGGGGTTGTGGGAAGCGGCCGTAAAATCATTAAAATATCACCTTAAAAGAATCATTAGTGATCAGAAATTGACGTATGAAGAGTTTAGCACGGTTTTACATCAAATTGAAGCGTGCCTGACCTCGAGGCCACTTTGCGCTCTCACTGAAAATTCCCTTTTGTCCGGGTCTGCCTAAAACGCACTCTGACTAATTCGCGTTATGCCTAGACCAATTGAGAAATAGTCGAAATAAGACTTAGGCGTAATGAGTTTTTGTCCTAAAGCGAACTTGGCACATTGAGAATCGGATGTATTGAGATTTAGTGCAAAAGCGAATTTGTCAGTGTGAGAATAAGACTTATTACGTATTGATCTAAAAGCGAATTTGACACGAGAACATTTTTTAAGTCATGATTGAAAAAAGTTTTTATACTAATTATTTTATAAGTGAAATGGATATGGGTACCTACTGTCTATTAAACTGTCAGAACTATTGTCAGTTCTTGACTTCAACGGATATGATTTCTGCAAACTGACTAAGTACTGCTTGATTGTACTACGAGAGACTTTGAAATATTACAGCGTACGAGTATTAAGTTGCTAATCCCAGCAAAATGGCAGGATACATTGGAGCAAACAATTTCGGATTATTGCGGACACCCGAAGTTATAGGTGTATGTGTTTTTCCCGCATGCCCTCAAAATGACTTTGGGGAAGTCTCCAAAATAATAAAAATTAACTTCCTGTGCCGGCTGAACTTTCTAGTCTCACGCAGGACGCAAGTTTGTAGCTATCACTGCACAGTTGGGGAACAAGAGTGGACTGAAGTTTTGGAGTCGCCTAACAACTGCACCAATTTTGACACCAGCCACGCGGAGACAATCGTTGATCTCCTTAGGTTTGCACTAAATATGGTTAACAGTGTGGTGTCAGCCATGGTGAGCGATATTGTGTAGGTAGTGGATTGATCGGTTTATATAATTTCAAGTATGTTAATTTTATTATTAATGATGACTATTTTTATTTCCTTTAACCCTTTTCCAGGCATAGTACGCATACACATAAAGTAAAATAGATGGACAAAACAAAAAAAATACCTTAAAAAATAGTAACTTCGATCAATGTCTATAGGATAATGTTTATAGGATAATGTATTTAGTAAGAGAAGGGAATAAAACCATTGACATTCCATAGTTTATAATTTTAATAAAAAATAACTTTGAAACATAAATAATATTATGCAGCTTCTTGGTTATAAATTAACTAAGTTATCGGTGTAGAACAAATAACAAAACATAAACTTATTTTTTTATAATTAATTATTATTATATTATTATTATTATTATATCAGCCATAGCTGTCCCACTCCTGGGCAAAGGCCTAATTATTATTATAATGGCACAATAATTCTTTTTTAATGTCGCACATCTTCTGTAACAAATAAAAGGCTGAAATTTCCCCATCATGCAAGTTTTTTAATTTTTTGTTATACCTTGAGTTAAATACTATATCCAACTTCCTTCTTGAGTTGCCTTCAAAGAGATTTTGTCTAAGTTTTAGATTCTGCCATTGTGATTCTTTTTTCAATTTCCACAAAAAATTGATGAAGTTTGGCCTGTACTTCATTCGAGAGTTTAAACGGCGATGCCATCCCTCTAAGCTATTATTTGTTCGGTGGATTTCATTAGCACAACTAATTATGTTATTAAGTTCGTTGATCCAGTATTTTTCCACGTAAGAATATAGAAACTTATTCAATTTTACCTGATTTCTACCTTGTGTTAAATGTTTAATTTGCTGCCAAACTTCGGATATGTAATTTGATGGAACAAGTGGCAAATTAGCACAAAGTGTAGCTACTGTATTTCCTATGTCTATACTCAGTATTTCTGATTTCTCGGCTCTTTTCCAAACAGCTCTTGAATAATGGAAATAACATCCTGTTAATGATATTTCCGGAAAAACGGCTTTTAACGCTTGAATCTGAGCAATTTCATAATCGGTTTTGAATTTTTTAAATTCAATGCCAAAAACATTTTTTATTAGCTGGAACAGCCTTACGTAGGTTTCCTGCGTCTTATTCGGCAACAGACAATATATTATTGGCAGAATATTCAGTGTCGCTGTTGCCCAAGTTTATATGTACCGTGTATAGCTGGTAAAATAATGGCACTGATTTGAAGGTCCCATCGCCATAAATTTGCGAGTCTGCTTTTGCCTTTAATGTTTTCATGGTTAATGGCGAGCTAAAAATCAAAATCTTATTGCATCCGTCGCCGTCATCACAAACGAGAAAATTTTCAGCTATGATACTTGGTATCACTATGTCATTTAAAGTAACTTTGGTATGTTTTACTTTCAAAAAATTACGTCTAGCCCTGTACAAAGAATCCTTTTTGGCTTTAAAAATAGCTGCCTCGTTTATACCTTCTCTTGCAAGCAGTTCGGGTTGCATCAAAATAGCCTTTTCTACAATTTTCGGCAGTGGTCCAAAGGTTTTACACACATCCTTTTTACAAGCATCGATTAATACAGAAATTGCATTTTTCGCGTGATTCGGTGTGCATGTGTGGTCATTAACTCGCAACACCACATTGTTGGAATTAATTTTTATGGAAGCACTGCATTGATTTCGGTTACCGCACGGCCAGAGCGAGGACCCGTCAGCGTTAGAACAGTTTTTTGTATATTGGAATCCACTGTACAGTAAATTATAGCGGCCTTTTTTATTTTTTACAAATACAACACTTTCGTTTGCATCCATTGGTAGTAAAATAAATTATCTCTTTATTAGGTACCTACAACGCGGACTGCACACAAAGATTGGCAGTAAACGTCTTGTTATAACTCATTACTGTAATTTTGAATGATTAACAATACTTCAGTTTCAAGTGGCCAGTGAAGAGGTAAAATGTGATAGGAGTTCGTATGGAGAAATATATTAAATACGTTATTTATGATATAGGTGTAACGAGTTTTAGGCTAACTGATAATTAGACGTAACGCGAAATGGACAAACAGCGACTTAGGCGTACTACGTTTGGGGCAGATTGCGAAATAGGTAATATAAGAATTAGACGAATAGCGACATAGTTTAACAGCGAATTTCAAATGACGTTTAGGTATAACGCGAATTAGTCAGAGTGCGTTTTAGGCAGACCCGGACAAAAGGCTCCGAAGGGTTCGGATCGGAGCCGTTCAGAAAAACATTAATAGCTTCATCATTTCTTGACGGATTTTAATATTTTAAGAATAAAATGCTGATGATTGCGTATACGATGTACGAGGTGTGTTCAAAAAGTACCCGGAATTTTTAAATTTCGCGGGTCTGAAGAGTCCAATTATCAAAATTTTTGTTTATTGTGTTGTTATACATGCCCCTAAAGTATGATGAAATTTTCAGCTGTATTCACTGTTTACTTTTTCTGTGGTAGTCGCTAAGGTTCGACGTGTTTTTATGATCTCGGCGATTTTTGTTTGTTTAAACAATGGAAGAATTAAAGAGTCAAAGAATTTGTGTTAAATTTTGCGTAAAAAAATGAAATAAAGTGTAACAAAGTGTGTGAAATGCTACAAAAAGCCTATGGTGAGTCTGCTATGAAAAAAACAAGTATTTACGAGTGGTATAAGCGTTTCCAAGATGGCCGCGAAGACGTTGAAGATGACGAACGCTCCGGTCGACCCAGCACGTCAATAATCGAAGAAAATGTGAAAAAAGTAGAAAAAATGGTTATGAATGATCGCCGAATCACAATTAGAGAAGTTGCTGATGAAGTTGGCATATCAATTGGCTCATGTCATAACATTTTTTCAAATGTTTTGGGCATGAAACGAGTGGCAGCAAAATTTATTCCACAACTGCTGAATTTTGACCAAAAAAGCAATCGCATGAACATTGCTCAGGAGCTGTTAAATGACGTCAACGACGATCCAAGTTTGCTTGAAAGGGTCATAACTGGTGATGAAACATGGGTGTACGGTTATGATGTCGAAACCAAAGCACAATCGTCCACCTGGAAGCATTCAACGTCACCAAGAGCGAAAAAAGCACGTCAAGTTCGATCAAATGTCAAGGTTTTGCTTACTGTTTTCTTCGATTATAATGGCATAGTGCATCAAGAGTTCTTACCACAAGGTCGCACGGTTAATAAGGAGTATTACCTTGAAGTTATGCGACATTTGCGTGAGGCAATCCGAAAAAAACGCTCCGATTTATGGAAAAACAATTCATGGCTTTTGCACCACGATAACGCACCTGCTCACTCGTCGTTGCTTGTTCGTAATTTTTTGGCCAAAAACAATACCGTAGTCATGTCCCAACCTCCATATTCACCAGATATGGCTCCGTGTGACTTTTTCCTGTTCCCAAAGTTGAAGAAACCCATGAAAGGACGGCGTTTTTCCTCGATTGAAGAAATAAAGGCCGAATCGCTAAAAGTTCTCAAGGACATATCAAAAAGTGAATATCAAAAGTGCTTCGAAGATTGGAAAAAACGCTGGCATAAGTGTATTATATCTGGGGGGGACTACTTTGAAGGGGACCACAATGTGTAGACGAATAAATAAATATTTTTTTGAAAAAACGAAAATTCCGGGTACTTTTTGAACACACCTCGTATATAGTAAAAATCAGATTTGCTATTATGTGATTGATCTTCATTTCCGGCATTAAACATTTCATGTAAAATTGGACCAACTTTGGCTCCATTTGCGTTTTCCAGAAATTATCGTCCCTTTCAATGCGTTTTGTAAGCAAAGGTTCATTTTCTCCAGCCTAGATTTCTAGCAGACAGTCGTCTTTTAGTGACGTGAAGCTGCCCCTGTATTTGATAGAACCAATTAGAATGGCTAGCAGGTAAAAACATGTTTGGACCATTCAAAAGCACTTTTCTAAAGTTTATTTGAACAAAAAATATTTGACTTTGACTTTGACTAAAGAAGTATCGAAAATAGTTTCATGCATTCACAGTACATTTCATACGAATTTTAATAATTAATTAAAAATATTCAAACGTAACTCCGGCAGCCGAAATTGTTTTAGGGGATCTTAGACGAGCTTCCCTGAGCCCCCTACGCATTCAGTTTTCTCAGATTCAGGCGACTTATTTCTAATTCCAACCCGGCAGAGGTACCGATATAGATAAAATATGAATTATCAAAAATCGTAGCGATGCGATCTTCAGTACATAGTCATACTGATATTCTTATACTATCGAATTATAACCATAATATAAGTTTTAGACATGAATGCATGAATCTTTGTAAGCGTTAATTGTTTATTGCCCATTATGAATAACTTGCGATAATTATATAATTTTTTACGACAAAAACGGATTGATTGGCAGTCACGGAAAAAGCTGACACAGGTCCGTCGTCCGTAAGCGCCAGAGCGCGACTGATCGGGCCTGCCGAGCAGCCGTACTCGCGCATTTCGTAGGTATTTAAACATAGTAAATAAGATCATCTTTATCAAGTCAAACTCTGCGAATTCGTCTGCGAAATATTATTGTCTTCAATTGAGTACAAAAAATAAATATAAAATATCAGTAGTTTAGTCATAATATTGTAAAAACATTACAAAAAGGGGTAACTTTGGGATTTTTTTCAATTTTGTTTCTTTATAGTTTATAGAAAGAAGCCAGTTACTTATTATAGATTTAACAGAAGTTGGGTGGCTACATTTAAAATCACATTTACTTACTGCTTTGTTATATATAAATGGGTAAAGAAAGTCGCTGTGTTTTTTAGCTAATGTGGTAAGAGATGTTGGTATTGGTATTTTAAATATACGTTTCATAAGGAGTTTTTTATACTCAGCAGTATTAGTAACTGCTTTATGCGTTGACAATACTGCTTTGTAAGCTAAGCTAAGCTATATATTCAGCTTACGAACACTCAGAATCTGCGTAAAGTTTATCTGTTGGGTAACGACGTGGAACATTCAACATGACCTTGAGCACGCTCTCTGCGCTCTTTCAATCCGCAACATGTAGGATTTATCTGTCCCACCCCAAGCCGATATGCAGTATCTTATGACTGACTGGCAGAGAGTAAAATAGACCATACGGAGGACTGATCTACATGCTACACCACGGAGCATATACATTATGTTTATTATTTTCCAAACACGGTTAGCCAAGGTCATTATATGTTGGTGGCAGTTCAGTTTATGGTCAATAAGTACACCAAGATATTTTATGACCTCTACCTGGCTAATACTGCATGGCCGGGTGTTGGCTAGTTGCATTATACGAACAAAGACTTTCATAAATTTTGATACTCGATATCGTTTCCGGCTTAGAAAGCGCGGTTTTATGGCAAGTTAAAAATTTCGTCTTTAAAATATTGAGAGAAAGAAGATTATTCTCCAACCATAGTACTACCACGGTAGCTAAACCCCTTTCTGTATCCAGAAATGTTTGTGACCATGAACAATCCTTTAAATAGAATGACCGTGTCGTCGGCATAACAAATTATTTCAGCATTTGGCAGAAGGAGAGATGGGAGGTCATTGAGATATATATTAAATAAGGTAGGCCCCAGCACACTGCCCTGGGGGACCCCGAAGCAAATCATCCGAGTATCACTCATAGAGTCGTCCACCCGATCGCACTGTTTGCAGTCCGCAAGAAAACTCTTGAACCATTCCAGAGCTATACCTCTGACACCAGTTTTTTGGAGCTTAGATAAAAGAATAGGGATAAAAACGGTGTCAAACGCCCTAGCAAGGTCCAAAAACACACCAACACAATGGCGTCCGGAATCAAGGTATTGAGTGACGAATGATGATAAAAGATTCACAGCATCCTCCGTGGAACGGCCCCGCCTGAAACCGAACCGTCGATCCGCTAACAAATCGTAATTTTCCAAAAAACTAATTAGGCGTTTTTGAACTATTATTTCTAACAGTTTAGATAAAATACTTAGTAAGGAGATGGGCCTATAGTTCTAAGGCGTGGCTTTTGGCCCTGACTTATAAATAGAGAGACTATAGCGACCTTCCAACATTCTGGAAATGTCCCATTCGACAGATTGAGATTAAAAACATGTACTAAAGGAATTAGTATATGTTCTCTATTTAGCTTAAGAAAAGGGACCGTAATCTCATCAAATCCAGGGACGCTGTCGTTCTTTAGATTACGAATCAGAGAGTCGACAACTAAAACATCAGCTGGGGATAAAAATAAAGATTCAGCTGGAGTAATTTTGCTTTTAGCTGTTTTTGCCAAAGATTCCTGTGTCGTATTAAGCCTGGAGAGTGTGTCGTTTGCCAAATTCTCACCCATGGTCGAGAAGTGCTTGTTACAAGTGGAAAGAGATTTTTCTTTAGTGTCCGACAGAGTCAATAATTTAGTGGGTTGACCTTTTTTTTCGTTGTGTGGCAGATGTCATTCACAGTTTTCCATAGTTTTTTTTTAATTTGATCTGCATCATAGTTATTTTTTATTTTACGCAGGAGATCGTTACAGAAATTATGACAGCGGGTGTAGGTTTGTTTTAATATGTGATTATTTGGATCGTTTCGTAAACTCAAATGCAGCTTGTCGCGGTTGTTTGTGCAGCGGGTAAGCCCTGGGGTCATCTACGGCTTTTTAATATGGCTTTGGTGACTGCTGTGTAACTTTCGTGTATGGCGGGTTATGATCGACTTTAGGGTGGACGTAAATAGAACTGCCGCAGTGGAGACACCGGTATTATTGATTTCGGTGGACCAGTAAGTTGTTTTAACTTCAGCTGTTGCTGCTAGGTGATTTACCTTTGTGACGTACTTAATCGTTGTATTGTCCTTTTTGCCAGGCAGTGAGAGACCGACCATGGCCAAAGAATGATCTGTGAAGCTGACATACAACACCGATACTAGGACGGTATGGTCTTAAAAATATATGATCCAGACACGTTTTTTGGCGTGTCGATTTGGTTATAGCTGGATAAAAGCTGTGTTCTGCCAATAGGCACAGGTAATTATTGTGTGGGGCTAACTGTATCGCAGGATAAGATGTCAATGTTGATGTCTCCAGTTATTATAACATTGTTTTTATCCTTTAGCAAGCAGAGATTTTGATCCAGTATATGTTACTCAGCGATAATGTAGCTTTCTAACAAATAGGTGTCGAAAATTATTTATTGACAATAAAATGTAAACAACATCCTAACGATAAATCAACATAAAAATAGTTTTGCTTAGAATGAAATTAAACATAAAAATGAAATAAACATGTTTTAAACCAAATTAAAACAACAAAGAAAATATTTTTTTTTAGAATGAAATTGAACCTAGAGTACCGCAATTGTTAAGGGCAAGTCACAAGACCAAAGTTTGAAATCTCAACCTTAGATTGATCTCAACATGAAAAACTTTAGGGTGATACAGACATCCGTGAATGTTTAACAAATAAATTTGTTTCACAAGAATAGTCAAGAATAAGTCGTACCTTTATTTCCTTCAATTAACACGATGTAATTTTTCCCAAAACTAGGGCCCGGTTATCCATTTTTATAAAATATCAATGTAATAAAATAGCTAATGTACGTACAATAATAATTATTTACAATGACAATGTCAAATCAATGACGAGTTTAATCTAATCACCAGTAACCCGTATATACAAGTTTCTTTATGCCAGTAACAAAACAAATTGCATAGCAAGGAGTTTGCATTATTATAGCAATGTATCCACATTTAAATTTATGAATAGAAGAAAGCTTAAGCTTTAAGTTAACGTAATTTTAAAAATCTATATAAGTATTCTATCAGTTATCTATAGTAGGTACAAACCAGTAGGTTAGTTTAGGCAAAATACTAATTTATACTGTGGAAACAGTGTGCAAGATATTTCCTTCTATTAATTTGTGTGTGCACCTGTACTCTACTACAGAATAGACTGCCCGTATGTGCTAGAGAAGATTAGCATTTTAGCGCCCACTTGTATGTCGAGTGATGAAGCAGACTTGGTGGCCCCACGTCGGCAGCCGCGCCTACTGGCACGGCCCACCACGTGAACCACGCCGCGCAAGCACCTACAGTGCGTGCACTACCCTTCCGGTCTGTAAGGACTGATTTTTAAGTTGTACAAATTTTTTATTGAACTAATCATAGAATCACCTTTTCCCAAAATGACTGATTTTTCAAATGTCTTTGTTTTTGAATGTCGAAAACCCATATTATCTGACAGAAAAGCGTTTAGGCGCATTTGGTCCAATTCGCGTTTGGTCCAATCCACCTAATTCGCGGTTGGTCCAATTCGCGGTTGGTCCAATTCGCGGTTGGTCCAATTCGCGGTTGGTCTAATTCGCGGTTGGTCCAATTCGCGGTTGGTCCAATTCGCGGTTGGTCCAATTCGCGGTTGGTCCAATTCGCAGTTGGTCCAATTCGCGGTTGGTCCAATTCGCGATTTGTGACCTTTACCTAAACTTTACCATTAATGAAGGCATTAATCATGGTTTGAGTGCTGGACTACTATGTCGAAGATCATGAGTTTGAATCCTACACAGGACAAACATTTATCTGGATGTTTAAATGTGTCATTTTATGTGTGTATTTATATTTAAATAAACATGCGTTAGATAACACAAGCTATTGCTTACTTTGGGAATGGGTGGCGCTGTGTAAATCGTGAAAGGATATTATTTCTATTCGATTAATGATAAAATAACAACTAAAAAAACAAATCCGAAGTAAATAAACCAAATACAGGCTGTGGTTTTAAACAGTCGCTAAATTTAAGGAGGCGATTGCGTTAATGTAACTGATTAAATGCATTTAAAAAAAATACGTAAAAAAAAATACAAAAATGTTTTTTTTTCTGTTGCATGTCATTCTTATGTATATACTACGTTGCCAAGCAAGAAACTTTTAAATAGGCTAGGCTATGTAACATACATACCTAGACTAAATACCTATTTAGTTTCTAGGATGTGGTAGCGTTAAATAGCCACGACAGCAATGTTTGTTTATGTTAACGGTTGTTAACCTTGGAGTACATGAAAAATTTCGAATAGAAACGGGACACCGAAGAACACGTAATTTTTTTTGTAAATATTTTTATTTAAATCATAACAATTTGTTCTACACTTGTGTACAATATGGAGACTGTTTAAAACCACAGCCTGTATATGAATAAATAAATTTCACAACATTTACACCAATTATTCTGCCTCAAACAAGACATAGCCTGAATTATGGTGGCTGAATAACGGATAAACATACATAAATAATAAGAAACATCCATAACTCGGTCACGGTCACGGCACGGTCGTGCTCATCACACAAACATTTGCCCCTACCGGGATTCGAACCCGTGGGTTTCGCAGTCAGGGTCGCTGACCACTCGACCTGTTATTGGCTTGCGAGAAAATAAGAGCTCACTTCTCAAGTGGGCTTTTATTTACCGAGACATATTTTTAGCGCCCGACCTAATATCGAGATGTACCTATTGTTGATCGAAGGAAATAATAATTTTCTGCCAGCAAATCATAAAAGAGGTTTGTATTTCAGAACATTAAGTTTTCAGCAAGCGAATCTTAAAAGAGGTTCGTATGTTTATAGATCAAGGATATGTAGAAGAAAAAAAAGTGGTTCGTTGCGGTTGACGTAGGTATGTTTAGTTCATTTTCGTTCCTTTCTTTCATGACTAGAAATTGTTATTAATAATATTAACTATATCAAATGGCCGAAACAAGCGGAAGCTTTGAAATTTTAAGAAATAAACGTTGCAGTGATACATTGATTCATAGCGGATATCGGTATAACATAAACATAAACAATAAAAATGGAAGTTCGTTGTGGAGATGTAACAAAAAGAAAATATGTAGTGCTTCTGTCACCATTGATTCTACAAGGAAAACAATTTTAAGGAAAAGTAAAACAGGGCATACGTGTAAGCGAGATAGTGCTTCAATTGAAACAGTGAAGTTAATAGGTTTATTAAAACAAGCGGTATGCAGTGATTTACGCCCAGTACAACAAATTTATGAAGAGAAAGTTGAGGGTTTGAATCCCAGAAAAGTTCCAAAATTTAGTGCATTAAAAGATTCATTATACAGATCTCGCAAGAAGTATTTAGAAACTGATTCATTGTGTTATGAAAGCACTAAACACCTGGATTTACCTGAAGCATTTACAAAAAACTTTTTATTAATTGAAAACTGTGAAAATGATGAAAAGATTTTTATATTCGGGACAAAACTTGCTACAAAAATTGTCATGAAACACCATTCTTACTTTGCGGACGGTACTTTTAAATCAGTACCCAAACCATTCTATCAACTTTACGTCATACATTTGGACTTAAACTCAACTAAAACAAAGACAAACATAGTACCGGTTTTTTATATCCTGTTAGCCAATAAAACCCAAACAACATACTTACGTGCTTTTACATTATTGAAGGAAAAACTGGGAATCAAAGTCAAATATTTTAAATGCGACTATGAGAAGGCGCAAATGAATGCCGCTTCTATCGTCTTCCCTCAAGCGCAAGTAAGTGAATGTTACCACCATTATAATGACGCCATATGGAGACAGTCAAAAAAAATTAAATTGAATAAGAGTAGTGAGGGTCGAAATGTAACTAGAAAGACTTCAATAATCCCATTGTTTCCAGCTAGTCACATTCCGGAAGCTTGGCGAAATATATTAGAAACAGCTCCAGACAGTCAAGAAATGTCCAAATTTCGCAAATATTTTGAAAAAGAATGGTACCCAAAACTTTCACCGACCATATTAAGCTGCGCTCATCAGCGCCATAGAACAACCAATGCCATTGAGGGTTGGCATGCGCGCCTGAATCGGCGTATCCCCAAAAAACCTAATTTGTTTTTGTTTTTACACAAACTGCGAAAGGAAAGCAACTATCAAGATTCTAGAATAACACACTCCTTATTCCAATGTACAAATGACAAGAGAAGAAGACGGGACATTCTTTTTGATAAAACGTATAAAAAATTACTCAATAAATTTGAAAACGGATCACTAACAATTATGTCATTTTTTAATAAGCTCATATTCTTGCGTCTTTCATTATATAAAAATTGATAAAAAGTTATAGCACGTAAAAACATTTTTTGTTGATATTTTAAGTATAATTTGGATAATACGCAAATTAAAATTTTATTTTATTTTAATTATAGTTATAAGGTAGGGCATATTGTTTATTTGTCTAATGTTATTACAGGCATAAAGATCTGGTAGATTATACAAGACAGAAGAAGAGGGAATAGTTTCAAAATCCACTATTATTTGTATGGGTTTTTTATCAGGAGTTGATTTTACATTATTTTTTATTTTATTGATAGCTATTTAAATCTGTAAACCACAAATTCCTTATTAGGAATATCATATATATAACTTGGCGACCATAGTGTAATAGTAGGTTAGTATATCAAATATAACTTGGCAACCATAGTGTAATAGGTTACGACGGGGGTAGCACTTGGGCCACCCCTAAGCCGCCTACATGTTTATTTTACGAAAAGTGTTTTATTAAACCCAAACACAAAATTTCCAAAACTTACTTTTTCCCTATTTAGTTATTATCCCCATCAAAATTATGCTTAAATATCATTATGCATAAGCAAATTTAGACTTTAGAATGGTATTTGTAATATTATTATTATGCTTATAGTAGTTTATACTTAATAAAATGTAGGTACCTACCTAAAAAGATATAACAAATTAATATTCTGCGTAAGTAACTATTATTAGAATAAGTAAAAGAAAGTGTGCTATGTTGAATTATGACATAAAATTTTATGCAAAAAATAGGGAACCTGTATTTTGACAACATTTAACACGAATATGATTCAATTTTTTATAAATAATAAACTAAGTATACATAGAAGTACCAATATAAATGTCGTTTTATTTATAACAAAATTTGGAATAACGGGTCTATATTGGATCGCCGAATTTTTTGTACCTACTTCTAAATTGTCAATGGCATACAAACCTCATTTTTCGCACAATTTTACCTTTCTGAATGTGATATGCCTATTTTTACTTCGCCTAACTCTTTATCGCCGTATTAAACTTCCCAGATGCGACATTAGGCGGAACCATTCATAATCCCTACTATTTACAATTACTAAATTGTAATTCACACAAAATTAAAACAAGCAAGCATGCAGCATGCTATACGCTACGCTTTGCGATTGTCTTAAATTTCTAACCTATCACGTGACCTACAGAAGCAGCTAGTATTTCTGTTGTCTAATAAAAAAAACCGGCCAAGTGCGAGTCGGACTCGCGCACCGAGGGTTCCCTACAAAAATATTTTTGTGATATGATGTAACAAAAAACTTACTAACTTTTTTTAAACTATAATAGTGCGAAAACAATTAGGATAGACAATTATTGTTCCTTAAAAGTTGAGGCCAACATAGTTCGGCCATATGAAAATTAGAACTAAAAATTTCAGGTGAACCAAAGGACACCCAAATTGGACCAACTGCGAATTGGACCAACCGCGAATTGGACCAACCGCGAATTAGACCAACCGCGAATTGGACCAACCGCGAATTGGACCAACCGCGAATTGGACCAACCGCGAATTGGACAAACCGCGAATTGGACCAACCGCGAATTGGACCTTTTTTTGCAAATTGGACCAAACGCGAATTGGACCAAATGCGCCTAAACGCAGAAAAGGTACATTCATGATATTAAGTCTAAATCAATGAAACCAATCGATAGGTACTAATATTATAAATTAATGTGAGTGTTTTTTTTGTTTTTGTTTTTCCTCTTTTCACGCCACAACCACTGAACGGAATTGGCTGAAATTTGGAATGGAGGTAAATCTCATTAGGTTACTTTTTATCTTAAAAATGAAATGTTTCCGCAGGAATAGCGATAAAAACGTGTATATGGTTTTCGTTACAATACGTACCTACTCCTTGGTAAAGTATGTTATAATGGCCACTTATAATGAATGATTAATAACGTGCACTTGAAAAACTTAATCGCATCCTTGTCAACTGTAGCAATTGTGTCGCGTCATTTGCTGTTCTGCCCTGAGGTTAAAATTAACCTGCAATTTATAGAAAATCAAAAAGGGAAACCGTCATTAGTGCATGATGGATACAGGTACAACTTCTCAAATGATAATAAATCTGGCTCTAGCATGTGGAGATGTAGCAACCGAACTGAATGCTCAGCATAGGTCACATTGAATGCTGATAAAACTAGTATCATTAGGCAAAGTGATCACGCGTGCCGATCGCATTTCAACCAAAACGAAGAAGATGTATTTATTGATAAATGTAAAAAGGCAGTATCCACAAAAATGACGCCAATTAAGAGTGTTTTTGAGAAATGTCTTTCTGAGGTTGAAGGTTCAAGCCAAACAAACAATAATACCATCTTTTGAGGAAAAAAAACTCTCTTTACAGAAAAAGACATACAATTTTGAATCAAAGTAATACAGAATTTAAACGATTGGCGGATATAATCCCACAGCTATTATCAGATCGTTTTCTTGTGATAGAAGATGGTGAGGATGACAAGATCCTAGTTTTTTCAACAATGGTTGCCCGAAAATTAATCAGTGAAAAAAACACAAACAGGTTTATGTTTGGAGACGGAACTTTCAAAAGAACCCCCAACCCGTTTTATCAAATATTCACCATCCACATTGATATAAGCAGAAATGACAAATCAACAAATGTAGTGCCCATAGTGTATGTGCTATTACCGAACAAGTCTCAAGAGACATACACCAGGATGTTCAGGTTGTTGAAGAACAGATTGGAATTGAGAATTCATATATTTAAATGTGACTTTGAAATTGCCATAATAAATGCCATTAAAGAGGTTTTTCCGTCTGCAGTGGTCAGGGGCTGTTATTACCATTTTAACAGCGCAGTGTGGAAGCAGGCAAAAATATTAAAGGCAACAAACACAAAAGAAGAAAGGGAATTAGTAAGAATGTGTGCTAATTTATCTTTGCTTCCACAAGAAAAAATTCACAGTGCATGGACTTCTTTGCATGCCCTTTTCCCGCAAACTGAAGGAATGATCAAATTTCAAGATTACTTTTCGAAACAGTGGATGTCTTTATGTGCGTCTTTTATAAGCTGCGCAAATGACAAGCATCGCACAAACAATGCCATAGAGGGTTGGCATGGAAGATTGAACACACGTATGCCGCATAAACCAACCCTGATTCGATTTTTGCATAAACTAAAAAAAGAGGCCAAATACCAGGACACTCGAATCAAAAATTCTTTGTTTAGTGGTGCAACTAGACGGCGGCGGCGGGATATTCTTTTTGACAACAGTTACAAAAAACAATATTTAGAATTGCAAGCCGACTACATAACAGACATTCAATTTTTAAAAAATATCACAACTATTAAAAAGCGACTCCGCTAATTTATAGGTACCTATCCCCGACATCACCGAGACCACCCAGAAGTGGCCCCACAGATGTGTCAAATTTTGTAATATGGCCGCCACAGTGGACGGGTTATCTGCTTTTTTGTAAGAGGCCCGTGAAATGCAAAATCGGGCCTTTTATTTCATTTTCCATTTAAAACCTTCTATGACGTTGTTTACGGTTTTTTGTTGCTAAAGAACGTAATTTTTGTTATTTGTTTTTGTTATTTAAAGAATTTTAAAATAAAGTGCGTACGACTCCTTCCGGTCTGTTAGGACTGATTTTTAAGTTGTACAAATTTTTTATTGAACTAATCTTAGAATCACCTTTTCCCAAAATGACTGATTTTTCAAATGTCTTTGTTTTTGAATGTCGAAAACCCATATTATCTGACAGAAAAGGTACATTCATGATATTAAGTCTAAATCAATGAAACCAATCGATAGGTACTAATATTATAAATTAATGTGAGTGTTTTTTTTTTGTTTTTGTTTTTCCTCTTTTCACGCCACAACCACTGAACGGAATTGGCTGAAATTTGGAATGGAGGTAAATCTCATTAGGTTACTTTTTATCTTAAAAATGAAATGTTTCCGCAGGAATAGCGATAAAAACGTGTATATGGTTTTCGTTACAATACGTACCTACTCCTTGGTAAAGTATGTTATAATGGCCACTTATAATGAATGATTAATAACGTGCACTTGAAAAACTTAATCGCATCCTTGTCAACTGTAGCAATTGTGTCGCGTCATTTGCTGTTCTGCCCTGAGGTTAAAATTAACCTGCAATTTATAGAAAATCAAAAAGGGAAACCGTCATTAGTGCATGATGGATACAGGTACAACTTCTCAAATGATAATAAATCTGGCTCTAGCATGTGGAGATGTAGCAACCGAACTGAATGCTCAGCATAGGTCACATTGAATGCTGATAAAACTAGTATCATTAGGCAAAGTGATCACGCGTGCCGATCGCATTTCAACCAAAACGAAGAAGATGTATTTATTGATAAATGTAAAAAGGCAGTATCCACAAAAATGACGCCAATTAAGAGTGTTTTTGAGAAATGTCTTTCTGAGGTTGAAGGTTCAAGCCAAACAAACAATAATACCATCTTTTGAGGAAAAAAAACTCTCTTTATAGAAAAAGACATACAATTTTGAATCAAAGTAATACAGAATTTAAACGATTGGCGGATATAAAAATCCCACAGCTATTATCAGATCGTTTTCTTGTGATAGAAGATGGTGAGGATGACAAGATCCTAGTTTTTTCAACAATGGTTGCCCGAAAATTAATCAGTGAAAAAAACACAAACAGGTTTATGTCTGGAGACGGAACTTTCAAAAGAACCCCCAACCCGTTTTATCAAATATTCACCATCCACATTGATATAAGCAGAAATAACAAATCAACAAATGTAGTGCCCATAGTGTATGTGCTATTACCGAACAAGTCTTAAGAGACATACACCAGGATGTTCAGGTTGTTGAAGAACAGATTGGAATTGAGAATTCATATATTTAAATGTGACTTTGAAATTGCCATAATAAATGCCATTAAAGAGGTTTTTCCGTCTGCAGTGGTCAGGGGCTGTTATTACCATTTTAACAGCGCAGTGTGGAAGCAGGCAAAAATATTAAAGGCAACAAACACAAAAGAAGAAAGGGAATTAGTAAGAATGTGTGCTAATTTATCTTTGCTTCCACAAGAAAAAATTCACAGTGCATGGACTTCTTTGCATGCCCTTTTCCCGCAAACTGAAGGAATGATCAAATTTCAAGATTACTTTTCGAAACAGTGGATGTCTTTATGTGCGTCTTTTATAAGCTGCGCAAATGACAAGCATCGCACAAACAATGCCATAGAGGGTTGGCATGGAAGATTGAACACACGTATGCCGCATAAACCAACCCTGATTCGATTTTTGCATAAACTAAAAAAAGAGGCCAAATACCAGGACACTCGAATCAAAAATTCTTTGTTTAGTGGTGCAACTAGACGGCGGCGGCGGGATATTCTTTTTGACAACAGTTACAAAAAACATTATTTAGAATTGCAAGCCGACTACATAACAGACATTCAATTTTTAAAAAATATCACAACTATTAAAAAGCGACTCCGCTAATTTATAGGTACCTATCCCCGACATCACCGAGACCACCCAGAAGTGGCCCCACAGATGTGTCAAATTTTGTAATATGGCCGCCACAGTGGACGGGTTATCTGCTTTTTTGTAAGAGGCCCGTGAAATGCAAAATCGGGCCTTTTATTTCATTTTCCATTTAAAACCTTCTATGACGTTGTTTATGGTTTTTTGTTGCTAAAGAATGTAATTTTTGTTATTTGTTTTTGTTATTTAAAGAATTTTAAAATAAAGTGCGTACGACTATACACGAATTTGACAGTTTTATTTCCGACATTGCAATACAAAGACATTTTGAAAATCAGTCATTATGGGAAAAGTTTGTTTTGAGATTTGTGCATTGTGTAGACGAGTACATAACGATATTCAGACCATCCCGACCGGAAGGGTACGACTGTACACGAATTTGACAGTTTTATTTCCGACATTGCAATACAAAGACATTTTGAAAATCAGTCATTATGGGAAAAGTTTGTTTTGAGATTTGTGCATTGTGTAGACGAGTACATAACGATATTCAGACCATCCCGACCGGAAGGCACTACGCCTTATCAGGGACTCCCCAAAATGACAAATCCGACTTGTTCTTCGATGGAATTATAAAGTTAGCTGCCGTCACTCGACATTTTTTAAGCAATAATAACTGAATGTTTGAAATACTGAATTTATTATTTCTAATATTTGTGACATTTTGTTTGACATATAATACATGCATCCCTAAGCGAAACTGACGCTCACGACTGTCGTCGTGTGTGCGCGTGCACAACGCGACTAGACGCAGCGACAAGCGCCACGTGTGCGAAGCTTTGAACAAAATATATAAAAATTGTCGGCCGCCTGTCATCGCGTCTAGTCGCCGAGCTGTCGCAGTCGCGTGTCGCCTAGTGTGCGCCTACTTAATCATTTCTATTGTTATTCCTATTTCTGTGTTTTCTACTTCCATATTTTATTAAAAAGCAAAATACCAATTCCATGCCAAAGTAAATGAACTCGAGGCGTTCATTTGTTTATTTTTCGTGTCTCGTCTCTTTTTACTCGTTCGCGCTTCGTTCGTTTAAAACCCGTCCTAGCCTTTCCTCTCGTTGCTCATATTATCAACGTGTAGTGTTGTTCTCTAATTAATTTACCTCGCCGTGTTCCACGTAGGTGGAGAAATGCGAATCCGCTTGTAATTGGAACGTTGTTACGAGTGTTAGTGATGTGAACTTGATTACCTGTGGCGGTGATTTTGTTTGGTTTCGTAGTGACGTACTCTATCGTTTGTACAGTCGCGAACTTTAATTTAGGACCCACTTTCCGGAACATTTGTTTAATCACTTATCCGCATTAAGGGCGAAAACGCTAAATCAATAGCTTCGCTGACAGAGGAGGCATTATTATGATCTAATTTATTAAATGGCTATTCAAAAAGGTTATCACATCGAATAATCTCTGACTTATATCTAATGACATGTGTCAGTGTCAAAGAAAATAATTTGAAAAAAATTAATATAACTTTAAATATATCTTTGAATAAATATGCTTGCAGTAAATCGGGAACAGTTAAGAGTTTAAATAATCCAATTACACGAGGAAGGGTTAGGGATACGTGAAATAGCACGACAATGTAACGTAACCAAAGCGACGGTTCGTCGATGGGCTCGAAGATATGAAACGGAAGGGAATATCGATGACCGGCGGCAAAACAACCATCGCCCTCATGCCGTATCGGAAGAACAACGGCACCTCATGCGAAATCAGTATGAAATAGATGGTTTCACGCCTACAAGGAATTTTGCAGAGATGTTTGACGTCTACCCTTTAACAATTAGAAGACACCTACATAGTATGGAACTACATCACAGGCGACCGGCACGAAAGATCGCATTAACAGAAAACCACAAGACAGCCCGTCTTAACTTTGCACGTAATTATTTAGACTTTGACTGGGGCTCGACTGCCTTTACAGATGAAAAAACGTTTAAGTCTTCGCAAACAGGCAGGTTACATCTGTGGCGAATTAACAACATGCGTTATACGCAAGACCACGTTATTGCTAACCATGCGTCCGGTCATATCACTGCCAACATTTCGCGCTGGATGTGTTCAGATGGTGTGGGAGAACTGGTCAACTTGCCTCCCAAAGCGACTGCTCAACCTTATGTCGATCTCTTAAATGAAAGTGTGCTGCCCACCTTGAGAATTTATTACCTTGAGCATGAAACACTAATAATAAATTTTGTGCAAGATAATGTTCTAATTCACATGGCACGGATTGTAAGGAGCTAGTTCTCTGAACAACCTCAATTAATGGTCATCCCCTTTCCGGCCAAGTCTGCAGATTTAAATCCCATATAGAACTTATGGGCCTTGATGGTGCAAAGGTGGAGCAATCGAAATGAAAGGAACAGGGCAGCACTCGTAGAGCACTGCCATTCGATTTGGGAAGGTTTCCGTGGGACTGACATATGCGAGTGACTGGTTGGATCCATGCATAATCGTCTCTTGGCTGTCATCGAAAATAACGGTGGATACACGCGATACTAAAACTTGAAAACTCGTTTATTTGGAATGTTACTTTATTTATTTATTTTACTCGTAGGTTATTTTGTCGAAAAGAACTTGTTTTTTTTCGTTTTCATGGTATTTTATGTAATAAAGATATTGATTGCAAAAATTGTTGTTATTTTTTTTTAATGCCGAATGCTTGAAACCTACTGGTTTTTATATTAATTGAATACCCTACTTAGTGCACACAATCTTTTCAAATCATATATCAAATGCCACAAATTGAGAAGTTAAGAAGACATCTGTCAAAAACTGTTCCCGCTCTCTACTTCTATCAAACGGTCGGAAAAAATCGGAAATTATCGTTCCTCCCCGTTACGTCGGATTTGCATAGCAAGAGCAGTTGCCCCTAGTAATACATAAACAACAACGCGATTACCAACATTACCAACTGACATGATATAATATCTTAGTAGCTCTTAAAGGTTTCTGTTGCCAGACGATATTCGACCTTAGATGGGTCCTAAATTAAAGTTCGCGACTGTACGTAACCTGTGTTTTAATTATGAGATAGATAGTATTTGTTTTTTTTTTATAGTAGGTGAGGAAAGCCTGTAGAGATGGTATTCCTGTGTTAAAATTAGTACTTTCATTAGCACACAGGCACGGAATTGGACTCTATTTTACACTAATAAAGAAAAAAAAATTAACAGTAAAATAAACAATAACTTTTTTGATATATAGGTCTTACTTAAATTATACTAAAATATATTAGATTTTTTTTTGGAAAGTTATATATAACAGTGGTGTGTAGCTACTTTATTTTATTATTAAATAATAAAACAAAAAATAACACCCCCCTTGCCCATCGCGGGTTGAATGTGTTCGTCACCATCACCATCATATCATTATCAGCTTATATTAGTCGACTGCTGTAAATTCCCCAGTGCACGTCACAGCACTATCCTTAGCTACTCTCATTCACTCTCGTTCTTGTGAGTTAATAAGTGACATTAATGCTATTTATAACTTATTCGAGGATCTATCAATGCGAAAGCTTTTTTCGGTGCCTACGGATAACACGATGACTTCAATCTGTTTGTTCGATTCACAAGAGCGCCTCTTGCTGTCGGTGCTGCCGCGTCACGTTGCGATCCTTTATTGTATTGACTTTTTTATTGACATGTATTATTTCTTTTAATTTGTATAATTTGTGATTGTTTGATTTAGTTTGTTAGCAGAGTCTATCCAACCTCTTCCTTAAGGCGAATTACGTTTGCTGTAGCCGGAGCTTAGAGCATTAATGCTCTAAGAGCCGGAGGTTCGAAAAAAAACTAAAATTATAAGAGTAATTTATTAAAAGGTTCGAAGTTACAAATTAAACTTAAATGTCTAAAAAGCCTAGTAATCTATTCGATGCGAGAATTTAGAATGCCTGAAATTAACAATTAATTATTAACTAATAAAATTGCAGCGTCGACAGCTCGTGGCAAGTTGACCTGATTAAAGTGCTTCCATGCGGTGCGTCGCGATGGCGTAAACTGTAGGATCAGCGATCTGCCTGGAGTAGGTATACGTAACTCTTCCATCCCAAAATCAGCGACTATTTCAGGTACTTTAAGTGAAAAAGTCGCTGGAGTCTTCTTGTCCGTTTTAGCTTTCCTTATCTCCACTGGATCTGCGTATATAGGGTCTTCGTTGCTGGATTGTGTAGTTTCGGTTAGCCTCTTGATCTTCCAACAGATCTTGTATCTGTAGCATGCGATAGCAGCTTCGATAGCAGCGACAATGATGACTGTTGTAATTATCACGGTGTAAACGGTATTGTAGTGTGGTATAGATAATTTGACTGGCTGTGTGGTTGCAGAGGTGACTCCATCATGACCTTGTTCTGGATGCTGTGTAGTCCCTCTAGACTTATAGTGTTAAGTCACAGGTGATCTGAGGTGATCTGACCTTCATTTCATTGCCGAAATTAGAATTATGTGGCGCTACACTCGCTCCTATCACGCCTTATGAAAAAGACCATAGTCAATAAACATACAGACAGTAACAGTACATGGATGGACCGACTCGATGGTCGTATTGGGTTGGTTGAATGGGAACCCTTCTAGATGGAAGCCATTCGTATCCAACAGGGTATTGAAAGTAACTGAAAACATGCCACCTACGTGCTGGAAACATGTGAAGTCGGAAGAGAATCCGGTCGACTGTGCCAGCAGGGGCGTAACACCGACACAGCTCATTTCACATCCTTTGTGGTGGGAAGGCCCATCGTGGCTGAAAGGCAATCACATCCCTATTCAAACGGCTTAGTTTCCGAAATGGGAATTTTTAGTGCGATAAATTACCATTACGGCACCCAGTCATAATCCACTAAGAATTTCGTACTTCTAAAGTACAGTACAATAAAAAATAGTACATAGTATAACGTGCTTAAAAATATATTAATACAGAAAGAAGACAAAAAATAAATTAATATGTTAGAAAAACATTATGGTTAACACAGATCAGAATACCATAATTTAGCAAATTAGTAAAATGACATATTTTTAAACGGTTTTATTTAGCTGGCCCTGTTTATTTGTTTATCTATTGGGCCAAATCTAGTAATTGAAATTTGACCCCCTTCCTGTTGAGGGATTGAACTGAAATTTTGCATGCATGTGTAAATCGGATGACAATATAAAATGATTATGGCATGAAGCTGATCATTCCGTCATCTTACCGAGTTCCTATGAACTCGGTAGTTAAACGACACAACCCCTTCGAGTTTGGACTCGTTTGATCCGTCTTGACGAGTACTTTGATGCTAGATGGTAACCAGGGTCTGATGATGGAGCTGGAAGATGGCCACAGGAACTCAGGAAAATAAGTTCGTTCGTTGCATTTGTTATGATTGTGGTTATGAGTGTGGTTATGAGTGTGGTTAGATGGATGACCCAATGCTAAGGTGAGCACGTGCCGAGGGCTGAATGGTACAAGGGTGTATAAACATGTCATATTGCCTCAGGGTACCAGAGCGAACCCTGTTGTATCTTCATACAACAGGGTTCGCTCTGGTACAGTCGCCGTCAAAATTTTTTTAGCAGACCAGGTGACCAAATACTTCTGAACAGTTCAAAATGTCAAGTTCCATACACTACAAGTTACCATTAATATCTGAACAATTATTACTTCATTAATATCTGAGCAGATGCTAGTCATTAACTACTAAACACTCAACTAACCACAACTAACCAATAATATCTGAACACTCATCACGTCAAGTGTATCTACGCAGATAAACGCTAGGCTTACGAGTACAATACAACTGATATATATAATACGTTGAACATGCCTTTTTACAGCCGTTGACATTTTATATGACAATTCATTTCTATTTTTTTAATTTAAATTTATTTATTTTTACATACATACATACATACATACATCACGCCTTTTTCCCGGAGGGGTAGGCAGAGACCACTATATATATATTATTTATTTTTCTACGTATAAATAAACATAAAAAAGACTTAACGCGAAGCATAGATGAACTCGATGGCGGATGATCGGAGGAGCTCGATGGCGCAGTGGTTAACGCACCCGGTCTGCGAGTTAAGCAACTTTCGTAAAGGCCGGTCATCGGATGGGTGACCAAAAATGTATCATCTCGAGCTCCTCCGTGCTTCGGGAGGCACGTAAAGGCGTTGGTCCCGGCATTAGCAGTCGTTAACAACCACCAACCCGCACTGGGTGGTATGTTTATGGACAATGATCGTCGAATCCAAAACCCACATAGCGGTCATCTCTTGAGCCAAGTCAAGGTACTTAGTGAGCTTGTCCTTCTCGGCTTTCACAAGGTTCTCGTCATGCGGGATGGTGATATCGATGAGCATTGCCTGGCGCGTAATGTTAAATGATTGGTCTCGCGTCGTCGAGCGCGCGAGACCAATAATTTATCTAAGACAATAACATTGCAATACACAATCCAAGCTAAAACATCAAAATTCAAATTCCGTCAAATTCAAAAATAACTCCATAGGCCAAAAAAATGACATATTCAAACGGCCAGTGAAAAATTAGAAAGATCTCATTACGCGGAAATAAAATAGGTCGAATATGGCGATATTAAAATTAAAATTAAATTAAATATCTTTTTTATTTATCTTAAATCATAAATTTAGGTTTTATAAAATTTATATAAGAAGTAAAATATAACAAAATATCATACAAAAATACAACAATTATAAAAATCTAAACCTAGAACGCCGTTAGCAGCGGAGCAGGACTCAAGCTACCGGCGATTAAGGCTGCAGAGAAAGAAACCTCATGACAATGCGTGCCATATCCAGGAGTGTTGCCTTCTGTATCTGACCCTTGATCCTGCCATACAGCGATAGCTTCTTGAGACGTTGGTCGAGACTCTTCGCTTTATGTAAGGCCGTTTGCAGATACGACTATGGGGACAAAGGGAAATAAAGGAAGATTTGGAGACATTGCCTTTGTAAAAGAGCAAGGACTAAGCCACCACTGTTTGAAGCAAAGGTGTGGAATGCGAAAATGCAGTGGCGAAACAGCCTCACCACCCCTTTACCTCATAAGTTTGATGATGAGGACTAAAATATTGCGATTGATTGAACAAAGAAATGGATTAACAAAGTCGACGCCTACTACTGTTGCAGAGATGTTATCGTATCTCTGTATCGTACAGCTAAAGTTAAGTTGGTGAAAATAAACATTTCAAGCTAATCTAAAGCATATTGATCTTATATTAAATACTCCCTGATTTCTGCAGTGCCGAAGTTTATATTGTGCATGCTGAGCTGGTAGGACTATACAAGGAAGTATATAATTAGAAGCAGAGGGCTCAGTCAGATATCAATTTAGTTTTGAATGTAAATTGTATGCTCGGAAAATTAAATAAATATTGTAAGTATTATTCTTTTATTTCCATTGGCTTTAGAATGTCAAATAAAAAAATTGTATTTATTAAATGTAAATGTGACTAAATTAATAATCATTCATTCACCTTATTTGTCTCCAGCTACTTCAACACCACAGTTAATTTCTCATATTTCCCAACTTAGCTGTGTAAGGTTGTGTCGTAAGCTTCGATCAACAATACACTAGATAACGCCTCACGAACTAAAACAAATCTCAAATATGGCACTGGCTGACTTTACTATAAATGGAGAAAAACTATCCTAAGTTTTGATAATTTCAACCTAATTTATACTTTTTTTGCAAGGAATAAAGCACAGTTTTGATTATTAAGACATTCACTTACGATCTTACGTCGAAAACGACAGAAAGAGATAAGAAATTTAAATAAACACTTGTGTATTTAAAAATATATACTAAGACCCTTTACATCCAAATTCGACCTTATTACATAAAAATAAAACAGCAAATGGCAGACACGAAATGTTACTTACTTCATTTCGAATTTTTGCATTATTGACTTTACTTGCTCCGAACAGAGTATTTTAAGTCGCACTTAGTAATTTATTTTTTGTTTTAAGGAAGTTATTTTTAATAAGGAATTAGGTTTATTTTATTTTATGGCTTATGCATTTGACTGCAAAATTGTATACAAAAAGCAATTTATTATACTTTGCATACATTTATGTAATAGTAGATTCGGTACAAATTAACTGATATTGAACTATACCTATCTTGAGCATGGTTGGAAAACATGCTTAAATGAAAGAATCCTGATGAGAAATTGTAATGTAAACAACAATATAATCACAATCAAATTGTTTTATTTATGTAACAATATACATTATTTGAGGTGGTTTTCATATAAAGAACAATAAACCAAATTCAAATTCAAATTTAAATTATTAAATTTGGGGATAGCCGTTTTCCTCAATCGACGTCTTTGTACATTCCCCATAATATCGGATTTTTTGAAATGTATTGAGCAAATTACAGAATTTTTTTTAGGTCTAAAAAAATCTTCCTGTCTCTCTTCCGCTACTATAGAAATCCATTTTGCACATTGAAATGGGTCGCCAGGAAATCTAGAAATAAAAAATATAATTGAGAAGTACCTATCTATAAAATTTTTTAAACTACTCCATAGATTCACTGTCCCAGAGCAACTATACGTTGGCCAAACATTAGCAAATGTTGGCGCGTGGGTTGATTTTAAAAATTGAAGATTGTTATTTCATAAAAACAGTTAGGTATTTTATTATTTATGTTATGAAAAAGCATTTACTTACCGAAAGTATGATATTCCTTCCGATATATTTTTATTTCGATAGTTATTTTTACAGTTTTTGAATACACACTGATGCATTGCGGTACGTTATCATGTTGGCGCAGTCAACAGCGAACTAAATAGAAATAAGACCCCACTTTGAATGTGAGGCGTTATTCGCTCGGCCGTTTTTGACACCCTGACCGGTTATCTAGTGTATTGTTGATCGAAGGTCGTAAGTGACCATAATATGAGATCAGTCATCTGACAAATATGTTAAATAGTCTGCTGCAGAATATTAGATTTGTAGTGCCTCCTAAGACAATATTAAACAATTATTTCCTTACTTTATGTTAAGTTATTATAAACTGTTGTTTCCACAGTCAAACTGACTTTACTAATGGTAAGGTATTTGTAATAATTTTTGATTTGGACTATCCAGACTTGGAGTTAAGTTTAATTCTATACAAAACTGCATCATTAACTCATTTTCGCCAAAAACGGTGTTTACGACCTTTCTTTCCCGAGGTATCGATATCTATACCTATCGCTACGTTCTTCACGTGTCGAGGCTCATGACTTTAGTAGTAATACATATATTTCAAAAATTCAAAAAGTGGCCTGCTTTGAATGACCTACTAAATACGTGTACATTAAAAAAACATGACATTTTAATGTAGGAGACGTTCTCATTGTACGAAATGCGAATCTGCACCAATCCCGCCGCACTCATCATTTTGTCTGCTCATAAAAAACTCACCCGCATTAACTTCACTAACTCCGTGATCATGGCGCATGCAACTGTGCCGAAATATCGGATACTCATAAATAATAAACATGGTAAGAATCCCGTTAATAATTACTCTATTGCAAGTGACCATAATAAGTATTTTAAATAGTTATAGTTAGCTGACTTACTGGCTGACTGTTTAGGGAAAATATTTTTGTTAATATCGTGCTAGAGTTAGGTCTTGTAATGAGAAATGTATGTGTTGAGGAAGAGTGTTGAAAGTACAACTTAACATTTCTCGTCTTGTCATCGTTGGCAACACTCTAAGATGCGAAGTAGTTTATTTTACTGTGTGAAAGGCAATCGCCATGAAAAAAAATGTAATGGGTTTATTGTGCCATGTAGAATTAAAATAAAACAAGTATAAAAGGAAACGACTGTTGTTATTATTGAAGAAAGAAGATCCGCCCAGCGTTTAAATAATAAATTAAATGAAACGGCCTTTACAGCACCGGACCGTCACCGGACTTGTTTGAGGGCGGCGAGAAACTTAAAGGTAAGGTTTTCAAGAGGGATTGACATTCCCGTTCACAATCAAAATAAATAAGCGTAAAAGGACAATATCAAGGGTTTGCCATTGTGTACACTGAACCTGAATATATGGAATACCCTGACAGGGTATTGTTGGATTTCATAATATCTTACAATAATTCTTATTCTTTGAATGCCATGATTCTTAAACAATTATACATTTATTGTACACTCCGTTGTATGCTTTAAAAGCATGCGAAAATTGTTATCTTAAATTACCTAGAGTAAAATAAATTTAATTTTATGCCACGTTCCAGCATAAACATATAAGTGTTGTGAATATTCAGACTTCAACAATGTCATTAATTTCACTGGGAGTATATTTTAGATTTATTTGATTTTATTTTATTTATTATTATATTACAACATTATTAAGAAAACCTACCAAAGAAAATATTATACACTTATTTACTTAAAGGAGACTTTGCTAAAGAATAATAATTGTAATATTCTGTACATCATTGTCATTACACTATGAAACACATTTTACCGTCAATTATCTTGGAAGTTGGTGAAAATGGATCTTTGCATATAAAATACGCAGAAGTGAAGCCTAAAATCATCACACCATACATGGACTAAGTAGATATTTTGTACGATGAAATCTATAATAAGCCCTGTCTGACCACATTGGTAATATTTGTATGTTATCAGATTAAAAAAATGCATTATTTATTATTAATTTCGGGAAAGAAGTTTATTTAGTGATAATATTAAATGGTTTTTTTTAAACCTTAATTCACTTTTTGTAGGAAATAATTACTTTGCATTTATTTTAATGTTGCCATTTCAGGGGTCTTATTAAAATCTAGATAAATTAATTTCAATTATTGCAACTACACATCAAAATGCTTAGAAATTAGTATTTATAGCACTCGTTTTATCGAAATTAGATTCAACGACGGTACCATTTGCTGTCATCGGACATACTGCTTTGGTTCGTGGTTCTTTTGGAAAAATGACAAAGAAACCATTATTTGATTTGGCAATAATGTTCATTGCTAGATGTGATCGTAGATTTTTTATTAAGCATGATCTAGTTTTAAACACTCCAAATCAAGATCCGCAGTGCCACAATATTGTGCTAATATGATGTACTGTATATCTTGTACTCATTAGGCAGCAATTACATAGTTCCACACATCTATGGCATCATCTTGGCTCTCTCTTGGGGCAAGGTATACACTACTATAATAAAATACCTAGTACTGTACATACAAGATTTACCTTTAGTTAGTTTAGTTTAAAAATCATGTAAAATCTTCTTTACTTAAGAAAGGTTATTTATTATACAGTCAAAGAATATCTAGATGACAAAACAGCCCAACAAACAGCCTTAAAAAATCCACTTTTTACTTTATTGGGATCAATCTTTACTTTAATAATATCTTAGCGCTGATATGATAGCCTTTATCAGCATTGTCCTAAAGTTTACAAACAATATTTATCTTCCGTTAAACATTTCATTAAGTTTTTATTTAGAGTAGCTCGAGTGTGGCATGCTCTCTTTATTGTCTCTGCTGTAGTGGCATGTGCGTCGGGTCGTTACATTCCCTAAGATACGGTTGAGTGAAGCGATGGCTGATTCATATGTCGTACTCGTGAACGGGTGCCGCCTGTGGAGGCTGGTATGCTCTTGCATACTATTAATTTTATTATTATTAACTATAGTTTAACTTTGTCTTTTTTCTTAGACAACTTTTGACCTTTATTAGTACTGTATGACATTGAAAATTTTAACTGATAACTGATATAGATAGGTTTTTTTTTTCTCTTTTGTTTTTTTAAACATGTGACTGTCCTTAATATTTTGTGTTTTTATATGTGATGAAGTGTCCTTTTTTGATAGAGCATTTTCCAATATTTTTGACGCTGTAAGGGAGAAAAGAGCTTGACACTTGCTGAGTTTCTTGCCGGTTCTTCTCAGTACAAGGTCTCCCGCCCAGAGTAGACTTACAAACCGATGGCATAATGACGTTCATAAAAGCTATTTGTAGCCTAAACTGAATAAATAATTTTGAATTTGAATTTAAATTATGTGACACGCAAAAACACTGTCAAAATTCATATTTCCATTATATTCATATCTTTTGTTTTTGCTGAATCGGTAAAAAAATGGGCCAAAATGTTAGTAATGTTAAAAACGTAGTTGAAAATGTGGTAAATTATAATTATAATATTTTAATTAAACTTTTTTTAGAACTTTTAGAATTTTCAACTCAACTACCTACTTCCTACAGAAAAGTTGTTTTCATAATAATAATTATTAGGTATAATACAATTATACATTTTTATTCTTAACTTTGTTGACTAGTAGCATACCCTCAGCACCCACTGTTTAAAAGTGTTGAGTTTACATGCTCACCGACACGTTTAATATGTTGGACGACTAGGTATGCACAAAAGCCGACGACATCTTTTACATTGCATCGGTAGATATGTCGAGCGACGTCGAACCATCGTGGTGCAACGCTGCTTTCACTAGAATCTTAAACTTCTTTCATAAACGACGAACGCATATGCCATACCCATCTTATTACTGTTCTCATATAAGATTATGAAAATCTATTGTAGTATTTTTTTTTTGCCCCATGCAATAATCAATAGATTATCCTTGCAATAATTTATGGAATATCTTCTCCGTAAAAAAGTTACAACGATGGCAGTTGACAATTAATGCAGATTGACTTATTCGTTATTACTAATTAAGATAAGTTTCATTTTCTTCCTTACAACATTGATTTAATAAATATTCTATTGTTCCTTTAGAGGATCTGCACCTTTTATTACCTAATAACCAAGAACAAATATTACTAATTTATGTATTGCTAAATGACATGACATGGGATTGATAACCGAAGATTATTGTAGAATAATTTTGAAAGACTAATATGTGAATGTGTGTACCTATATCATGTGTTTCATTCTTAAAAAGTTTTATCTATAATTAATTATGTCTCATTGTACAGGATAAAGAAAATTAATTAATGCTATAAATCTATAAATAATACAATGCATAGGTACATGAATTTAACAATAAATATCTATACCTCAAATTGCAATTATTGTTAAGAATCACAAATATGCAACTTTAACTAGAACTATGTTATGGCCTTTAAAAAATGAAGTTCATCGCGTGTAATTAACTGTATTTTCTAGACAAAAACCGAAAAGTAACTTCGTTTAAATTAATATATTCGGTACATGAGTCTTAGGGGAGACTGGGTTTGTTGTAACTTGTCACGTGAAAGTTGGATGTACAACGTGCAGATATGCATTCCCGCCATAATTTTTCAGCTGATTGATTAATAAAACGATTTCTGTGTAAATCAGAATAGCGACCGTAGACCGACGAGAATAGGGGTGCGGGCCGTAGTAGGTAGATCTTTAGATTTGAGGTGGCTACTGACAACAAAATAATAAATAAAATAAAAAAGTCGACGCCCTTACGCATACGCTTACGCATACTTGTGGTTCAACAATATTTTGCAATGTAGACTGTTCAATTTCTTATTTACACAATTAAAAAATAAACTAACAATAGGTACCGATCAAGTTTAAGATACTCAAAGGTACTGCTTGCAAAGTGGGCACCTTTACGTTCTATCCACATTAATGAGCACGGCGCCTTAAGTTTTTACCTAGATAACTTTGCAGCACATGACGACTTGATCTTACACTTTCAAAGCTATTAAAATATTTTGTCTTAATTGCACAACAGTCGTGATTACGTCTTTGTAAACAATTTTTATATGACTTACCACAAATAAAAGTCACACGGAGTCAAGTCCTGCGACCTCGGAGGTCAGGGTACTGGCCCACCTCAACCAATCCACTAGGTTCCAGGCTCGCACTGCCACGACCCTGCGCATGACGAGGAACGCTGAACCGGCTGAATTTTTCTTTCATTTATTTTTTATTATTTATTCGTAGCAATATGACTGTTGCTATGAATATGACGAGAATGCAAATCAACATATTGTATAATTTTAATTCAAGCATAAGCGCAAACATCTTTTATCTTTTAACTCATTGTGTCCGATCCCTAGTTCCTCGACGGTCAGTGTATTAAGAGGAATGTGAAACCATGTTTTATTTTAGAACACACTGCATGAAATAATTAGCTAGGTAGGTACTACGAAAATTACGATATCTCTATTTATACTTCAAAAACTCCGTAGCCCATCGCCTCCAAAGTTTGCGAGGCAGAAATTTAAATAATTCTTTTACATGAAAAAAATACATGAAAAACTTTAACATGAAAAAAAAATTTGTTTTCGTAGGTACGAGGGCTGCACTAAAAGTATCGGGAATTGAATATTACCACTGTTCCTGTCATATTTAAATCTTTTTAATTGAAAACTCCTGGGTTTTAAAAATCGAATACCATTTATTTATTTAAAAAAAGATTCTCGGTCTTGTCACAAAGTTTTGTCAAACTTGTTTAGTCGTTGAGAAAATGGAATTGACTCGAGAAAATTCAAGAGCGATGATTTATTATGACTTTCGAAGTGGTTTATCACAAAAACAGTGTGTTGACCGGATGATTTCTGCATTTGGTGATGAAGCCCCATCCAAAACCACAATTTATCGCTGGTTTGCTGAATTTCAACGTGGACGTGTCAAGCTCAGTGATGATCCCCGTCAAGGTCGTCCAAAAACTGCAGTCACCCAAGAAAACGTTGATGCTGTGCGTAAGCTGATTGAGGAAGATCGACATGTGACATACCGCGAAATTCAGGCAACTTTAGACATTGGCATGAGTCAAATACAAATAATCTTGCATGAACAATTAGGTGTTAAAAAGTTGTTTTCCCGATGGATACCGCATTCGCTCTGTGAAGAGCAAAAAGCGGCTCGCGTTACTTGGCGTGTCAGAACTCTCGAAAGATTCCACGCAGAATCCTCAAATGCTGTATACAACATCGTATCAGGTGACGAATCCTGGATATACGCGTAGGTACGAACCCGAAACAAAAAACCAGTCACGAGTTTGGGTGTTCGAAAATGAGTTAAAGCCAACAAAAATTGTTCGTTCACGGAGTGTTGCAAAAAAAATGGTGGCCACGTTTGTCTCCAAAACCGGCCATGTTGCGACTATTCCTCTTGAGGGACAAAGAACGGTTAATGCAGAATGGTATGCTAGCATTTGTTTGCCACAGGTCGTTTCTGAACTCCGTAAAGAGAACTGCAACCGCCGCATCATCCTCCATCACGACAATGCGAGTTCTCACACCGCGCACAGAACAAAAGAGTTTTTAGAGCAAGAAAACATAGAATTATTAGACCATCCGCCGTACAGCCCCGACCTAAGCCCTAATGATTGCTATACTTTCCCTAAAATAAAGAATAAATTGCGTGGTCAGAGATTTTCATCACCTGAAGAAGCTGTGGACGCCTACAAAACGGCCATTTTGGAGACCCCAACTTCCGAATGGAATGGTTGCTTCAATGATTGGTTCCATCGTATGGAAAAATGTGTCAAATTTCGCGGAGAATACTTCGAAAAGCAATAAATACATTTTTAAATAGTCATGTTGTGTCACTTCCTTGATTCCCGAAATTTTCAGTGCCGCCCTCGTAGATCATTTATTTAAGCTCGGCAAAGGTTGGCAGAGATACAAATCCCTACACATACATGGTGGGCTTCTAACAAAGGGCACTATACGATATTATGAAACGAAGTCGGCTTGATGCCAATCGTGCTGAGAAACTGGTGATTTTTAATCTCCAATTTTAAATTACAATTACTAAATATAATAGAACTATAAATAACCATTTGTATTTTTCTTGCATAATAAAGGTTTTTCAAATTTAATTTCAGTCATTAATTTTCCTTCACTAAATTACCCGGCACTGCTGAGTACCCGGCGTTATTACCCGTTACCCGGCAGGATTTTAAAAAACTGCCGGATCCGCCGGGTACCGGATCCAAACCGGGTACCCGTCTCATGTCTTCAACCAACCCAACCTCTCTTTTTACCACAATCGTTTCATCAAACCATTCAATATGTTTAACAGATTTTTACCCTGTTACTACAAAACAGTGTTTAACCTTTTCACCGCCAACAACTTCTATAGAAGTTCGAGATTTTCGTGCCCTCCACGCCAGAACTTCTATAGAAGTTCTTCATTGTACCTACTTTAATAAAATACATTTACGATACATAAAACATTTGTTTCTTTTGCGATTTTGTAAGATGGACACAACTGAAGCCTTTTTTTTTCCCAGGCAAAACAGGCTTTTTTGTGTCTTAAAATGGATAAAAACAAAAACGCCTCAAATATTTTTATGTCCCGTATGCCAACGACTTCATATCAAGTAGGCCAGTTATGTGACGCGAAAGTTGCATTCATTACAATCCTCTATATTTATTTTGTATTATTCCATCCAAATGTTCATAAATGCTATGAATGAAAATAAATTCCGGTCACTAAATAACGTATTACATAATAAATTTTAAAATTAATGTACGAATCAAATCACATGGTTAAAATTAATTAAGTTTAAATGTTCAAACAATTTTTAACGCAAATTTTGTTGCGGACAAATTATAAAAACACAAATGTTGAAAAATTTCCACGAGCAGGATTTGAACCTGCACCCTTCTGACATTCCAGGTAAGGTGCTCTTCCAATTGAGCTATCGTGATTCTAACCAGCCCGCCGAAATTATTCAACACTTTTTACTTTGAAAGCCAAAGGCGCCCATTTAATGTCAACAACTACCGTCACTAACATCCGATCATAATATTTTTACAAATATTAAAGATCAGGTTAAGAAGTAAGCAAGCTATTTACAAATATTCAAACAATTTTTAACGCAAATTTTGTTGCGAACAAATTATAAAAACACAAATGTTGAAAAATTTTCCACGAGCAGGATTTGAACCTGCATCCTTCTGACATTCCGGGTCAGGTGCTCTTCTAATTGAGCTATCGTGGTTCTAACCAGCCCGCCGAAATTATTCAACACTTTTTACTTTGAAAGCCAAAGGCGCCCATTCAATGTCAACAACTACCGTCACTAACATCCGATCATTATATTTTTACAAATATTAAAGATCAGTTAAGAAGTAAGCAAGCTATTTATAAATGTTCAAACAATTTTTAACGCAAATTTTGTTGCGAACAAATTATAAAAACACAAATGTTGAAAAAATTTCCACGAGCAGGATTTGAACCTGCACCCTTCTGACATTCCGGGTCAGGTGCTCTTCCAATTGGGCTATCGTGGTTCTAACCAGCCTGGCGAAATTATTTAACACTTTTTACTTTGAAAGCCAAAGGCGCCCCTTCAATGTCAACAACTACCGTTTCTAACATCCAATCATTATATTTTTACAAATATTAAAGATCAGTTAAGAAGTAAGCAAGCTATTTATAAATGTTCAAACAATTTTTAACGCAAATTTTGTTGCGAACGAATTATAAAAACACAAATGTTGAAAAAAATTCCACGAGCAGGATTTGAACCTGCACCCTTCTGACATTCCCGGTCAGGTGCTCTTCCAATTGAGCTATCGTGGTTCTAACCAGCCCACCGAAATTATTCAACACTTTTTACCGTGACGTCATAAGCAAACAGTGTCATAGTGCCGGGCGATACAAACGAAGCAAACGTGCGCACGTGTGTATCTTTCCCGGTTCGGGTAATACCTAAACAGTGCAAAATGAGTGAATGTTATTCTGATAAGTTGTTGCGGATTTTAGAAGGTGTGGAACCTGATTCAGAATTGGATTACTTTATTATATTATTTTAGTAGGTAAATATATTTATTTATGACGTACAATGGGAAGGTACTTACTGTCTATTCTCGTTCGTGCATTTATAAACAAGAAAGCGGCTACTAAAATACTATTCAAATGTTTATTGTAAAACAAAACGTACTCAAACGTACACAGAGAACGTACACTCGGTAACTCAGCGGTAGTTAAAAGTCTGTAAGCCAGCTACTTAACCAAAATACGCTGTATACCTATCAACATTTAAACTGAAACGTGAACACAATATGTACATGACATGATACGTCGATAGGTTATTTTAAGTATAGACCAACAAAACTCTGTAATGTATAAAAAAGCAGAGACAACCCTTTTCCTTAAGAAATTTATCGTGCAACGAGCGCAGACTTGATATGAAGTCAACGAGCTATGTTATGAAATGAATAGTGAAGTGCCTATTATAATGATCTCTAGCAAGTATATGCATGTCTTTTTGTTTCTGATAATGGACTCATTTTTCTTACTAAAAATGTTCATAAAATAAAACAAACTACCATTATAATATTTGTAAATTTAAATACAAACTTAAATTTACACATATTTTTCTATTATCAATATGACGTTACCGCCATCCTTGCTTTCGTACTATAGAATCTGTTATACATTTATACGTTGGCGTACAGCGGGACATCGCGTTTAGGATAGTTGGGCGGTGAAAAGGTTAAAGTTAAACAATGGCTAAATACGTGTTTAAAATATTCTGTCTAAAAATATTAGCTAAAAGTGACAGCATCTGTTTTAAGCATCGTCTAACTTTAGCCATCGTTTTATGGTAAAGCAGCATTTTAAATTTATTAAATGTTATTTAATATTTTACTTATTATGAAGCGCGGTACGCGGTTGGATAACACAGGTTCAAACTTTTTGAACCAACACTTGATTAACTTCGTGAACTTAATCTTATCAGTATTGTTTAATTAGATACTTAAAAAATAACAATTATCAATAATAATTAATATTTTATGTTGCTCATTTATTAAATACGTTTAATAACTTATCAAGGAACTTAACAATCGATATGATTGAGTTAATGTTTTAGACTAGGTATATGTTTTCAATCCTCGGGTAAAGTTTTCGCCTTAATTTTCACTTGGTTGTTAAAATGTCATGCACAAGAGAAGTTAGGAAATCACAATACATTTACAGATTAGACTTTTATGTTAACAGGGATTGAGACATGCCGATATTTTTTTATTTGATGGTGTAATATTGGTACAACCATCAATAAAAAGATGTCGAATATCGTATTCCACACTCAGACCAAATAAAAAGTTTTTATTTGGTCTGAGATTCCACAGCCATTTTGAAGTTGTAATTTCTTGTATTTTCTTTTTAGTGCAGCAAGTGTTTTTTTTTTTATCAAAATACATTTATTAAATTCTACAAATCCTACCGACATACCTATAGTTTACAAAAAACAAAAAATATATTTGGAAATTTTAGGATCTCTATCTCTGTTGCTAGTTTTTGCTCTGAATTGAATGCTTGGCGTACAGGACACGGCGAAGCATTTATGCTGTGGCGGTCAAAATGTTAATGGCGCAGTGGTAAACGCGCTCGGTCTGTAATTTCAGAAGTAAGCAAATACTTTCTAATTTATTAATTATTAATTGGGTAACCAAAAATGTATCATCTCGATCGTGTGCGTCAGCACAGCTGGGCCACAGTGAAAAACAGACTTTTTGACTATGCCAGGAATTAGTCGATAATTAGTCGGAATTAGTCGCCAAGTAACAGAATTAGTCGGTCTCGCATTTAAAAGTTATAAGGAGTTATTTGTGGCCCAGCTGTACTGACGTCAGTACAACTGGGCCACATCTGTATCTCGAGAATGGAACCACGTAGCAAAGATCTGTTTGCATGGAGAATTAGTCGATAATTAGTCGAAATTAGTCGTTGTTGCGTTTAAAAGTTATAAGCGGTTATTTGTGGCCCAGCTGCGCTGACGCGTCAGCACAGCTGGGCCACCTGTATCTCGAGAATGGGACCACGTAGTGAAAATTTAATTGCATAGCGAATTAGTCGATAATTAGTCGATACATCATACAAAAATTCAGATCGCAATATTCTTTACTTTTCTAGATATAAGGCATTATTTAAATACAAAGGGTACAGTCGCGATCTTAGGTGTAATGAAATAAACGAATTTATTCGAACGATATTCTTCTTTACTTTGAAATAAAGAACAGATAAGAATTATGAGTTATCTAGGTACCTATTTGCAAGTCAATAATGAATAAGTTGCAACAAGTTGAACAAAGTCTTCAGTTTTTATTTTTAACTCTGTTATTCTATCTAAATAACGACGTTAAAGTCTGGATACATCAATACAGAATACCACTAGGTAGTTATTTATTATGAAGAATACCCCTATTCAAAACTTTGTTGTTATTTCAAGTCGTCGTTTTTTAGTTTGAGAATGATTTGCATGGGCTCAGCCTTACGACAAGCAACACCAAATATTTGGTTAATTTTTTTTGTAGGTAGGGGTACTAAACAGTTATAATTTACCAAAATATGAAGGTGCGTAGTGCATTAGTTTAAGGGGGTGCCGCGCGGAATTTGAAAATTTACGTGTTTTTAAGTCACTGGTGCTAGGCGCTGAATAGGTCATATACATTAAAAGGACTAGTGTAGTTTAGCTTGATCCTTTTACAATGCCATGGTTGTCTTGGAATTTGAAACAAATACCCAGAAACTGCAAAAGCAATACGTAAAATAATGATATCTAAAAACTTATTTCTTCAGAAACTTTGTAAATATAGCACAAATGAAACAATGATCCGACATCAAAATGTTTGTATTGATATTCCGCAGGTCACTGTTGTCTTATTTTTCAATAAAAAGATATGAATATGAAAATATTAAGACTTTTATAATTTTTTACCGAAACGGCTATGATTTTACGAAAGTAAACATTGCTCTAATTAAATCACCAGCCTACTCTGTACAGATATTAGTGTGCGTGCGTATTCGTAGTCGTGCGCCGTTGTTACACCACTGCCACGCGCCGCTCGCTCGCTGTCATAAAGAAACTTGAAACTCGCAATTTTGCGTCCGCGCTGCACCCCCTTAAGAAACACTTAATTTACCTACCGTAAAACTTCTGTTTTTGTTTTTAAAGTTCTCTCATTCATTATTGATAATGCAAAAGAATTTATATACATACAGCCGTTTCATTATTTTTATTTTCTTTGTTTTGCATTAGAAAACAGAGATAAAAAAAACTTAAATAATAAAATCTATAATAAATGAGTAGGTAGTAGGTAGGTAAATGAGTATTTATAAATACATTGACTATTGATAGTTGTCGCAGGCGGGGACAATTACCAACCAAAGAGAGTGAGGATTTAATTGAGCTAGCCACGGCCACTTCGTTGATGATTGTCCCGTCTGCGACAACTATCAATATTCAATGTATGTACTTATAAATACTAATTTAATATAGGTTTTTTTTTTATTTAAGTATAGGTATCGGACAAGGAAATATTTCACGTTGCATTCAACATTGCTCAAATTGAATTCTGAAATCGTAGAGCTTGTTTTTTTAAAGATAAAGATATATTAATTTGTTAAACCATGAGTATATACATGGTGCAGGTGTTATTAGTTGGTGATGTCCTAACATGTTTTGGCCTATAAGGCATACAAATGTAAACAAGCATTGTTAAAATTATAAATAATAAAAATAAAAGAATCTTTTTATGCCACTGACTTCAAAACATTCAAATAACAATAATATAATGTCAAATAAATATAATTCAATATAATCAATAAAAATTATACAAATTAAAAATGTAAAAACAATTAAGTATAACAATATTAAAATATTCTTGATTATTATTATTAACGTTTAGTAGATCTAATTAAAGAAATGTTAGAAACATCCAGTCAGGAGGCGGGGCCAAGTGACGTAACATGACGTGAGCGGCTTAGATGGGGACGCGGCGCCTGAGTGGCACAGGCGGAGCGGCTCCTCACTTTTTCGGCGGCGGTCGTTCGTGCTGGATGTGTTTTGCGTGGCTATTTGTTACTTATATTTTTGTCGATTTGTGTTGCATTAATTAAATAATTAAAGTTTAGCAGTTGGTTAGGTTAAAATTTTGTTTCTTTTAAAAAAATCCTTCTCACGTCTGGTTTATAATAGAAACTTACTTGTTGGTCAAAAATTCGTTAAGGTGATAGTAGCATTTTTCTACTAAAAAAAAATTCAATGTTTTTTTTTTCTTTTCAGTTTTTTCTCTTTGCAGCTATTGTTTATGTTAGTCCGGTATTTACGAGTATATAATTGTTTTTTATGTAAGTATTTGTTTTTTTAGCAGTCGGATTTTTTGTTTTATTTTAATAATTTGGTTTATTTCAAACTTTTTAGTTTTGTAAAGTAAATAACCAAGCATTTCAAAACCTACATAAAATAATTATATTAAAACGCCTTACTCTTTTAAATAACAAAGTCATAGCGCATACACCAATTGTCAATAATCTGATTAAGGCGTAAAAACTAAACTCTCGATGTCTAGTACTTTTGACTGACAAGTTCTTTGAGTTTTTTTAATGCCTGTATGATCTAAAGTGGTCGAAATAAATGTATTTTATTTTATTTTTATTATTTTAAACATAAGAATAACATAAGAATAATTTTTTAAACATAAGAATAACATAAGGGTAACTTTTTAAACCGCGCGCGACGATGGCGGATGAAGATTAGCGAATCTAGCCGAGAGTTCGAACGCTCGGCTGTATTCGGTAATCTTCGGTAGGGAGTTGCGAGCTGAGGTTGCGAGCGACTAGCATTTATTTTATTTGACATGTTATTGTTTTGAAGGAGCTAAGCGCCACCGCAGACATGCTACTTTTAGACATGCGACTGTATTGATGCTGAATCACGTTTTGGCGACTCTCTGCGTTCGATCGCAGTAAAATCGTGAGATTGGGATCCCTTTTTTTCGACAATTTTTTTTGTCCTAATTTAATTTGGCATAACGAGTTAGGCATATTTATTTTTGTCATAATCATATTTTGACAATTGTTTTTTGGCATACTATTTCAGTAAGCATAAATATAGTTAAGGTTAATGTTTTTTGCCCTAATTTTAATTTGCATAAAGTTATAAGACATTGTTTATTTGTCTAATAGTTATTAGGCATAAAGATCAAAAGGCATAATAGATTTCCATGCAAAATATAAAATTAAATTTAATGTTGATTTACTATAATTATTAACAATAAAGTAAGTAATTATAAATAAAGTAATGTAACAGTAGGTTAGGGTGCGGCTGGGGTGGCCCTTGGGTCACCCATAAGCCGCCAACATGTTTATTTTGGTGGTCCCATTCTCGAGATACAGGTGGCGCAGCTGTGCTGACGCGTCAGCGCAGCTGGGCCACAAATAACCGCTTATAACTTTTAAACGCGACACCGACTTATTCTGAAACTTGGCGACTAATTTCGACTAATTATCGACTAATTCTCCATGCAAACAGATCTTCGCTACGTGGTTCCATTCTCGAGATACAGGTGTGGCCCAGCTGTACTGACGTCAGTACAGCTGGGCCACAAATAACCCCGTATAACTTTTAAAAGCGAGACCGACTAATTCTGTTACTTGGCGACTAATTTCGACTAATTATCGACTAATTCCTGGCATAGTCAAAAAGTCTGTTTTCCATTGTGGCCCAGCTGTGCTGACGCACACCATCTCGATCTCCTTCGTGTTTCAGAAGGCACGTAAATCTGTTGGTCCCGGCCGGCTGCATTAGCAGTCGTAAGCAACCACCAATCCTCACTGGGCCCGCTTAGTGGTTGATGGCCCGTTCTCCCGACGATGGTGTTTACATCCATGGGTAACGCACGAGCGTTCCCTCGCACACGTGCTCGTGCACGAGCATGGGGAACGATCCCCAGCAGAGGGGACATAGAAAGAGCTGGTAATGGTGATGGTGTGATGATAATCTTTAGATAAATCTTATTAGTCTTTTAATGGAATTAAAATCATTTATAACTTTTCCTGTCTTATACCATATTATATTTTCACTCGACTGATGGCTAATCATCATCATTCTTCCCATATGAATATTAAAATACACCACGCTGGCCCATTACGAGTTACGTCGTAGCTCTGGATGTTATCTATTTGGTCACCTAACTGGTGACCCGGCATTGACTTGCTAGATCGCAAACCGAACGCGAAAGTCGATGCGACATCACCACCTTTAATGTTGTCTTACTTTATTAGATGTATAAGATTAATCCGAGGATTGAAAATCAGTCTTTACGCGCCCAATCAAAGAGCGTGTGTCTGTAGCAAAATTTACGACGTATTTCAGCATCCTTAAATGTATTTTGTATTTTTTCTGTTAAATCATAGTAGTGGTAGCAGTAGCAGTCGTAGATCGGTAGTTGGAAACGACTATTGCTGTACATATGCGTTACAATTACGGTTTTTGTGATGAAATACACAAGACGATGCTACTTGACGACGATGTAGTTTAAAGGCTCATAATACTTCGCTCAGTAATTAAATATGCTTAATGTCGTCGTAAGTACTTCTATAAGTTCTAAGTAGTGACTACGTACAATAATATTGACTAGAAATTATACACAATCAAAACTAAGTATCTGTCTAAGCAGCAGACTTAAAGAATGGTCAATAAATAATGTTCAATGTTTTACAATTATTCTCATAAAATGCTCAATGCATAAACACAACTCTCAATGTAACGCTAAAACAAACAAAATTATGCACCTAAAGTAAATTAAAATACCAAAATATAATTTAATAGAACGGTACACACCACATCAAATAAATATATTTCTATATCTGAGGCACTGGCTACAAAAAACGTAGGTACTTCGAGGTAGTATGTGAATAAAACTCCAACACATTTCCAACTCCAATACACGCATTATCTCTATGAGGCACACTAACTTATTCATAAAAATTATTATTTTACTTATAGTCATTATTAAAGAAATCATTACGTATGAACACATTTGAATTTCAAGAATTAGTTTTCTAGAAAATTGTGCAGTAATTATTAAGTACATTTTAAAGTGAATTATGAAGAAATATTTAAAATGTTGCTTAAAAAATAGGATGAATGTATCTGTAAGATGCCAATTTGGGATCATTGCAATTTGAACACTTAAAATGTTAAAAATATAATTTTTAACGCAAATTTTATTGCGAACAAATTACAAAAACACAAATGTTGAAAAAATTGCCATGTTAGTGACGGTAGTTGACATTGAATGGGCGCCTTTGGCTTTCAAAGTAAAAAGTGTTGAATAATTTCAGCGGGCTGGTTAGAACCACGATAGCTCAATTGGAAGAGCACCTGACCCGGTTTGTCAGAGGGGTGCAGGTTCAAATCCTGCTTGTGGAAATTTTTTCAACATTTGTGTTTTTGAACACTTAAGTTTGTATGTGCAAAGGACTGAACAATATGAAATCCAAGGTATCTCCTAAAACTACTATGTAGCCCGTAAGCCTAAGCCACGATGACACAAAATGTGCTCGAAACATAACGAAGAAAACCCTAATTGCTATTTAGGGTACTTAGAAAATCGCTAATCGCCTGCTTGGCGACGGAGCGTTTACGAAGAATCACGTGATTTTATAACAACACCATCGATCGTGATAAAAAATTAAGGAGTTTTAAGCAATTTTCTGTCGTATTTTATTTTTGCAGCTTCCAGTGTTCATTCAATGATATTGAGTTACTCGCAGAGTGCTTGCCAGGTTACTGTGTGTGTAGACTATTTGTGCAATGGCAATCAAATAAAAATTCGCGAACGACTAAACTCTATAGTGGTGCGTCTAAAAGTATGCATTTAACTTACTAAAACGTACACGTTAAATAGAAATAGGCAGAAACAATTACCTGTAGGCTTAGAGCAGTTAGTCATTTTTGTATCGCTAAGTAGGTTATAGTTGAATCTTAGTGTTACAATACAGTAGTAAAACAACATTAATTAAAATCGAATTTAAATATAGTAAGACAGTTTCCGATTTATAGAAGTTTACAGCCATTTCAATGTTGTCTAGTTGACTAGATAATATGAACATATTGTACCTAATTATGAGTACTATCTTACTGGACCCAAGAAGCGGGTACCCACAACGGCTCCGACTGAACCCTCCACGACGCCTTGAGCAGCTGCGTGAGCGCCCCGGCCAAGTCTTCATTCACGATCTCCTCGTCAAACATGTAACCGTAAAGGAAGTTTATGCGGTTCGACGAGCGTATTATCTCAGTGAATTCTTCCTCCTGTAATAATTTACAATATTGTTAACAATGCTAAAAATACGAGCAAAAAAAATGTTGATAAAAAGATAGGGGCCCCGGTATTGAAGTGCATTATAGCTTGTGCAGAGGTACCTTTCTTTATAATTTTTTCTAGTTTTCTAGACTCCCTCTGGTTTCTTTCTATATCATCGACCCGATCAATCCCTGGTGCATCACAGATTTTAAACTAACTCGTTTACTTCCTTCGCATGAAATGTTAGAAAAATGTGAGAATTTGAAAAACGACGTTGCACTGTTTTGTTTAATTTGCCAATACTCCATGCACGTTCACAAACACTTAACGGTGAATAATCCACTATTATTTTACATTAATATTCGACATAACACAAATTCTAGAATATAAACAAATGCCGTAGACATTCATATGTGTTCGTTAGCTAGCGTGCATGAATATTGGCAAATGAAATAAAACAATATAACGTCTCTTTTCAAATTACCTCAAGAAGTCCACGTGAGGTATTAGTAAAGCACAACATCTTTACTGTGATACTCATTTCTAATGTCATTATTTAAAAAAAGAAATATTGTATAATTGAACAGGGTGTTTGGTTGAGGAATGTCAAAATGAAACATGCGTGTTGAGGGGGAATTAGCTACCTAGTTCAAGCCCAATAACATGGATTTAGCTTCATGGTTATTTTAACATACTTTTTCATTTTTATTCTTTAAATAACACAAATTAATTCTTATAATTAAAATAAAAAAATATCTATTGGGTGCATCTATAAAAATGTTATATTTTTTAAAGGGGTTCGAAACTTTTTGTATGGAAATTGGCATGTCGACCCGCCACCATTTTATTTTTTTTCGAAATCGCGGCGCACGATGAAAGTCGTATGTATGGGTAGAGGACACATAGAGGAACAAAAAATGTCAAATAACATGGTACAGATCGCGCCAAACTTCTAGTCCCCTCTGAAGTTGGCGCAATTCGCGTCGCAGTAGTAAAAAATAGGTGTCAGTAGGACGAAGGCGGGGACGAGCGGCAGGGCTTGACTACAGCTCCGCAACGAAGCAACTTCAGACCACTTCTAGTAGGCTATACCCTAAAGTGTCACATTACCAAGATATTTGGAGGTAAAGATCGACATATGAGTACGACGACAATCTTTAAAAATATACTTATTATAATTGTCTATAGGTGTCAGATTGTATTCAAATAATCGTTCTCAGGTTCATTATTATTACTGTTTATTGTAAGAGAGTAGGTACAATATATACAAAAAAGTACATTACATAGGTACATGCCGAATTGGGTCTACTATTAGCTTGAAATTATTTTTTTTAGTTTATAATATAGCGTTTTATTGCGATATTTGCGATGCTATGCGATTTAGTAGGCAAATAATTAATTATTAAGTACTAGTTAGTTATCATGTGCTTCTAGTAGGTAGTATAGTAGTAGGTATGTAATGTACTTACCTACTCTCTTACAATAAACAGTAATAATAATAATCAACCTGGGAACGATTATTTGAATACAATCTGACCCGTCTAGACACATATTATTTATATTTTTAATGATTGTCGTTGTACAGTCAGCCAAAAATGTGGTCTACCACCCTACGGTTGAGATTCGTTTAAACGTCATGAAACAACAAGGTCAATTTTCCCTGGCAATAAGATTGTGTCAGTGACTATTACTCTCTTTGTCATTTATGATATAACGTCATGCCAAGTGTCAAGTTTGAATTATCGCATATATCTAACCTTCTTGTCTAAGCACTGTCTGGATTGATTCGGTCAATTCGAAAACAGCCAAAGTTACTATGGGTTTCAAAGTGACTTTGGTTATACTCAAACTGATGCAATTTTCATCTAATAGTAAATACAACTATTTACGGACTTTTGAACCAACTCGCGAGTTATTCCTATACAGTGGCCCGCTACAACCAAATTAAATTCACAAAAATGATTCAGATATTTCAGTTGGCATTTATCAGTCTTTATTAGAACCATTAACTTAAATATTATTTCATTCAATCAAATTAAAAACAAAAATATAAAATGATGATCCTACTAATATCTAGTGTATCCGCCGTCAGCGACGACAACTGCTTGAAGACGGTCTCTCATTGATCCGACAAGCCGTTGACAGAGATCGGAACCGCGGGTATCCTCCCATACTTCATTACAGTGTCGCTCAAGAGCTTCCCGTGTTCTCTCGTGACGGTTCCACCATCTCTGAACCATAAGGCCCCAAAGGTTCTCGATAGGGTTCAAATCGGGCGATTTTGCAGGCCAAGGTATTAAATTAATTTCCGGGTGTGCACGAAACCAGGCACGCGTCACTAACGCTTTGTGCAAAGAACAATTATCTTGGCAGTAATTAAATTGAGGCATTTCATTTTCTGTATAAAAAGTCCGGACAGTTGGCAACATTGAATTTTGAAGGACATCAACATAATCAAGTGCCCTCGCTCGCGGTGGCATACAGCACAGCTCACCAACTCCGTCAGCAGTCATCCAACCATAAATATTGACAGAAATGCGGCCCGATTCCTTGTTCGGTATGACATGGTCTTGTGTGTAACGCGTCCCATCCCGACGCCAAAGTTGTAATCGCCCATGCTGGCTGGACTGAAACGTTTTCTCATCACAGAACACAATATTACTCCAATCGAAATCTAAGTGCTCCGTAGCAAAATTTAATCGAGTGATTCTATGATTTTCAGTCATATCAATTTTCTTTGCGTAATGTCTGTAATGTAAACCCATGTAATGCAAGTGGTTTCTGATTGTTTGAGTAGTAACATCAAACATTGTTGCGAAATGTTTAGTCGGAATGAAGCCATTATTTTCATATTCACGTCTCATAATTTCTCTTTGATCGTCCGAAATTTCACGTCGGCGACCGCTTCGATGACGATCATTTAAATTTCCCTCTTCGCCGTCACGTCGAATCCATAAACGAACAGCTTGTCTCTAAAATTTAGAATGAAACAAACATAGGAGTAAAAAGAATAAGTAAAAATATTATTTAAATACGGCGTGGTGAACTTAGTAATACTTACGGACACATTTAGATGTCTTGAAATCTCACTGATATTGAAGCCCTCGTTATGAAGTGCTATAATATTAGCTCGTTCGGCTTCCGATAAATTACGAGGCATTGCAGCAGCAGAAAATCAAGCAATTTATTAGAACAATATGAAGAAATAGTAACAGATTGGTATTAATATTTCATTGACGGAAATACTTGACAGTAAACTTGTCAGTGAGACTTTCTTTTTCAGTAGTAATAAGTTTCTCTTCAAAAACATGGTTTTAGTTGAGTAAAATAGATTATCGCATTTAATAATAGAGGTCAAACTAAGTCACCCAATGACGTCAAATGTCAGGCATCTCAGATAACAGACAAAACGTCATAACATAATTGTGCATGTGTTAAACTCTGTTAGAAAAGTCAACCTTAGCGATCGTTACATCTCGCAGAAACTTTTCTCAAAAGTGGTAGACCACTTTCTTGGCCGACTGTACTCATATGTCGATCTTTACTTCAAATATCTCGGTAACGTGACACTTTAGGGTACTGTGACAACCCGATGAGTCGTCAGTTAAGGTACGGGATGAGCCTTCTTCCTCATTAGACGCCTAAGACCAAAACCAATAAAATTTTTAGCCTTCCGTTCAGCTTTCGATAAGCCGCGACCGTCTAGATTGTTAGATTAGTATAGATGTTAAGTTTGGTTTTATTGTTTGCTTCTATTCATTTATTCGTTATTATATCATTTTGTTGTCATTGCTTGAAATCTTTTTTCCTTCGCTTAGCTTAGTTATTGTAATTTATTAATTAATTGTAATTTGTTGTTGTTATTGTCGTTGTAAAATTGTTATTGACGTAGAGTTGTCATTTGAGCATGTGTCAAATGTTTTCCGTAGAGGGGGAGGAAAGCGAAGAGCTTTGATGGTTCTTGCCGTGACTTGTGTAATGTATATGATATCGCAAGTATCGATGTCGGAATGAAAGAGTTTTTATTACTTTGCCTTTTAAAATTTTATGAAAACTTTATGTTAATCTTGGTGAGTTACAGGAAGCGGAAACCTCATTCGAGAAAAAGTTACTTATCGCTAATATAACAGCCGAAATAGGCCTATCTCAGTTTAGTTACAGCTCGGCTAATAGCCAATAGGAATGTGAACTTTGGTTCGATTACTAAAACTCGCCAACGGACTTATATAATCCGGGTGAGGTGTTCAAGTTGAACACACTTGGGAAACGGATTAATGTTTATAATATTTTGCGGCTATGTTAGGTTTTAAGACTACTTACAGCCGAAATTAATAACATATCCTCAGCAAGAGATAGGCCTACTAGATTTGTTGCTTAGTTATTTCTGTTATTTATCGGAAAATAACAGCGGTTGCTAGGTAACTAAACTAAGATAGGCCTATCTCTTACCAGAGTTATTAGTTTCGGCGGTTAGACTACTAGGGGTATAGATATAGGCGTCTCAGGATTGTTACTTTGCGTTAAACCAATAAACAATCCTTTTGTCAAGACAATTTAGAATTAGGTAGGTAACCTTTATGTAAGGGATTTCAGAGGGGTTTAAGGGAAGATAATTGTTTGATAACTTTAACTTGTGTAATGACAGCTGTAATTGGATCCAACGGGGCTTTGGCCGGAGGTTTTCCCCGTTGAAACCCCACACCACGAATCTATTTCAAGTGCCTTCTCCACGTATCTTTATTTCAATGAGGTGGTGATGGTTAGCAGCCATGCGTTGCATCCTTATTTTTCCTCCGGTAAAGGCAGGCTTACTCTCAGCTGTTTTTGTTTATTGTTACAGGTCACGACATCTGCCGAAGGGGCCGTAGCTCGTGTAGCAACCGAGACTCCTTGCTCGGGCATGTTACTGGCAGTCGCCGTGGCCTGCATTTAAACATAGTAGAAGAACATAGTAGAAGAAAAAAGATGAAAAAAAAAGAAGAACATCGCGGATTGCTTGACGGGCCGCGACTACGACAAGTCTAATAATACACATAATTGTTATTAATTCGTTAAATAATACAAAGCTGAAACGATAAAGCGTTTTACTACAGTAAACCCCCGGTACCTTAACTGACGACCCATCGGCTTAGAGCATTAAACCAAGCGGAGACGCCACTGTCAGGCGTTCCCCTCTGCCAAAAGTATATGACCGCCGATCATATCGGTTATATAAAACTAATTCCAGCGTGTTCCAGCGTCATTTGCAAATCACGGTGCACGCGATAAGACCTGAGCAAAAAATGGCAAATTGCAGCGTGTTTTCACGTAAAAAACGATCAGAAACGTCGATTGTACAATAGGATAGTTACTTTTCATCTGTAACTATTATTTTGTCTCAATATTATTGAATAATGCACTAAATTTGTAAAAAACTGATAAAATATTGTTAGCAAAAAGTGTTGCCACTAAAACGTCAAGTTGCAACTTTGCGTAACTTTTAAAGTTGAATGAGCCAACATTGAATTACAATTTATATTTCACGTTCTAAGTTAAAACTGTATTTTTACTATAAATGCTTATTTAATTAATGATAGATCACTACTTATAAATTGTAACTTATTTTGTTTTTACAGATTTTTTTCAACTTAATTGCATTAAAAATTCTCAATACTATGAAACTGTATGTTTATGATCGGTCTACTTCATTAATATATTATATTTACGTCCCGTCACTTATCCCGAAAATAGGAAATTTTAATTTAATTACATTGGCCACACTGCAACAAAGTTAGAGCTGTGACAGTACAAAAACAAAATATTGATATCGACTTCATCATAATGTTTATTCTGGCTATTATAGGAAAATAATAATATAGATAAATAAATTTAAAAAAAAACAAATTATTAGAGATCGAAACATACTTATCTCCATTCGGAGAAAAGGTAGTGGAATATAAAGCGGGCTTCGTAGTATTTTCTACTAAAAAATTAAATGCAGTACATGCATAAAGGGTTTATGTGGGGAGCCAAATGACAAAAGTTTAACATACCAAAAAAGTCGCGGTGGCCTATTGTATGCATCAAAAGAAGTTATTGATTTATGTCGCGTTTGTGAATTAAAGATCCGAAAACACTTAAAAAAAAAAAAAATTACTTATCAAATTAACACAACATTATAAGCAGCAAAATAATAGTTAATTTCTGATAGAAATAACAACATCTACACCATAGAATTTACTTAAAACTATAACATTACGTTTTTTATTCCAAAAAATTTTTTAAACTATATGGACACTTCGAGTAGCTTTAATGCATTAAAGAACTTTGCATCATTCAAAGATTTAACCTCAGAAGGCAGTTTATTATAAACCTTGACAGCATTAGGTATATTCCGCTGTTCATTTGTATGATATCATTCTGGAGTTCGGTACATACCTGTATATTGATATGTTTGTTTTAATTTAAGTCTGTTGCTTTTAAATTCAGCCTTATTTGGAAACTTATATAAAAAAAAAAAAAATCTCTCGAATAATTTCATTTGGAAATCTGAAAAATTAAGACCCTACGTCACCTACAAAAAAGAATTGATCTGCGTTATGGAACCATGAAAGTACTATATATGTTGTTCAGTTTTTCGGTTCCTCCTGTTTGAGTCTCGGTTAGATAGGTAGCAAACTATTTTTCCATAATGAAAGAATAAGATTGCAGCTTTTCTTAAAAACAACAATTCTCCTTGGAATGGAACAAAATTACTTATATAGGTATATTTTGCAGATTTTGACTTATCCTAAATAATAACTGTCGATTTTAACGATGAAGAAAAGCAAAGTATTTCCCTTATTAACCATACTGAAGAGCCTGGTGTAAACAAAAAAAAATCACATTAATATTCATCATCATCATCTCAGCCAAAAGGCGTCCACTGCTGGACAAGGCCCCCAAGTATCTCCAATACGACCGGTTTTGTGCAGCCCGCATCCAGCGGCTTCCCGCGACCTTTACCAGATCGTCGGTCTACCTTGTTGGAGGCCTGCTGACACTGCGCTTTCCGGTACGCGGTCACCACTCGAGGACTGTTCCGCCCCAGCGGCCATCAGTCCTGCGAGCGATGTGGGGCACTTGAGCTTAGCAACTTTTCGGGTTATGTCATTATTATTGGCATCGACAAATTAAATCGATAGTGTCAAGCACTATCGACGTTTACATAAGTTGCCGTCAGACTCGTGCACGGACAGGTTATCCCTGTGTGTGAATTTATTAGTGTGCGTCTAGTTTATGCTAGTGTTTAATAATTTTGTCGTTTGCGTGCGTAGCGACGTCATTGAAAAATGCATCAGTGTGAAACTGTATTTGTGTGCGTTACCTCGTCCCCCGCAGAAAACGACAGACTTTTTTTCATAGAAATTAGTGCGCATGGCCTCTCCATTTGGTTTAATGCTCTAAGCCCATCGGGTTGTCACAGTACCATGTTACTTGACATTTTTTGTTCCTCTATGTGTCCTCTACCCATACATACCACTTTCACCGTGCGCCGATTTCGAAAAAAAATCAAAATGGCGGCGGGTCGACATGCCAGATTGTTTTAATTCCCTTTCAAGTTGTGTTGTTCAACCTAAATTGTAAGTCGAAGCAGATAACAACTTGAAAAAATACTACGAGCCTACAAAGTTTTTGAAGTGGAAAAACTAAAACTTAAAGCTCAACTTTAAATTACATTTTTAAAATGCCATATGCATTACAATTCTTTTAAAAGCTTAATTAATTCGCTAATTTTATCCACACAGACGGAATTTCGATTTTTGGGAAAATTAATTGGCTTGTTTAATTACCATGTCCAGAGCAAATAAAAAAATTTGTCTCACTCTTACACACATCTCGTGTTTCTTTATGTCATAGAAATTTACTGAAAATCTTTTTAGGTTTTAGTCTTTTTTATTTTTTAAATGTGATATTTTTTAATTACTAAGACTGCCTGATTTGTTAGACGCATTTCCTGATATATATTTTTTTCTTGTATAAATAAATCCAATCGACTTTTTCTCTGATCGTAATATTTACTGATCTATATTTCTACTTGTAGAAAAAATTCCGTAACGCCTTTATAACCGATCTTATTATTTATGAAGCCTTAACTTTATTCAAGTGATTTTACTCTCTATCTAATCAATCCTTTAAAGAGGTTGTTCTTTTAGATAGATAACTGTCTGTTTCTGTAAAAGGGTTAAATATCGTCTTTATCTTTGATGTTGTCATTGTTAAGTATCTGCCTTGACCTTTCGGTTATTATGGTGAAATAGTTCACATCCCCACCAAACTTAAAAGTAGGAGACTTGGTACTTGTTAAAGATGATCAGGCTCCTCCTTGCAATTGGCCGCTTGCTAGAATTGAGAATGTGCATCCTGGTTTAGACGGTATAGTTCGAAAGGTGACTCTATGTTCCAAAAATCACTTCTTTCAAAGACCAGTTGTTAAACTAAGCTCCTTGCCTTACGTTAATTAATAATCTTATTTAGTATATTTTGCGATAACTTAGTTACCTTTATCTTGTTTTATTAGCAATTATTATTATTTATATGTTTTACTGTAACTTAGTTATCATTATGTTTGTTATTTTAGAATCTTATTGGGAAAGCCTCATGATGCTTTCGGTGGGGGGTGTTAAGTATCTGCCTTGACTTTTTGGTTATTATGGTGAAACCCTGCCTAAACCTTTCTGTGAGAAAAACGGAACGCATCTGGAAAGGGATGTGTGTTTGCGCCAACAACCGCAACGCGGCGTTGTACGCAGGAGGACTTTTAGCGCGCGCTCGAAAGGATATGGCGGTCGCTCGGTCTTCCTGAAATTATTTTAATTCCTATAACCATATATATCGGTGCAAGTGTGTGTTTCGTTATATCATTTTATCCCCGGGGTGTTGCATGAACTAACTGTAAGATCAGAACCTGGTCTACTATCAATATTGTGCTAGTTTGAAACTTGGCTAAGCCGCCGGCACCAGCGGCGATGCGATCTCCGAGACGAAGCAGCAGGCTGATGGTAAGTGCTTTTGCTTTAATGGCCTTAAAATCAACCAGATCGTACGAAAGCATCATAGTTTCAAATCTCTAATATCCAATTTTAGTGAAATACAGTAAAAAATCATTTTTCTATCAGTGGCAGGCACGTTGCCGCCACAGTAAATTTTTTTCTTCGTCTGTAGAGATAAGTTGACGTTGAATGTTAAAATAGTCAAACATTTTTTCAAAAATTAATAATAGAGCCTCCGAGCCCCGAGTTAAATCGACTAACTATCAGAATGAGTCACCAGAAAAGATACTATACCCTTTTTGTTTATTATAAATGTTACTACTGGCTGACAAAGGGAACTTATGCTATGATAGAAAGAGACAGGAGATGTGTGTAAGAGTGAGACAACATTTTTTACTTGCTCCAGACATGTCAATTAAATAAGCCAATTAATTTTCCCAAAAATCTAAATTCTTTCTAATGTGTCCGAGTGGACCAAATTAGCGAATTACTCAAGCTATTAAAATATTGGTAATGCATATGGCATACCGTTAAAATGGGCATGAACTGGAGATATTCTTATAGAATTAGAAGAATTCTATTTTACTTTATTTTAAAATTAATACATCGGATTGACACCTTTAAAGAAGCATCCTGTATATTTCCTCATCTGTCAATAACGTATAACAACGGTTAAATCAATTGTTACGTACCATAATATGGCGTTTCGACAGACTAGAAGATATATGACAGAGATTTTAAGTGTGTTCTTACTGTACTACTGTACTACTACATAGCTGTGACTGTGGACGAGGGCCCCGGTAAATACCATAAAGTTAATATACCAACGGAATAGAACAACAAACACGAGCTGTCAAACGGAACCGAAATAGGATGACATTTGTGTGTGTAAAATTGTTTATGAATTCTTATATATGTCATGTCGCTTTTTACATTAATGTCGATATCGATAATATTAATTAGTAACAGTATTAAAAGAACTAAAATAGGATGGAATGGAATTTTGCATGGCTGAAACTACGATTGTTGAAAAACTCAGAAGATATTTTAAATAATTTATTTAACATTTCTCATTGCCCTCGGAAAATAATTATTTTGTTTAAGAGCGTTTACGCCTTACACTAGCGCCGCCAATGAAAAAGAAACATATCTAGTATAGCCTGACCGCAACCGCTGTACCGCGCCTTAGGTATGCGTGGGGAGGTGGGGAGTGGGAAGTAAAGAGCATGAACTCACATGAGATTCGTAGTGTCAGACTGATCTTATACAAGGTGTTGCAAAATTACCCGTTATACCTAAAGGTTGTTAAAGTGCATCCTATAAAGAGTCCTCTGTAAATTTCTTAAAAACTTCGCATTAAGATTTAGTTTTAAGTAAAAAGAGTTATTTTTAATGATTAATAAAAATATCGACTATGTTAAGGCACATGACTATTTCAGGTTCATGACGTTATGTTACCTACCAGGAGTAACGACCTTTTGTATGGATCTACTCGCGTTTATTGTTACTTGGTTTACAAAAAATATTTCATTTCAATGTGTAATATTCGCGTAAACTTTAGAAAACAATGTCAGGTAATCAAAAGAAAGGAACAAACCAGTGCGAAAAGGCAACTCCTCTCTGATGCATCTTGGGATGATCCTACTGTTAGCATGGCAAGTGAAAACTCACTCACATAGCTATCCTATCCATCAACCGATATGTTACGACGCTATAAAAGACTATGTAATAATAAATAGCTATCCATCCTTTGTTCCGTTCAGAGTAAAATTATTTAATTTCAATTATTATTATGCGGAACCCACTAAACAAATATTACCAAAAGTACCAGGTCAACATGATTTTTAAAAAAAGGAGGTGGGAAAATTCAATTTCAAAGATCAAACTACAGAAAGGTTTTGCACATAAGTTATGTAAGTACCTACTTAGCTAACAGCTACGATTCTTGTTCCTGTACCTACCTATTAAACTCTCTTTTACTTCTTAGGTCGGCTTGCACCAAAACTCACTAAATACGTTTAGCGCTAAACGTGTTTAGCGCTAAACATTTACCAACATCCAATTTATACGAGAATAGCTATCCCAGTATAACTTTACTCTTATGATTTAATCTACGGCTAACTTTGGTTTCATTTCACCAGATTAATCTATGGGTAAGTTACTCTCGCTTAATTATTCTGTGACGGACGATGAACGAATGAAACGAACGAAAATATTAACCACCAAGCACAAAAGTACATTCATACCATCATGGGCGTACCCAGCTTCTGGCCTAGGGGGGGCAAGTCAGATTTTTAGGTCGGATCGTCCGCGGCTGTTTTGTCATACACACTACACAAACACACCTACATGAAACATTAGGTATACAGCGTGTCCAGAAAACGAAAGATAATTCTTTAGCTGCGGGTGGGTCACATCATGTCCTACCGCATTCTGGAATTTTAGTTTAGTGAAAACGTCACGGTTTTCGATATAGCGTTTTTTTTTTTCATTTTTTTAGAAAAATATTCCCTTGTTTAGTTTATTTCATGCCATTTCTACAAATGGTAACTTTTTTACGCCTAATTTTTTTCAAATCATCATCTCAGTCAAAAGACGTCCACTGCTGGACAAAGGCCTCCCCCAACGATCTCCACTACGACCGGTTTTGTGCTGCTTTTTCAAATACACATGGTTATTTGTTTCATCTAAAACAATATTCTTTTGTTCCCTACAGTATTGAGAAAACACATACCAAAACCCCAAAATACCTGTTAAAATAAAGAATATTTTCTTTGCCAATTTCAACTACAATGACATGTCAAAGTCAAAACTTCATGGAAGCATGTCAGGTACCGAACCTTTCTACGATTTCATTGATCACATGTATCAAATCATGAAATAATAGTTGTAAGATAACTTAATTTTAAATGACTTACATATTTTAATAAAATCCGAAATTGCTACCTTCGTGCATTTAAATTACGATAAAAAATTAAATAAAAAAGGACTGTAAAACAGTAATACCATTTTTAAATAACATTAACAAAGCATTGTTTTAAAGCATGGATGCACAGACTTATTAAGACTAGGGGCCACTCGGGCAAATTATGAACTGATGGTGGGCCACCAGAAGTATAGGTAATTATTCTGGAATAGAACTCAATATTTTCGAATGTACGAGAGTATTATTTTTGCTGTCGGCGGGCCACCAGTATTCGACCGGCGGGCCGCATGCGGCCCGCGGGCCGCAGTCTGTGCATCCCTGTTTTAAAGTAATTGGCACGGTCTGCCTCGTACATTTTTTTTACACCACAGGCTATCAAAGTCAGCCGTTTGATTGAGTTTGTATGAAAACTTTGCATAAGATTTTTTTTTATGTGGTTTTTTCAGTACTTTAGGGAACAAAAGAATGTTGTTTTAGATGAAACAAATAACCATGAGTATTTGAAAAAAAATTAGGCTTAAAAAAGTTATCATTTGTAGAAATGACATGAAATAAACTAAACAAGGGAAGATTTTTCTAAAAAAAATTAAAAAAAAACGATATCTCGGAAACCGTGAGAGTTTCACTAACCTAAAATTACAGAATGCGGTAGGAATGCTTTCGTTTTTTGGACACGCTGTATGTAGTGTAGTGTGTAGGGTAAACAGCTGCAAATGATCCTGCTTTATAGGTAGTTAAATAAATAAAAGTTTTGACTATGCTTGCATGCAGAATGTATGTGCGTGTCACAATCACAACACAATATCAATCAGACAGATTTCTATCTTTGATATAGACACTGAATGAATTTTTTTTATTCACCTACGTTTGATTTTAGCTCTTAGAGCATTAAATCAAATTTAATGCTCTAAGGTTTAGCTCCTTCAAAACAGTATGTCAAAATATTCAAATAATTTTTAACGCAAATTTTGTTGCGAACAAATTACAAAACCACAAATGCTGAAAAAATTTTCACGAGCAGGATTTGAACCTTTTGACATACCGGGTCAGGTGCTCTTCCAATTGAGCTTTCGTGGTTCTAACCAACCCGCCGAAATTATTCAACACTTTTACTTTGAAAGCCAAAGGCGCCCATTCAATGATGAATGATGAAGAGCACCTGACCCGGTATGTCAAAAGGGTGCAGGTTCAAATCCTGCTCGTGGAATTTTTTTCAACATTAGTGTTTTTGTAATAACATGTCAAATAAAATAAATGCTAGTTGCTCGCAACCTCAGCTCGCAACTCCCTACCGAAGCCTACCTAAGCATTCGAACGCTCGGCTGTATTCGGTAATCTTCGTCCGCCATCGTGGCGCGCGGATTTTTGGCAATTGCACCATTTGCATTTTGCCAGTGTCTACTGCGCGGTTTGTTTAAAAGTTAGAGCATAAGGCCCTATTTACACTTTGATTAGTAATTAGGCAAGTTCATACATGTTCTGCGAGATTTCCAGGGGGGGGGCAGCTGCTCTGCCATGTCTGCTTGACGTTTTGAATAACTTCAATCAAATATTCTGTCTGTTGTGTTGATTGTTTGTTGACAGAGAACTTTGTAAAAATAAGAAATCATGAATAGCGTAATTCTTTAAAACATACCAGCACGTAAATACAACGAGCGCATACAACTCACCTACCTATTTGTTGCATACTCCAGACGATGCTCAATTTTTGTCAGCAAATTATACACAGACGCTTTTGACAACGGAATCTTATATGGCAAAGTCGTAGACGTCGTTATCTTCAAAGTAAGTACCTATGTCTTTTCTTTAAACCATGTTGGGCGAGAGCCAAAATATTCTTCATCGTCATTAGTCAATAAAAAACGTAACATTTTGTTAGGTTATCTATAAAATTTGTAACAGACAGCTGTTATTGTTAAATTTAAAGCAAATCTGAATTATGTAGTATTAATTTAACTATCAAGTATTAAATTTAGAAAATCTTTTAAAAGGGACTTTAACTAGATTAAAGGTCCCTGTACTGTTACACACACAATGCACAAATACCGATAGATGACCAGTCTGAAAAAAAAAATCTTTGATTTAGAAGCTAATAAATAAAATAAATAATAAAATAAAATCTATTTATTTCAGGCTGCTGCCCATAATATTGTTAGTATACAAATGACATAAAAACTATGTTAGTAATGACTTCTACAGCTGATCAGTAGTGTTGGGAATCTTTTAAAAATCTTAGTGATATTTTTGCTGAACTTCGATATTGTTTTTTTCGGAAACTACTGTGCCTACAACTTAAAGAACAGCACCCACCACTTCAGTTTTATGTATAGCTACTGACATTTCAGGCTTAACGGGTTTTTTTGGAACAAGTTGTATATAATTACATCCAATCCGTTTTTGTCCAATATGATTTTTAGATAAGTACAATTAAAGAACCAATATAAATGAAATAAAAAAGAAAAAGAAAAAGAGACTGACATTCAAACCAAAAAATTAAAAACTATTTATTAGGTAAATAAATTACACTGACTATTCTGACATAGATTCTGTTTCAACTTCACTTTCCATTTGACTGTCGGAGCTTGAATCAGAGTAATCCTGCAGATTTATTATTATTGGCTCAATAATATCATCGAACCTATCGTCGCGATCCCAGTAATCGTTTTAATTTTTTGGCCATGGTCATCACATCTCTGCCATTTTTCTGCCGTGAACTCCGAAAACAATAAATTCAGTACGTTTATCTTTTCGTCTAGAGAAGAATTAATATGGTTTTGCGCTATATTGTTTTTGACATCAGCCCAGACCAACTCGATGGGGTTCAGATCTGGATGGTACGGCGGTAAACGCAATACTGTGTGCCCATGGGCTTTGAAGAGTTCATCAATTCAATAAACGGGCTCTTTTCGTGTGTTATTGATAAGAATTTGCAGTTGAGGTTTTTTTAAAGTTACGGGAAATTCAACATTATGGCGCCGTAACGAGTTCTACATTTCACTTTTGAGGCTTGTAATGGTCGGTTTCTTCCTAACTTAAACGCTGTGGTAAGATGCGTTGTCCATGACAACTACAGAGTTCGGTAGCAACTTATCTTTTAACTTATCATCCACCCACTTATAAAAAGTAGATGTCTCCATGGTAGTCGCCGGTCTTAGCATCTGATTTAAATATAGTCAATGCACCTTGAACCAAGCCATTTCGACACCCAGCGTGAAGAATTACACATCGTCCTTTCCCGATGTCAGTGTGAATTCCAGGTTCTAACACTGATTGCCGGGTTGTTAGGTGGGTGTCATGTTCGGCTTTAGTCATATTCTGGTTTGGTCATATTTATTCCGCGTTAGCCATATTCTGTTTTAGTCAAGTTCTTGTTTGGTCATGATTATAGTCCTTTTAAGGGGTTGTTATGTGGGTGTCATGTTCGGCTTTAGTCATATTCTGGTTTGGTCATATTTATTCCGCTTTAGACATATTCTGTTTTAGTCATCTTCTGTTTTAGTCAAGTTCTTGTTTGTTCATGATTATAGTCCTATTGCCAACATTTACTTACATTGTGACTGGCATTAATATATGTCTCATCTAGGAAATATATGTTGCGGTTTTCACTTCTGTATTTCCTGATTTTTGTCAAGTATTTTATCCGCCACTCTGTAATATTAGGTTGCTCTATGAGAAAAAGTCTTTTCGATCTACATTTTTTGAAACGGTAACCCATTGTGTGTATAAGTTTTCTCAGATATTCTCGTCCACAATTCAATATGGCATCCTGTCTCAATCTTGATAGTAATTTACGAATACTTGGCACTGTTTTTTCGATCTCATAAAACTGATGAATTTTTCTTCTGATCACTCCCAAATCAAAATCATCAATAACATGTTTTTTCTTTATAACTTTCTGTTTTTTTGGTGAACTAAATTTCAGTCGGCCCAAATTAGTTGATGAATTTTCCGCAGTTGTTACATTTCTTACAGTTTTTTCGCAGTACTCTGTAGCCTCCGCAACGATTTTGGCGATATTGCATCACTTTTATATTCAAAACTTTCTTTGTTTGCTTTTCTTTTATTAAAATATTCGGCCACTTTGAAAATGACAATCTTGATATCTCGAGATAATGCACGACCCATTTTTAGATATTTTATCTCATGTGCGTCTGACACAGACAGTCCGTAACAAAAAAGACTAGTTGCCGCCGTGAGCGATGACGGCAGAGTGACAAAATGGAGCAACTGTTTCGCCCCCCCCCCCCCCCCCCCCCCCCCGCCGCTCGCATACCCAAGGCGCGGTACAGCGGTTGCGGTCAGACTATAATTAGAGATAGAAAATCAAATTATGCTCAACAAACTATTTGAATGAAGTAATTTAGAATTTTTACGTCACCTAATGAACATCTGACATGTAATGGTTTAGTTAAAAGTGACCGTTTTTAGCTGTAACGTCTTATTTAACTAAACCACAACATGTCAGATGTTCATTGGGTGACGTAAAAATGCTAAATTACTGCACTCAAATAATTTTTAACGCAAATTTTGTTGCGAACAAATTACTAAAACACAAATGTTGAAAAAATTTCCACGAGCAGGATTTGAACCTGCACCCTTCTGACATACCGGGTCAGGTGCTCTTCCAATTGAGCTATCGTGGTTCTAACCAGCCCGCCGAAATTATTCAACACTTTGTACTTTGAAAACCAAAGGCGCCCATTCAATGTCAACAACTACCGTCACTAACATCCGTTCATAATATTTTTACAAATATTAAAGATCAGTTAAGAAGTAAGCAAGCTATTTATAAAATGTTCAAATAATTTTTAACGCAAATTTTGTTGCGAGTAAATTACTAAAACAACACACGTGGTTAAAATCACGATAGCTCAATTGGAAGAGCACCTGACCCGGTATGTCAGAAGGGTGCAGGTTCAAATCCTGCTTGTGGAATTTTTTTCAACATTTGTGTTTCACTCAAATAGTGTGTTGAGCATAATTTGATTTTCTATCTCTATTTACTAGATTATTTTTTTTCATTGGCGGCGCTAGTGTGCGGTGTAAACGCTCTTAAGTAATTTCTCAAAGTTAGCTTTGATACATTTTTCAATTTCGTTTCGTAAAATGGATTGCCTAAGTATCTTAAATGGGATAACATTCCTAGGTGATTTATATCTAAACGTCATATAGGTACTTTAACAACAGTAATACATATTCGTTTACCGCGTGATAGACACTGGACACGAAATATCGATATCTTGATGCAGCCCTAGTGTAAAACGAAAACTATTTCTTTACACAAAATATTTGTAAATTCTGCATTATGTGTATTCGATCTTTGCTTCTTACATAAATAAATATTTATAGAAGAGAATTATCACCTTTAGTGCTTAAAATTCGAAGCGCATTGGCAAAAATAAATCCTAGGTCAGGGGGTCATGATTTGGAACAATTTAGCTGTGAAATGAACATGTTTCGGGGTTATGTCGCTGCGTTATACAACAATCGATAATGAACATGTCACCATGTTTCTGAAGCACTATTTCATAAAAATATCCACGATTTCAAGTAAAATCAGAAAAATTCACAGAGCTCAAATTCTCAGCGTGCGGATAAGTGCTGACGAACTGTCAAACAGTTGCCAAAAACAGTTCTGTTACGTCGCATCACGCATCTTTTTTATCACATAGTGTTGCTGCTGGTGACATCTCGCTCGCTCAGCCCTTTGTTGCTCTATTCCGTTGGTATATTAACTTTATGGTAAATACACGACAGGCAATAATATTATGACAAACAAGATAAATTTATTCGCTACGCAATCCATGTTAAATTTTTTTCGTCACTCTCGTAACTTTAGAAAGTTAATCGTTACAAATCCATCTAATAAATGTTCATTCGATCTAACTGCTTGCTAATAAAACAAAAGGCTTTACTAAATACAAAAGGCTTTACTAAATACAAATAAATGGCATACCATTGTATAAAAAAAATACCTTTAGCCATTTATAACTTTTATCTTTATCTTTATTGATATTTACATCAGTAAAAATTTAATTAACTTTATAAACAAATATAAACACCTTATAAAATCACTACTATTTCATTTGTTTGCCGATGGTTAGTTACAAAATAACAATATTATATAGTTTAATATCGCAAAGCACGGTTAGTTCTCATTTTCAAGTATAAAGAACTTCAAAATAAATACATGAAGACACGTGTACTACTATATACGTGGTACTATATACTATACAGGGTGGCTCATTCAAATCGGTCAGTATGGGAATGTCTGAAACTATAAGACATACGAAGATTTGTTCTTAGGAACCATGTCACCGATTTTGATAAAAAGAAAAACTGCATTCATACATTTGAAAAAAAACTGTACCCAGCTCGGGAATCAAACCCGGTTGTTTTGAAAAAATAAACTTACACTTTTTCTATTTAAATATCGATTGTGTAGGTCTTAAGCTGTAAATGTCTCTAAGAAACATGATGTCTAAAATTAATAAAATGCATTGTTTTGACATACTTTAATTTATCATAGTAGGTGTTCGAAGTGACCACCATTACAATATTCAACAAGTTCAGGCATGTAAAATTGTCTCTATGGCTGTTTGTATGTACCTCTCTACTTGTTACATACACCTTATCATGTGGCATTAGCATTGCATTAAATCTTTAAAATATTAAAATAATAAAAAATAACTATTAAAATATTGTATTGAAAAAAACGGTGGTCACTTCGAACACCTACTATGATAAATTAAAGTATGTCAAAACAATGCATTTTATTCATTTTAGACATCATGTTTCTTAGAGACATTTACAGCTTAAGACCTACACAATCGATATTTAAATAGAAAAAGTGTAAGTTTATTTTTTCAAAACAACCGGGTTCGATTCCCGAGCTGGGTACAGTTTTTTTTTCAAATTTATGAATGCAGTTTTTCTTTTTATCAAAATCGGTGACATGGTTCCTAAGAACAAATCTTCGTATGTCTTATAGTTTCAGACATTCCCATACTGACCGATTTGAATGAGCCACTCTGTATACGTGGTATGCTTTGGCAGACGGTATGCCGTCTGCCAAAGAAATCAATCAATACATAATATACATAAATGTTTTAGTAGAATCATTTATCATAACGTAATGTGACAACCCTACCAAAGTAATTGTAAATTTCGCGCGCTATAAGGAAGCTTTCACTCTGTTTAGTACTCTATGCTATTACTATACTATTATCTTAGCTCAGCACAATATTTTTTCTTACCGTAAAAGCTCTAGAACTTTCTTTATCAAAAGTAGAACGAGCGTTGGCAGCCGTTCGCGTTTCAACAAGCTTCTCTAAAGGCGGTGGCTTTATGAACACAATGTACGGGCGTAATCGAGGTGTCCGTAGCATTTTGAGCGCTTGCCAGTGGGGGCTGATGACACATAGGCGTCCTGAAAGCGTAACAAAGTAAATTTTAGTATAAATTTTAACATTAGGATCATATCACATCATATTGATCGAAATATAGAATTAATATCTGTGAATATGTTTGTAGGTGAAAATAAATACTCACCTGAGTTGATAATGCTCTCGACGCTCTCAGCGGACGTTCCGTAGAGATTACCTTTATATTCTCCATGTTCGATAAACTTCCCATCGGCTATGTCTTGTTCCATTTTTTCGCGAGTCACGAATACGTATTCTTTGCCATTTTGCTCGCTAGATTTCAGTTGCCGAGATGTGACTATCGAGGAAAAGAGATATGTTGTATTAACGCACATGTAAACAATTTCATCAATGACTCGATGGTGGTCATCAAATACTACGAGTACAATATGTTGTACCTACTTACTGACGGGTGGACGGTTTAAATAACCTCCCAGTATTATATATCCAGGGGAAGGGATTAAATTAGTGGATTATTTTTCCATAATTAAAGAATTATGGATAAATAATCCACTAATCCACTAACATAAAAGTATGTTATAGCTTCCAATTGAATATTTTACAACGTGACTTTACGCTCTGGACCAATATTCAAAACCCGTGTTACGCTACTTCTGCAGTGAAGAATTTTTTACCAACCAGCCGTTAAAAAAATTATCTCAACTAAACGAAAACAAATAGTCACATACTGTATTAATCCTTGACAATGATAACGTGAGTGGAGTGACACATTAAGTTACATGACACACACATGAAAGAAAATGCTATGTGCAGCACTTAATGACACTTTAAAGGTAACATATACATACAGGCTGCTCCAAACTAAATATTTGAAAAACATTAATTTTTCAGTTAATACTTGACCAATTGTTATGATACTTCTCATTTTGGTCAGAAATACCATAAAGGATATGTAGTGCTAATATTTGTCCATAGGCTAGGTAAACCTGTATGAAATCTAGATCTCAAAAACTGTGTGTCCTGTCCTTATTGTGTGTAGTCATCCACTAAGAAAGGACTAAAAGTTCTACGGGACACTGGTATTATACTGTCGAAGTAGTTAGAACATACACCTATCTTAGTTTAATTTTTGTGGTATGGTTTGTTTTAAATCAGCCTAGCTAGCTACCACCATCATAAGATGGTGATCATGGCAACATATTTAGTAGCAATTTGTGTTCCGACAGCTCGAGATAAGATAGCCCCCAGTGCCAGTACTAGAGAATTCCGGTGAGTTCCCATTTTCAGCCTTATCATCACTTCTCAGAGGCACGGCCGGTAGTCTACGAATAAAATATTTCAACCGAGTGTCTACAACCCCCCACTCTTCTAACTACAACTACTTTGTTGCAACGCCTAACTGTCAAATAATATTAAATCAATAAATTCGAATTTGATTTGATTAAAAGTATTTTTATTTACAAATAACATCAGGTGAGATATATGCCAAGTGCTACTTGACTGAGGAATCATAAAAAATATTATAATAACTTACAAGGTATGGGCGTGACATATTTCGCCGAATCTGTAGCTATCAGTCTTCTGCGCAATTCGTTTCTGCCGACGCCGGGAGCGCCGACCAACACTATCGGGCGAACGAGGCCCGGGCGCGGGTACAGCCTGGCGACCTCCTCATAAGTGGGTATCATCTCGCGGTCGTAGTCATCGTTCTCCCTGTAGTCGTAGATGATCTTCTTGACCTTGGGCGTCGACTTACAGGGCAGGAGTGCGGTGGCGGCCGGCGTCGGCGAGCACGGCGTCTTTAGCGCGCAATCTGAGCTGGCGGTGGATGGGCTGCAAAGCGCCGGCTTGCCTGCGTAGGCACCGAAAAAGAGTATTAGCTGGTTACATCATTTCGATACTGTATCCTATGTTTGTACTCGTATAATAAGTTGCCGGTAGAGTTAAAAAAAGTTAGAAGGTAACATTTTTTTAAATGTTTAAAAGAATGGCTTATACAAAAAGCTTGACTATAATTTAAACAAATACTATGCTGATAAATAGGTATTACTCACAAAACACATTGTACGTCCGAAATGGATGTTGATACTATTTAATATACAAGAACTATGCACACACAATTGTACTCAGTTATACAATAAAGATATTCACTTTGTATTTTTATTTCGCTTTTAATTTTAGTTTAGCAATTACTCCACTCGCGAAGACAACTGGTGCAGCATGAAAACAACGCAGAATCAGTCACCCTCAACAATCCGGCCCACAAGGTGACTCTTCACCCCTTCTTTGAAAGATCACATAACCTAGAAAGGAGCTTACGGTTTCCCCGTAAGCTGGCAGACTATTCCAATTTTTGGAGGAGCAACAAAGAAACGAGTCACCAAATTTCTTTTGGATGGAATGTTCGAGTCAGTAAAGCGGTGACTTTGGAGAGCAACACGCCTACTCCTATGGAGGAAGGTTTAAGGTGAGATAAGGTCAAAGAGCTCTTCACCACACCCAAAATAATTGTGCGACCTAGGGAAGTTTTGGCATTTACTTGTTGACAAATTGTAATATATATGTATACCTATATGTTGCCGACAGCCTCATAAATTAGTTAGATTAATTAGATTACATCGTTAAGTCTCGTAGATTAAGTAATTATATGGTATTGTTTGATTATTATGTTAAAATTAGGTTTGATTATTATGGATATAGGTATGTGATTTGTTATTATAACTAGCGTAGGTTTAATCGTGCCAAAACCTGTCGAGACAAGTCGAAACTTGAATTAGCCAATCACAACAAAGTTCACTTGTTGGATAGTAAATTTAGTATGGAAATTTGTACCGGTCAGTGAATCACTTGAGACAACACGTCGCTAGTTGCCATACCTATAAATTGTACTTAAGTAGCGCAGTTTGACTGCGAAAGCATTGTATTCGATTCAGTACGAGCTCTGCTCTTCTCCTGTAAACACGCCGAATAGAGAAAATACAACCTTGAAGATTCTTTCTCTGCAAGTACCAGCACCTACACCTACCTACTATACAGTCTACTGCCAACAATATATATATATATATGTATATATATTAATACTAAATATATTTTTACTATTAAAGTAAACTTGGACACTTCACCTCATCATCATCATCATCATCAGCCCGTACATGTCCACTGCTGGACATAAGCCTCTCCAAGTAAACGCCACTTAGCACGATCCGCGGCTACTTTCATCCAGCTCTTGCCAGCCACCTTGCGAAGATCGTCGCTCCACCTAGCCTGAGGGCGTCCTACACTACGTTTGCCGATACGCGGTCTACACTCAGAACTCGCTTACTCCATCGGTCATCGGCTCTGCGGCTAATATGGCCAGCCCACTGCCACTTCAGCTTGCTAATTCTGTGGACTATATCGAAGACTTTGGTTCTCTGTCGGATCACCTCGTTCCGGATCCGATCCCTCAGAGAAACTCCAAGCATAGCCCTGTCCATAGCTCACTGAGCGACTTTAGTCAACTTGGCATCGTTGCAGGGATTCTAGAACAGCTCAGGTTTCGATAGAGTCAAATGCCTTCTCATAGTCCACTAATGCTAAGCACAAAAGACAGACAACAACAGAACAGAAGCTGAGACGACCGATCACTCTTTCTGTACCCTCTAGTGCCACCAACTATAGACAAATTTTTTTTTTTTATTTGATCAGCAAATTCTTTTAATAATCTAGCAGAAGCTTCTGATTTAGATCTCTTCTATAGCAAACCTAATAGTGCTAAACAAATTCTCTCCAAACATTGGTTCAATGTGATTCCTTGACTGATGCCTGTTGATGTCGATGTCTAATTGTATTGTAGACTTCAATAGTGATTGTAGTATTGTCAAATATTTATATTCAATACTTCTAGGTTTGATTTTGTTTATATGAATGTATGTAAGTATATGTATGAATGATTAAGATCATATTTTTATTTATTTATTTATTTATTATAGGGTCACCAGGGAAGTAGCCCAAGCGCATTCTTTTTTTTTAATTTTGTTTACGTATAATTTTCAAATGAGCTAAGTAAGTTTCTATATGTGAAAACATTGTAATTGTGTACTCTGTTATGTTTTTTTTATGTCTATCTGTGTTTTTCGTTACTGTATCGTTTTCCAAATAAAATAAAATAAAATAAATAAATAAATAAACAGAGGCCGATTATACTCCTCGGTCTTCTGTATAATCTGCCTCACTGTGAAGATGTGGTCTATGGTGCCATGTCCTCCTCGAAGCCTGACCTGCTCCGGGGGTTGAAATTCGTCATGTCTTCGCGCTACCTCTGTGCACTTCACCTCGTGTTGTTCCAAATAAATTAAAACATATAATTGTATGCACGCCACGCCTTTTGCACGCCAGCATTTTTGTACGTTACTTCAACCCCGACGCCAAGCCTAGTTAAAATTGCTATGGTAGCCATTTTCGCTAGTGATGGGACATTCTCAATTATTATTTAGTTTATTTTTGCAATTTGAGGTGATTAACAATAGTTAATACTAATTAAACTACAATAAAACACAATTTCATAATAGTTTGTACCAGATTTTATTCGAAATCATCAAGACATCAAAAAAAAGAAAAATAAGTTTGAAATTTTATGTGATTAAAAAGAAAAGTTCACAACACTATTTGACGCCTTTAGTTGTCTACGGCGTCCCAGATACGTATATCTTTAGAAAAAGTAGAGTTGGGATTACATATCGATTTATACATGTGGCTAAATACGTAACAGCTTCATAATGTATTATAATAATAAACACTTTTGTACCACCTGTATTTATTTGCAAATAAATGATTGATTTGATATTTTGATACAAAGTAGCTTAAACTCTAAAAGGCTAAATTTAGTCGATTTTTTGACGTGATCAGCGTACACGTATTGCTTCATGGTACCGCTGCGAGCATGGAGCCACGCACAGAGCCACTTTGCATACATTGCACATAAAACGTGTGATTTTCCGTACACCAAGAGAAGAACAAAATTTACATCTAAGTTTTTTTCCATTTGGTATATAATGGGGCATGTGAGCTGCTGCATTACCTGGAAGAATACGAGCAGGATGCTCAAGAGCTGACCGAACGATTGTGCGTTCAGATGCAGACTGCCCTCCATACTTTTGAATAACTTGTCTTATTATTGCAGATTGAAATGTTTTCAAACGTAATTTATGTTCGGGAAGATTTGTGTTCAAAAGTTTATAAATAAAGAAAGAATTTAATAAATGCATATCAATAATGTGAAAAAACATTTTTTTATACCATTTTATGGTTTTTCGTAGACACTGAACATTACTTATCATCATGTCTGCGGTATCGACAGTGCCCATATTCTTCGTGTAATCAATGACACATTCTGGCTTCATTATGGGCAAACCCGTAGATCTATCAAGTTTTTCGCTCGGGCCCATTTCGTCTGTATGAATAGTAGTAAGCATATGAATATTTTTTTTATCGCACCATTTTAAAGCCATCATTGGTACAGAGTACTTGGCTTCTTTCTCACCCCTTTTCAACGTTTTGAATTTAGGCATGCCAGACCTGTTTTTGTTAACTGTGCCACATGAATGAATATCGTGTTGCTTTAAAAAAAATGATAATTTGGGACTAGAATACCAGTTATCTATATATAGTTTTCTGTTTGACCCATAAAATCTTTCCAAAAGAGTTGCAACAACAGAACCACTTACACCTAAATCTGCGGTACGTGTTATTTCGGTTTGTACACCACAGTATATGATAAAATCTAGTATGATCCCAGTACGGACATCACATAATACAAAGAGCTTTATGCCAAAACGATTCCTTTTTTTCGGTAAATACTGCTTAATCGACAGTCGCCCTTTAAAGGGTACTATACTTTCATCAATACAAAGTTTTTGGTAAGGAACGAATGATTCTTGGTACTTCTGTCGTGCGAGATTCACCACATCTGAAATTTTTTTCAATATACTGTCTCCTTCTCGGCGCGGTCCTGGCTTACTAAAATGTAACATACCAAGTATAGTGCAGTAGCGGTTTCTTGGCATGAGCGTAGAAAAAATATCTGATTTCAATAAAGGATCAGTAGACCAATGCTCTTCAATGGTGTGACGACTGTTCTGAGTCATCAGCATCGTAATAGCTAAAAACATGTACATTTCAGATATGGCTACATCACGCCAAGCATGAAGTCGCGAATGTTGCCTTAAATCCACATTTCTAATGAAATATTGATGGTAGCTATTAGTAAAGTCGACAATTTTTTGTATAAACTCTGTATCTATATAGTACTCAAAAATATCTAATTCTGCTGATGATGAAGAAAGATTTATTGACGGTGAAATTCCAGAAGAAAACTCGTCGAAGGATCTAACATCAGGAGTAAATGGTTCACTGTTCCACTCAAAATGTTGCTGTGGCAGTCTCTCAGCTGTCTCCTGTGGTCGAATAGGTTCCTCAGCGACCTCCTGTGAACGTAAAGATTCACGTTCTTCCTGAAATTAAATAATCACGTCATTACCAAATTAGCTAGAATTCAAATTGTAAAAATCCATAGAAGCTTTCTTCTAAGTCAACTTCTCTGTGGTCTAGTGTTGGTTTGTATCCCTGCAGGGGGCACACAAGTTCTCTAATTTATAGTTGCAGCATGCGGTGCATGCGCTGTATTTCTCTCGTCTCACTCAGAAGTGGTGCAAAACATTTAAAACTGAACTTGTAGCAAAATTGAAAAACTATTCATTTAACCTAAGTGCTTAATATATGTATAAATAATATATATTTTTCTGTTTCTTATCAATAATCAAAAGTATTAAATTTATCTTTTAATACATTTTTTATTGTATTATTTGTTTTTATTTTGTAGTGGCGGACATCTTGGATTTACATTGATACTGAATAAGTTAAATTGTTTTGTCATCAGAAAGAACTAAAGGAAGGTGTGTACCAAATATCAGATCAATCTGTCAACAGGAAGGGGGCAAAATTTTAAAAGCTAAATTTGACATAAAAACAACAAACAGGGCAAGCTAAATAAATCATTTAATGACGACATGACGACCTCCGTGGTCGAGTGGTTAGCGCGCTGGCTCTGGCGTCGCGCCATCTTTGAGGTCCCGGGTTTAATTCCCGATCGGGTCAATTTAGAGAAAACTGTTTTTCTGATTTGATTTCGGTCTAGGTGTTTTTCTACGTTTATGTATATTTATCCGTTATCTAGTTTAACCATATTAACGAGTTTCATAATTGGTGTGAGCGTAAACAAATTTTATTTTTATTTTTTAATTTTTTATTTAATAACCACGTCAATGGTCTATTCTATCGGGTATGTCGGGTCGCTGATCAAACAACTCACACGCAAAAGAAGAAGCACATAATGTGACAGACAACTACGAAACCCTACACTACACGTGGTCCAGTTGATGTTTCGACGGTTTTTACAGATTTTCTTTTTATATATTACGGGTAAGCACAGTACCTTGATCTCATCTGATGTTAAGTGATAATAAGGCCAAATGGTGGAAAGCGCACTTCAACTGGAAACCTCAACTACTGAGGCACTACTGGCTATCTTATCTCTAGCTGCCAGAACACAACAATGCTACAGACATTGATGATGGTGACATATTTAGATAAGATGGTGGTAGCTAGCCAAGCGGACAAACAAGTCCTAACACTAACCAAACCGAGTACACAAAGATGTACCCCCGCTGAGAATCGAACCCTGGACCTCTGGGTCTGAGACCGGTGGTCTTAACCACTAGACCACAGAGGCGGACCACGAGATTAGGTTGAATCCGATCAGTAAGCGTGGATTCGTAAGAGCGAAATTCATTGGACTTATTCGGTAAAGGTAAAAAAATAAGATCAAAATCGAAAATTCTCTGCTTGTCTATAAAATTCAAAGCAGAAAGGCACTCACCTCATAATCCAAGTCGCTGTTATCAAAATCAGAATCTGGCTCAAATAAAAAATCTTCCGGATCCACACCTTCTAAAATATCAATAATTTCTTGTACTGAAGACATTACTTATTTCAATTAAAATTTCACCGAACGTTTTTACTCTAAACTATGCTCGAACAAAGAATTAAGAAATACAAATTAAAACAAGCAAATGAGGACGTAAAGCTTTCGCTTTGCAATAATTGCAAGGTAGGTAGGTACTAAAAAAATATTTACTTACCCACATGTTCACAACACTATTTGTTTATTAGCTTCGCCTGTGACGTCATTAGCGGGCGACTATAGTTGCCGATGGCGTAGGGATGACCATGCTTATAAAAAATCTAGAAACGTCTATGAAGTATACCTATTGATAATAATAATAACGTTTTTTTTAGTTCCGGCTGGTGGTTCAAGGCACTAATTTTTAATAAATTATAACTATACTGCTTAGTTATCATTATAGTGAAATAGTTTTAGTGTTCTCTTCAAGATAACAAGTGTAATCGTTATGTATAAAGATAAAGACTCCGATATTATTGAAGACAAGGCCCAAGTTCACCATCAATATTGTATTCAGGAAAACGAAAAATAAGAACCAGCGAAGACAAAGCTTCACAAACCGATGGTAGTTATGTACAATATATTAAAGTAAGTGAGGACGACATCCGTGCCGTTATGATAAATATTGAAGATGCACACTTTTTCAATCCACATCCTCGTGATCCGCGGAATGAATATTTTGCTGCTCTAATAGCGTTTGAAATGGAGAAGGTACAACCAGACGATCGCTCATCAGCTTACGTCAAAATAATTGACTATATTCGTAAAGTTAGAGGAGAACCTAGTATGGAGTCAAGTTGCCCGTCGTCACCAGAATACTGAAGCAAGTAGAAGGTTAAATTTTATTCAAAATTATGTTAAAATGGCTTATTTGTTCTTAAAATATTAAATTATATTCAATTACAACGTATTTTATTTGATTTATTTATTCTACATGTGCACATCAGTTAAAAATAGTACCCCATCACTAGCTGACATCTAAAGATGTCATCGGCGCCGTAAAAGTGAAGAAATCGTTAGAATTCAATACTAACATCAGACACAATTTTTTTACGATACAGACTAAATTTATTACACAAAATTAGCTTTAGAATGTATTTTAACAGTATAAGAACGTTTAAAACGCCTTTAACAGTCAGTATGGCGTCTTATGCATAACAAAAATATTGATAGAAAAATAGCAAATTTAAGGCAACTTTAGTTGTCAATTGCGTCTCAGTCACGCGACCGTTTTGCAACTAAAGTGGTCAATGGCGTTCAAAAGGTTAATTATTTAAGAATGTCAAATGCCAGCGTGGCGATTTTGTGGCATAGCCGTAGAACTCACTACACGGTTGTGATGGGGAATTTTAATGCAAAGTTGGGGAAACGTTGCGGTGATGAGCTGAGAGTGGGGCAATTTGGCAAACTTCATGGAGAGGGGGAAGATAAACTCCTTCTTCAGGAAGCCCGTAAGCCGCAAATGGACCTGGATTAGTCCGGACGGTAAAGTCAAAAATGAGATAGATTTTATCATGTCGACGAGGAAGCAAATATTCAATGATGTCTCCGTGATCAACGCTGTTAAGACAGGAAGCGATCACCGATTGGTCAGAGGCACATTGAATATCAACGTCAAGCTCGAAAGATCTCGACTGATAAAATCTACGCTCCGACCAATACCAGCTCAAATACAAAACCCCGAGTGCTTTCAGCTTGAGCTACAGAACCGCTTCGAAACCCTTGAAAACAGCATCGACGTGGACGATGTGTACAACATGGTGGTGGATACTGTCCGTACGGTAGGGTCCAAGTATTATAAAACCCGCCGTCCTAAATTAAAGAAACTCTCCAGCCACACACTGCTACATGGCTCAGCGGATGCCTTTCGTTATCGTCGGCTAAATAGGCAGATTTCTAAGTCCTTGACGAGCGACCTTCGCCAATTTAATACTGAAAGTATTAAGTCGGCGATTGAGCGCAATAAAGGCTCCAAAGTGTTCGCAAGAGATATGTCTATTGGGCAAAGTCAAATGACGAGGCTGAAAACTGAGGAAGGTAACATCATTTCATCAACACCTGAAATCCTGAGAGAGATCGAGAGTATTTATAGCAAACTTTACTCCACAAAAACACCTGTTGAAAGCAAGGCTTAAGACCCTAGAGCCAAGCTGACCCGACACTATACCGAAGATATCCCGGACGTCAGCCTATATGAGATTAGAATGGCTCTCAAGCAGCTTAAGAACAACAAGGCGGAGGGTGATGACGGAATCACAACAGAGCTTCTGAGAGCGGGTGATAAACCGATACTTAAGGTCCTCCAGAAGCTATTCAATTCTGTTATCCTCGAGGGCAGCACGCCAAAGACAGGGCAGAGGCGATGTGATGTTGTTTTTCAAGAAGGGTAATAAGACTCTCTTGAAGAACTATAGACCCATCTCGCTTCTGAGCCATATCTACAAGCTGTTTCCGAGAGTCATTACGAATCGTCTCGCGCGCAGGTTCGACGACTTCCAACCTCCCGAACAAGCCGGGTTCCGAAAAGGCTACAGTACAATAGACCACATCCATACGCTGCGTCAAGTTATACAGAAGACCGAAGAGTATAACTTGCCACTTTGCTTGGCGTTCGTGGACTATGAGAAAGCCTTCGGTTCGATCGAGACCTGGGCAGTGCTACAGTCTCTCCAGAGGTGTCAAGCAGACTACAAGTACATCGAAGTGCTGAGGTACTTATACCAAAACGCCACTATGTCGGTCCGATTACAGAACCAAAGCTGACTATATATTATCCAACTACAGCGAGGTGTGAGACAGGGAGACGTTATTTCTGTTCACAGCTGCGTCCGAGGATATTTTCAAGCTTCTAGACTGGAAAGGATACGGTAGCAACATTAATGGCGAGTATCTTACAAACCTTTGGTTTGCCGATGAAGCTACGTAATGTATTCGCATCCAAAATTCATCAATGTCTCAAAACAAAAGTCTTTGACCAGTGTGAGTTGCCAGTGATTACATACGGGAGTGAGACGTGGTCCTTTACTAGGGGTCTCATAAGAAGGCTCAAAGTCACCCAGCGAGCAATGGAGAGAGCGATGCTCGGTATTTCCCTGCGCGATAGAATCAGAAATGATGAAATCCGCAGGAGAACTAAAACAACTGACATCGCTCGGAAGATTGCTCAGCTGAAGTGGCAGTGGGCGGGACACATAGCGCGGAGAACCGATGGCCGTTGGGGCGGAAAGGTTCTCGATTAGCGACCACGCACCGGACGCCGCTGGATGCGGGCAGCGCAGGACCGATCGGTGTGGCGATCCTTGGTGGAGGCCTATGCCCAGCAGTGGGCGTCATATGGCTGACGATGAATTTAAGAATTATGCCAGCTTGGTGCGTTTTGTATGACCCAATCTCCCCCATGTTTAATGTTAGGCCTGAGCCAAGCAGTGGGCCGTTTATAGGATGAATGAAGATAAGGCGATAATGATGAAGTGCAATTTCAACTTACCGTCCATAGTTTGGGGGTCCGTTTGTCGCTCATGTATTATTCGGCCCTCTTGCAGCGCTCTGGATGGTATTAGCCCTGCCCTCATAACTCTGTCGCCTTCGCGTCGCGCTTGCCACCTGATAGAGAAAGTGAGATTTTTCTACATTAATACACTTGTAAAATATTGTATTGCATCTTTATACTTCCAAATTATTATAAGAAAGCTTCTGACAGCTACGACTATTTTCTTGATAATTGTAATTAACAATAATTTATTACTATACCCATGTAATATTCCAAACTGAAATATAAATAAATCTTAATTAAAATAACAGCGAATAAATCATTAGCCCAGATATATAGAATTAATATTAATACTACAACCGTGACCGAGTGGCAAAGCGCTCAGCCCGATAGCCGATGGTCCCGGATTTACGTATATTTTTTTACTAATACAAAAACTTTAAGGATAGATAGACTCTGTTCATAATTTTGCAAAACTTTTACTATGGGACCTTACATCTGAATTAGTAAAAAAAATATAAGCTAAGCCATACATTATATCAATCAAAATGTATAGAATACTTTAATTTTTTCACACAAGTTGAGATTTGGTCACGTAGTAAAATTTCTGCATAATGATGGGCAGACTACCCTTAATGATTTTCATGATCATCATCAGCCCGCCCACTGCAGGGCAAAGGCCTCTTCCCCAATACGCTCTCTTCACGGCCAGATAAGATTCTCTAGTAATAAAAAATACGGGTGTAAAGAATTAAATACTGTAACACGCGGCGCTGGCGATGGCGCCCTCAACAAGTTTTTTTTTAGTTAAGCTAGTAGTTAGCTTTTCTTTGTTCTTACCAATAAGCATCATCTTGCGAGACAATATGCAAAACGTCGCCTTTCTTAAAGTTCAACCCTGCTTCTTTACAGGGTATGTAGGGATCCTCTGACGAATCATAGTTGAAATGTGCTCTGACTCTCACTTTGCTTTCCCTTGAACCACCCTTGCCGAATGATGGAACCAATTTGAAAGTTATAGTGCCTTCAGAGCTTTGCTGGAATAGAAATTTGAAACTGATAATGAAAGGAACGCAATATATAATGCTACAGTACCGTTGTTTATTCTAAAACGGTAAAGCAGGGACTGGCTATTTTATTTTTAGACTGCCGAAACCCAACAACGTTCTTAACATTGTTGTGATGGCGACAACTTTACATAAGACGGTAGTGGCTAGCCTGGCGGACTTGAAACAACCCGTTCCACCAACCAAACAGAATACAATGTGTAGTCCCCGCTGGGAATCAAACTGGAAACCAGTAGGTCTGAGACTAGTGCGCTATGTTTTACCCACAAAGGCTATAAACCTCAATAAATTGTACGCAAACTAGACATTATTCAAACGAGTTTGCTAGATGAGTTAGAATATTTAAAATGTTGAACCAATTAATAACATAATTATTGCAATGGTGATAATTCCATTATCACCGTTTAACAAATAGTAACAAATTTATCCAACCACATACCAATATTGCTAGAACATCAGCTGGTGATTTATTTTCTACACTGATGCCATTCACTTCAATGACTTCATCGCCGGCATGAATTAAACCAGACCTATCTGCTGCGCCACCATGCATCACACGTGCTATCACAATCTTCCCAGTGTCTTCATCGGTCTTTATTGTTGCTCCCTGTTCATAATCCATCATCAGATCATTATATCATAAAATTATTTTTACACTATGGCTACACATATAATTATTTTTGCCAACTACATTGCCTGGCGTGTGACACGACATTTACAACCAAATTATTGTTTGTAAATATCATCGAGCCATATACTTAAAAAAACGCAATATTCCCTGTCGACGTATCAGAATCCGTCGCGTACGTATCAGAAATTGTCGCGTAGGACATGTAATTTAATAAACTACATAAATCTATCTCAACCTATGCTCATTTAATCAAAATTAGAAGATTATTATAGTTCTTTATAGTTACAAAGTTTCGAATTAAATAAGCAGCAATAAAATGTAGCAATGCAAAATACCTAACTACCTTAAGTAGATAAAAGAACTACCCTCTTCTTCGTAAAAATCTTAAAATTACTAGTTTCTTTTTTTTTTGCACTGTAAACAATTAATCAAATATTCAAAGAGGTCTTCAACGATTTACCTAAACCTGCTTTATAGGTGGCATGTAACGAAGGGGACTATGCAGGTTTCCGTGCAAGAGGTTAAGTTCGAAATTTAGATAACTTGGTGAAGCTCTTTTGTACTAATGTTACGCTAATAGCAAAAGAAAAAAAACATTTAGTTTTCGAAAAAACATTGATTCTGAAGTAGGTACTAAAAATATTTAATACCAATTGTTTTCACTTCACTTCTACATGTGGTAGAAGTGATATAAAGAATCACAAAAATCATAACTTACTTTCTAGGATCTAGGAGCACCCATTGGCACCATTAATTTCATAGTTTATTGGACTGGGTTTTTAAAATATCACAATTTCAAATAGGCTTGTTTATTTATGAAGTTTCTTTCTATCGCTACATATTCCAAAATAGTGAAAAAATTAGGTAAAGTTATAGCAATAGATATTGAGACAAAAAGTTGAACTAAGTGTAATGTCATTGTAATAAAAATTATAAAGGTTTAAGTAGCAAAAAATTTAAGGAACTAATTGCAATGTGTATTGTGTGATGGATGTGTCAATAATATAAAACTAAGAAACCCATATCCTATTATTGACTAAAATAAGGTGAGGCACACAATACAAATTGCATGATCATCTAGAGATAGCAGCTAATAAATTTTGAAATATCAGGTTAAAGAAATAAAAATGACATGTGTAGGGTGTTTTAAATAAACAGGAAAAATATTCGTGAAAATAGGATACAATCAAGCATTAGAGGTACAGCAATAATAATGTGTTAACTCCCTTATATACTTACCACTATTGGCTCTGCACTCTGAGCACCACCCTTTTAAATAAACAAAATTTAAAAATACTTGTACTAACCATAAACAATTATTTTATCCAAACATAATCATCAGACACACATATCTACTAGTATAATTATATATACTTGAAGAAATATATATCAATGCTTAATAATATACATATAAAAATAAGGGATTTTTTCCTTTATCTATCAATTCTAAACAATTTAATTTTAAATAGCTGCTATTTCTAAATGATATTCTCTTACATGGCAAAATTCCCAGGTAATCATTCAACAAACACACATGAAACTTATTCAATTATTATGTTTCTTGAATAAATATTGTATATTGTATATTCTATTGCCATATTGCTAAATTTTGTTTAGCATATTGTTTGTAATTGAAAACTATAAGATAAAGACTTGCCTAAATGTGTAAATTAACAAACTGATGTAAAATAAGCAGAAAAGGTTGTACATGTTATTTATATGGTAGTCTGTGACTAAGATTCCATACCAGATACCTACCAGAGGTTCATCACTTTTGACAAGTTGCACAATTTTTACTGTTTCTTCTTCATCATCAGCATCAGATGGAACGTCAGGAAGATGTGGGTAGTAATCTTTTTGTGCTACAGCATCATGGGTACATAATATAGCCTAGTGCATACAAAGTTAAATTATTAGTTAAAGATTTATCACAGTATACCAAAATAATCAATTTAAATATTTTTTTTAATTATTGTAATAAATATACTAAAGAAATAAAAAATTTCTAACAAAGAAATCTTAATTAATAAGTTAATCTTTATCACTTAATATAGTCTACTTTGAGTGCCTAGTGTCAGTTTTGTTTACTATCTATATTCATTTGATTACGTTTACGAAAACGAAAATTAGTATGGCATTTTAGCAGCGTCTCCTGGCGACAATGGAGTTGAGTTAAAGTTTTGTCATACTAATTCTCGTTTTTGTTAACATGATCGAATAGCGAATGAACTCGCACTAGGCACCCCTGACTAAGATGTTTTAAACTGTTTTATTTGCTTTATTACAGTTAGTCTATATTTTATTCAAACAAACCTATTTATGCTCACTACAATTTTTTGTTGCAATGTTGCAAATGAATGCAAGGTGATGGCATTTTTACTTATAAACAAAATAAATTACATCTTGTCTTCTATTTAATAAGTGATTAAGAAGAGAAAAAAATTATGATATATGCTTTTATATGGAAAACAATTTGTTTTATATGCAAAATTATGTAATTTTTTTTTTTTTTGACATTTTAAAATTTGTGAAAATAAAAGTTTTGTTAACCAATTTAAAATATTTAATCTATACCTACAATGCCAACTACAAGGTAATGAGTACAGCATTAGTATTAGCAGAAACCAGAGTTCTAATTAGGCACCACTTATGCACCTAACTGTGATGTACTGTTATTAATTATGGTTTTGAAAATGGTTATAAATATAATGTACCTTTTGATAGTTTTAGTTTATAACCTTATTTTAATAATGGATGCAACTTAATTTTCAAACGCTTTACATGCCTGTACAGGTATTGTCTTTAAAACTAGTTCTTTGGTACTATGTGAAATGATATTGTCCATGGTGTAAGATACACCATCAAATAAATAAATAAATGTTGAACATACAAACCGCACAGTTCAATATTTTTCAAAACAACAACCAATTCTTATGATACTTTTTCTATTTAAGAGCCATTTATTTCAAAAATTAACTATTTTAAATGCAACTATTTGCAACATCTTAACAAAAGTAGTTACAAAAATTTATAGAGGTTCATGGTAATTATACTAACTTGAAAATGTGGCTTCTGCAACAAACTTAGCAATTCCTCATATTCTTGAGAGCCAGAGACTATGTCACCAAGTAAATCTAGCACTTCCAAAGTAACTTGCATGGCATTAGAGAGCAGAGGATAAAATTTATCATCTTTTCCTTTGGCAACAATTTTATTGTGAACTTGAACAAGTGCATTTAGTTGCTTGGATTGCAAAAGCTCACTTAAAAAGGCCAAGTCTTCTCCCCCAGATTGTACTTCTTTTAAGGAAGTCAAGAGACGTGTCAATGCTACAAAATAATAATTAGGTATTTTATATAAAAAAGCAGATATATATACTTCATTAGCAGGTACAAAAATAACAATCAATCAAGGATTTACCCACGTAATAATATAAAAGTCCACTTACCAGGGTCCCAGTTTTCTGCCGGAGCATCCATCTCTACAAGACTAATAATACCGTATCATATTTTGTACAAACGCCCGGTCGTACTTTTCATATCTAAAGGTCTAAAACATATTTACGTTTATGTTTTTAACGCTAATATTCTTTTCTAAATTTAATTAGAAATAATATTTCTTGACCGTATAAGGTACTGACTGACTTTGATAGTTTTTACTATTTATTCTATCTTCAGATTACATTTCATTGCATGACCGATAACAAAATAACCACTTTTATAGAGCCTTGATTAGCAAATGTTGTAGAAAACAATTTGATTTTTAATCTCGCTCTTTAAAATTTTCGGGGTATATTTTTCTGACACATTGTAAATAAAGCGCCATCTCGTGAACTGTTAAAACACTTAGAAATGAATAATGCACGTGTTGAGTGAGGCACGAATAATTTTTTTTTTAAATAAATTCAAACTAGCGCCACATAAACTGTAAACACCTTCGTGACTTTAAAGCTCTGCATTTAAATTAAGTTATTAAAGAGATATAGATAACAGACTTATATTAGTAAAACCGAAATAATTTAGCAGAAGAACTGATTTAAGAAGAGTCAACAGATGGCGTAAATGTATTAAGTTAATGATTTTTAGACCTGCAGCAGCTGTAATGAAAAATCAATACCTTTACAAGCGTTCGTTCAGGATCAGGGCAGGGCACGGGTAGGGTATAGACTTGGGTAGTTCCTGAATGAATGATACAATTGAAGTACTTCATTCACTTATCTAGTCCATATGTATCACTCACTTTAATCCAAGTCCAAAGCAATTCATTTAGCTCAGTAACTCAGTGATATAGAGTAAAACGTACGGATATATTTGTCAGTACTGCAAGAGCGAGACGGAGAGTAAAGCGAACAGATAGATTACGAACAGCGCGTGCGGAAACGAGACAGTTGCACCGGTCGGAGTCGGAGTCTGCCCGCACTCAATTTGACGTGTACGATATGAAACATTAGGCTTATTTCAATTATTAGTTAAAACAACGAAACAGATTAAACTAAACGAATGAAATGACGCGATTGAACTTAATGACAGGGTGACTCAAAGGGACTGCTGAAGTACTGAGCCAAGTGAACTAGATGAACTAAATGAACTAGATGAGTGATATACTTCATCTAGTCCAATTGAACTATATCGTTCTTTACACTTCAGTGAAGTATTTTGCGCATGTCTAGTAGGTAATTTTTAAGAACTTTAATACTGAAGCTCGACATTCACGGTCAGTTAAACTGATCAGTTGAACTGACGTACATCCAACATCTGATCGTGAGTGTTTTGTTGAAATTTTTAACTGACTACAACTCACGGATATTTCCTGGCGTAGGTACCGTAATGCGCTAACTTCAGTTCGTTTTCATTCATCACGCCAAACTGACTGTGAGTGCGCGTACTTAAGACCCCAGTACACAATGGCGTCATCGTGGGCCATGCTTCATAATCAGAGATCGGAATAGGTAGAGCTATTTTTGGTACTTTTAACAAATAATACTTAGGTATAATTAAGAAAAATTTAAAGTAACGTTGCTACAGTTACTTAAGTTGAGTGTAATATTTTTGTTAGGTTCTGTAATGTTGGTGTTAGTGACTTGTGTACCTACTGATAAATTCGGCACCATGGAGGTAGAAGTAAATAGGTTTAATAATGTTTTGAATTCACAAACTTAGTGCACACGATGTTCTAAATTCAATTTACTTTATCCTCTAGCGGATAAAAACGGCTTTTGCACTCAGATATCGAAGAGCAAAAATGCTCTTTCCGAGATGGGGGGATGAAAAAGTGTTTTCTAACTTTTGTGTGGGTGCATTTGTAAGTTTAAAACTATGAATAGTGACGCGGAAGCCGCCGCGAACGATTTGGATTGTAATCCTAACGCTCCGGCTCCAAATGAAGAAGATTCGAACTCTGGTTCGTCAACTTCATCCTCATCGCGATCGGAGAGCGCCAGGCCTCCATTTAACCCTGCAGTGGTCGCGTGGATTACATATGTAATCCAGGGTGGTAAAAAACTGAATATTTCGCAGACGGTTCAAATTTGTTAGCTCAGACTCCATGTACTTTAAGCTCGATAGTTTCCGCCCCCACTTAGTTGCGCTCGCGCATAGGCGACGCACAGTGTTTTTTTTTTATCTAAAAATCGGACATGGTATTTTTTTAAATCAGGGAATAGAGTATTCTCCAGCAAATGCCTGAGTAAAACTCCCGCGCGGATAACTTGTATAGTTTATTTTTTAGAAATATCTGAAAAAAATTTCCCGATAAGCGCAAAAACACAAAAAAAATGTTTACTTTGAATTCTTACATATGAAATACAAATTTCTTTATTAGGTTGAAAGGCCTAAGGCATAGCTAAATTACAAGCGTTTCCTGGATGCCCGACGACTTACCAGTGACGAATAAATCGCGATCAAGTGATTTTTGTTTTTATTTTTTTCTGGCTCTGTTTTATGATTTGGGAATTTGCAATCAGCACAGATCAGTTGGTTACTTGTAGCGCTATTAACAATAAAAAAACCAATTCCCTATTCCGTAGCCACAAGGAGAAAAACGGCATTGGAAAATTCCCGGGATTTTTTTTATGAAGGGTAATATGTGATACGGGAAAGAGTCCACCCTCGTTAGGTTATTGTCAAAATCTTGCATCCATACATATTACCCGGAGGAAACGGGGGTGAGGCGCTAATGTATGAACTTGGGGTCACTCCCGGAGCTTGAGAAGTGCCGGCTGTAGCACGATCCACCACATCATGATTTACCACTCGCTTACCTACATGAGGGTTTTTTTTTAATTTTTATGGATAGCTCGGCAAATTACTCCATCCCACCTGATGTTAAGTGGAAATGGAGTCCAGACGCGAAGATAACTGGTGCAGCGTGTAAACAAACGTAGCATCAGTTAACCTCACTCTGCCGGCCCACAAGGTGCTTCTTCACGCCTCTTTTGAAAGACCCCATATCATAGGATGGAGGGAAAACGTGTGCTGGTAGACTATTCCACCATTTGGAGGTGCGACAAAGAAACGAGTCACCAAATTTCTTTGAGCGCTGTGGGATATTTGAGACAGTGAAACGGTGACTCCGAAGAGCAGCACGTGTACTCCTCTGAAGGAAGGTGGGATGAGGTCAAAAAGCTCTTCAGAGCACTCGCCATGATATAAGCGATAAAACACGCTGAGTGACGCAACATCTCTACTAAGAGATTCGAGAGTATTTGCGACTTCTGCATTGCCGATAATGCGTTCAGCGCGACGCTGCAATATGTCCAAGGCATCGAGAAGGTACTTTGCGGAACCGTCCCAGATGTGCGAACAATACTCCACGCAAGACCGTACCTGTGTGTTGTACAAAAGGCACAACTGGTCCGGCGTAAAGAATCGCCGCACTCTGTTCAGAATACCGAGTTTTCGCGAGGCTGTTTTGATCACAGCTTCGATGTAGTCCCTTTGGTTCAGATCGCTCTCATGCCCTCCTCGCAATAAGTCTCCCGATCGGAGCTTGGGTAGACATCCCTCAGCAGGTCGGGTTAGGTCCTGCTGAGGCGAAGTGGCACTATGGGTCTTTGACGGCTCCATAGCGCCTCACCTCATTCACTTATCTAGTCCATATGTATCACTCACTTTAATCCAAGTCCAAAGCAATTCATTTAGCTCAGTAACTCAGTGATATAGAGTAAAACGTACGGATATATTTGTCAGTACTGCAAGAGCGAGACGGAGAGTAAAGCGAACAGATAGATTACGAACAGCGCGTGCGGAAACGAGACAGTTGCACCGGTCGGAGTCGGAGTCTGCCCGCACTCAATTTGACGTGTACGATATGAAACATTAGGCTTATTTCAATTATTAGTTAAAACAACGAAACAGATTAAACTAAACGAATGAAATGACGCGATTGAACTTAATGACAGGGTGACTCAAAGGGACTGCTGAAGTACTGAGCCAAGTGAACTAGATGAACTAAATGAACTAGATGAGTGATATACTTCATCTAGTCCAATTGAACTATATCGTTCTTTACACTTCAGTGAAGTATTTTGCGCATGTCTAGTAGGTAATTTTTAAGAACTTTAATACTGAAGCTCGACATTCACGGTCAGTTAAACTGATCAGTTGAACTGACGTACATCCAACATCTGATCGTGAGTGTTTTGTTGAAATTTTTAACTGACTACAACTCACGGATATTTCCTGGCGTAGGTACCGTAATGCGCTAACTTCAGTTCGTTTTCATTCATCACGCCAAACTGACTGTGAGTGCGCGTACTTAAGACCCCAGTACACAATGGCGTCATCGTGGGCCATGCTTCATAATCAGAGATCGGAATAGGTAGAGCTATTTTTGGTACTTTTATACGAAATGTAATACGATGTAATAATATGGACATGCCCTACGTCCCGCAGTTTCAAAATTAATCCCGGGATTTCATTTGAGTTGGAAGTTACTTAACTAAAAGCTTGACAATTCTTACGAAGCCACACATCGCGCGATGCTTACAATGAGGTATTAGGGTGAAAACACAGTGAAGTACGCGACATTTCCGAAACAATCACCAGTGGAATTCGTTACGTGATCTATTACATTTTTCTGTTACCTTCATTCATTTATTTTTTATTTTTAAAATCCCGGTATTGTAGTCGAAATCCCGGGGTATATCCATATTAACATATACGTTTGCGGTCAATGAACCAAAATAGCTCTACCTATTCCGATCACTGTTCATAATGCACAACTGTAGGCCACGATCACTTGGTGTTCACACAATAGCCCATTCATTGCTCATTGCTACCTGGCGAAGCACTTGCGATGGACGTGGAAGTAATTACGGCCGCAGCTATTTATTTACATACTGCTTACAAATATTACAGAAGTGTGTACCGCCACAAAGTTATTTGAAAAAAATGGCGCAAAAGGCGATGATGGATGCTTCATATATGAATATTAAATATATAGTAATATATGAATTTTCTTGAATATATGAATATTCAAGAAAAATAAATAAATACTAACAAATTAATGAATACAGCTAGGATGACAAATATGTATTTAAATTTAATCGATTGGTTATTGAATATCGCTTGGTGTACTTTCCCAACACTGGTATTTATTTGTAATGAAATGACCTTGTACGTTTATATAGTAAGTTTATTTTATTGTTTGTTTTAAAATAATGATAAATGGGAGTTTATTGGTATAACCGGATGTAACATATAAAATAGAATCACAAATGTAATTTTAGTATATTAAGATCACTTAATATACTAAGTAAAAATTACTATATTTATTTATACTTTATTTTTTTACTATATACTTATATTTATTAATAATCCATCAGGATTATTAATAAATGTTATTTTAATATAGTCAAATAATTTCATACGCTTTTACAAAGTCACGTCCTCGATTTTAAATGAACAAACGCAACAAAAAAGTGCACTATCCCGGCCAGCGGTCGGTGACGAACTAAACAATGGGCCATTGTGTGAACACCACAGGCCATGCTACGCCACGATTCCTTTGAAGTGTGCCCAAAAAACCGACAACTGGCCGATTGCGCGCCATCATGGCCAATTGTCCGCCACTGTAGACCATTGCCCCCTGTACACAATGGCGATGGCCTGTAGTCTAAAGACCCCAGTACACAATGGCGTATGCTGGCCCACTTTTTTGGGCTAATGAAATGGAGATTCCTATTCCTGAACTCAAGAAAAAGAAGGAGGCTTTAATGGCTACGTTTAGGCAACATTTAAAAAAAAGAAAAGCCTCACTATCTTCTGGATGTGGTGAAGACTAACGGTGAAGAAGATGTATACAAACCTATTTGGGTATTTTACAGTGTAGTGGAGTCGTTCCTGCGCGATGTATATGAGTGTTCCAGTATAATGGATACAACATTAGTAGGTAATTATCAAAACTTTATACTATAAAATAATAAGTATGAGACAGCTAGGAAGCAGGTAGGTCTGTATTAATTCTTTGCTAAGACTAAAAATCAGTTACTGACCCCTATTTTTAATAATTAAAGGTAAAAGTGTCGATCACTGGTTCCTGTCGAACACTGGTGCCACTACCCTACTGGGATTCCAGGTGTTCCAGATTTTTTCCAAAAAGCCTTAAATAATATTAAATTTATTTCATACTAGACTAATATACCTATTTACTAAATTCGCCATATCCAATTTTACTGTGCGTATGTACTTGCCTGCACCGATTATTAAAATGATTATTATATGCCTGTTGGAAAACACAGCATCGCATTATGAAGAAGCAGTGTGCACTCACCTTTTAGGTTTACTTACTACCGTATGTAACTAGGCCTTAGTGTTGTCCATAGATCTTGTTTACAATCTTGATGTTGTCTATGATCTGTCACCGCAAGGCGGGAACCGGCCTGTCAGTGTCATTGCGTGTGTTACTCGTTACTGCGATACATTTGTTTGAAAGTGAAATAGTTATTTGTTATACAAGAGTGCAAAGTTGCTTTTTAACCGCGTGCTCAATTTTGATGACCGAGCAAGCGAAGGATTCTAAAATTGAATCACGAGCGCAGCGAGTGATTCAAAAATTAGAATCCTGAGCGTTAGCGAGGGAATCAAAAGAGCACAAGGTGAAAAATCTTTGCACTCGAGTGCAACACGTAACTTTTCATCCCACCTCAGCGAGGAAATGACTAAATGCAAAAAAAACATTTACAATCACAAGATACTTTTATTTCAGTTTAGGTATTAACTACTACATTACGATAGGTAAGTATTACAGATTATTCTTTAAATTATAACAAATAATACTTAGGTATAATTAAGAAAAATTTAAAGTAACGTTGCTACAGTTACTTAAGTTGAGTGTAATATTTTTGTTAGGTTCTGTAATGTTGGTGTTAGTGACTTGTGTACCTACTGATAAATTCGGCACCATGGAGGTAGAAGTAAATAGGTTTAATAATGTTTTGAATTCACAAACTTAGTGCACACGATGTTCTAAATTCAATTTACTTTATCCTCTAGCGGATAAAAACGGCTTTTGCACTCAGATATCGAAGAGCAAAAATGCTCTTTCCGAGATGGGGGGATGAAAAAGTGTTTTCTAACTTTTGTGTGGGTGCATTTGTAAGTTTAAAACTATGAATAGTGACGCGGAAGCCGATGCGAACGATTTGGATTGTAATCCTAACGCTCCGGCTCCAAATGAAGAAGATTCGAACTCTGGTTCGTCAACTTCATCCTCATCGCGATCGGAGAGCGCCAGGCCTCCATTTAACCCTGCAGTGGTCGCGTGGATTACATATGTAATCCAGGGTGGTAAAAAACTGAATATTTCGCAGACGGTTCAAATTTGTTAGCTCAGACTCCATGTACTTTAAGCTCGATAGTTTCCGCCCCCACTTAGTTGCGCTCGCGCATAGGCGACGCACAGTGTTTTTTTTTTATCTAAAAATCGGACATGGTATTTTTTTAAATCAGGGAATAGAGTATTCTCCAGCAAATGCCTGAGTAAAACTCCCGCGCGGATAACTTGTATAGTTTATTTTTTAGAAATATCTGAAAAAAATTTCCCGATAAGCGCAAAAACACAAAAAAAATGTTTACTTTGAATTCTTACATATGAAATACAAATTTCTTTATTAGGTTGAAAGGCCTAAGGCATAGCTAAATTACAAGCGTTTCCTGGATGCCCGACGACTTACCAGTGACGAATAAATCGCGATCAAGTGATTTTTGTTTTTATTTTTTTCTGGCTCTGTTTTATGATTTGGGAATTTGCAATCAGCACAGATCAGTTGGTTACTTGTAGCGCTATTAACAATAAAAAAACCAATTCCCTATTCCGTAGCCACAAGGAGAAAAACGGCATTGGAAAATTCCCGGGATTTTTTTTATGAAGGGTAATATGTGATACGGGAAAGAGTCCACCCTCGTTAGGTTATTGTCAAAATCTTGCATCCATACATATTACCCGGAGGAAACGGGGGTGAGGCGCTAATGTATGAACTTGGGGTCACTCCCGGAGCTTGAGAAGTGCCGGCTGTAGCACGATCCACCACATCATGATTTACCACTCGCTGACCTACATGAGGGTTTTTTTTTAATTTTTATGGATAGCTCGGCAAATTACTCCATCCCACCTGATGTTAAGTGGAAATGGAGTCCAGACGCGAAGATAACTGGTGCAGCGTGTAAACAAACGTAGCATCAGTTAACCTCACTCTGCCGGCCCACAAGGTGCTTCTTCACGCCTCTTTTGAAAGACCCCATATCATAGGATGGAGGGAAAACGTGTGCTGGTAGACTATTCCACCATTTGGAGGTGCGACAAAGAAACGAGTCACCAAATTTCTTTGAGCGCTGTGGGATATTTGAGACAGTGAAACGGTGACTCCGAAGAGCAGCACGTGTACTCCTCTGAAGGAAGGTGGGATGAGGTCAAAAAGCTCTTCAGAGCACTCGCCATGATATAAGCGATAAAACACGCTGAGTGACGCAACATCTCTACTAAGAGATTCGAGAGTATTTGCGACTTCTGCATTGCCGATAATGCGTTCAGCGCGACGCTGCAATATGTCCAAGGCATCGAGAAGGTACTTTGCGGAACCGTCCCAGATGTGCGAACAATACTCCACGCAAGACCGTACCTGTGTGTTGTACAAAAGGCACAACTGGTCCGGCGTAAAGAATCGCCGCACTCTGTTCAGAATACCGAGTTTTCGCGAGGCTGTTTTGATCACAGCTTCGATGTAGTCCCTTTGGTTCAGATCGCTCTCATGCCCTCCTCGCAATAAGTCTCCCGATCGGAGCTTGGGTAGACATCCCTCAGCAGGTCGGGTTAGGTCCTGCTGAGGCGAAGTGGCACTATGGGTCTTTGACGGCTCCATAGCGCCTCACCTCCGTTTCCTCCGGGTAATATGTGTGGATGCGGGGTTTTGGCAATAATTTAACGAGGGTGGACCCCTTCCCGCATAACATTTCCAAAAAAAACAAACCTTCACAAAAAAAAAAATTCCCGGATTCCGGGAATTTTTCAATACCGTTTTTCTCCTTGTGGCCACGTAATAGGGAATTGGTTTTTTTATTGTTAATAGCGCATACAAGTAACCGTCTGATCTGTGCTGATTGCAAATTCCCAAACCATAAAACAGAGCTAGAAAAAAATATAAACAAAAATCACTTGATCGCGATTTATTCGTCACTGGTAAATCGTAGGGCGTCCAAAAAACGCTTGTAATTTAGCTAAGCTCTACGCCTTTAAGCTTAATAAAGAAATTTATATTTCATATGTAAGAATTCAAAGTAAAAATTGTTTTTGTGTTTTTGCGCTTATCGGGAATTTTTTTTCCAGATATTTCTAAAAAAAAAACTATACAAGTTATCCGCGCGGGAGTTTTACTCAGGCATTTGTTGGAGAATACTCTATTCCCTGATTTAAAAAAAATACCCTGTCCGATTTTTAGGCAAAAAAAAAAAACACTGTGCGACGGGCGATTGTTTCGGGAGAGGGTGTGAAAGCGCGCGGTCTATATACGTAATCCACGCGACCTATTACGTGAGTATTTTTTTCAAACTAATTTTACATTTTGAAGGTAGTTGTATTGTTTGTAGTGCATTATATTGATTGTGTTGTTTTGTTACGTATTGATATTATATCGACTAAGAGTAATTGAAAACTATAATTTTTATTGTGATTTTATAGAAAAAAATTGGATCCCAAATCCAGAATTGGATTGGATTGGGGCCCAAATCCAGAATTGGCTTCACGAATGTGACCAGCAAACACATTTGTCCGGACCATTCTAGATTCATGTGTGCGATTCATGTTTAGAAAATAATGAATAAATATAAGAAATATTCATTTTTTAATCTCATATTATCCAAAGTGATTATTAAAAGACAATTTTTAAGAAGTTTATGTTTTTGTAGATTTTTAGAAAAATTATGTTGATTTTGAGATTCTTTGCAGTTTATATTGAGTAGTAGATAAGTTTTCTCAAAATATTAATAAAGAAAATGGCATAAAAATGAATTTTATTTAAAAAAAAACCTGAAACTAAAACGGACTACATATGTAATCCGAGCGACCAGTTGTGTAACTTTTGGGGGCGCGACCACTGTAGGGTTAAAAGGAAGGCCCCTAAGGAGGATCGGCGCATTGAGGCTCTCATGAATCAGGTAGGATTTCTTTACAACTTATATATGCAGAGCCTCTGCACCTCGCAACATAACAATGATACCACAGTCAGTGTATCAACTCCAAACGAGTCCTTTTTAGCAGTTCCTAAGCAACATAACTCGTCAATACTCGATCTAGGACAGATTACTACTAACATTGATAAAAACCAAGTTTATTAAGCCTGCTCTTCCAGAGAGGATATCTAAAGTAAAATCCCTACAACATTTTGAATCACCTACTTGGCAAAATGTTCGATACTCTAAGGCTCTGCAGTCTTTTGCGGCCACACCTGACTTTACTGAATTAAGGGTGAATGATGAGTTATGTCAACTTAGCAAATCAAAAGATTATTTAGCGGGAACTGAAAATATTATGGCGGCACTATCAAATGCCATGTTTGAGAGTAACGATTTACTCCGTGCTGGTTTACAATCAGTAGTAGACTGGGCTTTTAATTCTCCGGAGGAACTAAAAGCAACAGCCCTTGTGGAAAAAATGAGTGCTGCCGTTGGAACAGGATCACCATTTTATAAAAATACTGAGAATATTTTACAGGTATTATGTGGTAAGAGGTCTGAATCCATTGAAACCAGAAGAGAAAGGCTCATAAAAGAAGTACTTAATAAGTGCATTCAGTTGGCTCTTAGAAATATTCCTTCCTCAGAAACAAGTTTATTTGATCAGTCTCGACTTAATGCTTTAATTCAAAACTTTGGTGGTTTTCAACAATGGATTCATTCACTAGGAATTAAAGAATTCAAAAACGTCTCTTAAGAGAAAAGGACCAGATCCTTCTTCGTATCCTACTTAGTAGTAGGCTGAGCTAGTGCTCAGCCCCAAAAAAGTTTAAAAATGAAGTTCCTCGGAGGAACTTTCATAAAAACAACAATTTTAAAACCAGGGGCAAAGGTAAAGGAGTAGGTAAAAGGTCTTATTTTTGCCCCTCTGACCAATATAAGCAATGACTCCCAGCGGGGGTTCAAGGGAGGACAATTATGGGATTTCAGAAAGGAATGGGAGGAACTCGGAGCAACTCCCTTTATACTAAAGACAATAACAGGGTCCCGGATACCTTTTGCTCAAAGACCTCCCTTGATCTACCCCTCACCAATAGTAGCTCGGAACTACAGTACAAGAATTTCAGTTCAGATGACCTCACAAATCGAGGAACTGAAAAGACTTGGAATTTTGGAAAGGTCAACTTCTTTGAAACCCGGCTTCTTCTCACGAATGTTTCTCGTGAAAAAGAGCGATGGTAGCGTCAGACCTATTTTCGACCTTCGGGAGTTGAACAAATTTGTGATTACAAAATATTTTCGCCTCATAAGCCATGCCACAGTTCCAGAGTTTCTCCAACCAGGCTACTGGTTGACGAAAATCGATATTTCTCAGGCCTATTTCCATCTGCCTATAGCGCTATTCCACAGACCTTTTTTGAGACTCTTTAACAAGCAAGAAATGCTTCAAATGACATCACTTCCATTTGGCCTATCATCCGCCCCGAGACTTTTCTCTGCAGTAACTTGCTGGGTTGCGGAGACTCTACGCAAGAGAGGAATGCGAGTCTTGGTTAATCTCGACGATTTTCTGCTGGTCAACCAGGACTCCACCAAGTTGAAGTCACAGGCTTCGGAGGCTATGACGATCTTGGAAACACTCGGATGGCATGTGAACCGAAACAAAATCAATAATATGCCCAACAAAGTCAGTAGAATTCCTAGGCATCAATTGGAATACGGAGAGAAATGTGATGTCTCGGCCTCCCAGAAAGCAGGTAAAAATGTTTGTTGCCCTGAAAAGAATTTTAACCACAAGCGATTGCAATCTTCGGCAACTACAGTGCCTACTGGGGTAACAAAATTTTGCTTGTTTTGTGATATCGCGAGGTTCATTCATTGTCGCCATTTGCACTCTAAGGCAATTTCCTCGAAATCAGGCAAGGGCAAAAATATCTATCCCTCGGAGGGCAGTACGAGATCTGGAATGGTGGCTCGGAGCCCTTTCCTTGACACCGCCAATTCATTCGATGAGCATATCTCATTTTCTAACAACAGACGCCTCGAACATCGGGTGGGGCTCGCACTAGACAAGAGGACCATGTCAGGGTCATGGGTCCTCATCAGAAACCTTGGCATTGCAACAAAAAAGAGATGTTTGCTGTGTTGTCTGCTATAGGGAATCAGGCAGAAAGTCTCAGGGACTCTCATGTACTTTTACAGACAGACAACAAAACTGTCATGGCATACATCCGCAAAGAAGGAGGCACTCGGTCCATAGGACTACTATCTCTGACGTTTCACCTTCTCAAGCTGCTAGACAAGTGGAACATCATACTTGCTGCCCAGTATCTGCCCGGCAGATACAATGCCATAGCAGACCGTCTGTCGCGAAGACGTCCGGTACCAGAATGGCACTTATTACCAAAAGCAACCGCGGAGGTTTACAGACATTGGAGCAGGCCCGACATAGACCTTTCTGCTTCAAAAAGGTCCACTATAGTGCCAGACTATGTAACAATAGATTCACGAGACAATTCCGCAAGATTCGTAGACGCCTTTTCAAGAGATTGGAATTATCAACTGGGATGGATATTTCCCCCGCCAAATCTAATTCCAAGGGTGCTCTCGCACCTAAACAGGGCGAAGAGGATATACTTGTTGGTAACACCGGATTGGCAACGACCATTTTGGAAAGCGGATCTTCAGGCGCGCACGCTAGACGATCAAATGATAAAAGCCAACTTACCAAGAGTGTTGTTAGACCTAACAACGGGACGTCCACCTCCACAAATAGACCAGTTAACTCTGAAGATTTGGAAAATTGGGGGTGGGGGACAAACTAGCATTGTGGACCCAAGCTGAAAAAACCTTAAACGAAGTTGGCGCCAATCAACCTTAGGCATTTATCAACCAGCTCTAAAAAGATGGATAGCTTGGTGCGAAGCTAAAAAAGCTGATCCTAAGTCACCCAAATCTGAAGAGGTAGCACAATTTCTTGCTGATACTTTTTTAGAAGAAGGTTATGCATATAGCACAATGCTTGTTCCAAAATCAGCAGTTGCAACGTTTTGTGGACCAAATTTTATAGTGAAATAGGTTTTAAAGGCCATCCACAATTCTAAGCCACCAAATTTTAAAGCACCAGCTTGGAATGTAAGACAGGTAGTAGAACGGCTTAAGCAAGAACCAAAGAACAAATCATTATTTGAAATTGCCAGGAGAACAGCAACAATCTTACTCTTAACATCTGGCCGTAGATTACATGACTTGACTTTATTAAGGATATCCAAACCGCATTTTAGTGACAATGGGCAGGAGATTATTTTGTGGCCAGTATTTGGAGCAAAAACTGATAATGGATCTAGACGTCAGTCAGGCTGGAAGCTTCTTGTTAATGAAGACAGTAATTTATGCCCAGTAACATGGGTTAGGCTCCTTATTCAAGCAACCGAGAATAGACGGATTAAAAATGATGTTAGTCACTTGTTCATCTCAATTAGAGGCATCCCCAAACCAGCTTCTAGAACTCTGATAGGAGGGCTGGGCCCGCGTAGTGGTTTATGGCCCGTTCTCCTTATCCATCCATAGGAAAGGCTCGTGCCCCAGCAGTGAGGACATAAATGAGCTGATGATGATGATGATCGATTGTCTGAGACACTTGGTTATTACTAGAGAAAAGACTAAAGGTGGTTTCTAGATAAAAGGGTATGCCCTTGATTTAGATTCAGAATATAATCTGGAGCTGACTTCCGGCCCGCCTTGAATGTCTGTATGACAAAACCTAAGCTTTTTTTCCATGAGAGAATTATTTTGTGGGTCAATAAGCCAAACCGCTTCTTCTCTCTATTATGGTATTGGGTTTTGTTATTCTGACTTCCTCATTTTGCGCCTTAACGTTTAAGTTTTAAGTAGACAGTACCTTCAAAAGTCAGTAATTAAAGTTCTGTGCCCGTGTGAGCAACGAGAATGAAAACAACCCTACTAGACCTAATAGATACTACTAAATAGATATAATACTAAAATGATACTAATATGATAATACTAATATGATAGAATACTAAAGTCTCCTTTGTAATTGTAATATTCTGAACCAGTTTTAGGGGGGCATTGTATTTTAATATGTTTCCCATCGAGTGCCCCTACACAATGCGGAAACCTGAATCCTCTTGATACAGTAAGCCATTTCTCTGGAGATGTAGGAATCTGAAAAAATAAAAAAATATTATACCGATAGCTTCTTAAAATTTAACTTTTTTTTCAGACAAAAAAAAAATAAAAAACCTAGTTCGGCAGACCAACAAATTGACGTTCTTCTAATCCTCCCGAGCTTCAAAAGGCAAGCGAACAAATGCAAAATGCATTAAGCACTTTCAATGCTGTATTAGCCAACAAATCAACTGAAAACGACGATGTTTGTGATCTCTATGGAAAATTACTAGCTTCCAAATTAAGAAAATATTTTTTAGACGTCGAACAGCAAGAAGTCGTTTGAATTGGACGAATTGTTGACAAAAAAAAATAAGAAACTGCCTAACACATGAACAACGTTCTACTGCATCCTCAAGTACTACGAGCTTTCATTCTCCTTATTCCCTTGCATCACCAGCTCAAATACGCCGTCCTTCTTCCTCCCAAACTTTCTATGTTTCACCAGATTTACCGTTATCAATACCGCAGCGGCCATTTTCGTCTCATGGTTATCCAATATTGCATATACAAGAGCAAACAAATACAATTACTCAGAACATGATTATGTCCTCACCACAACACCAACAGCTCCAACAACCAACATTTGACCAACCAGGAAACCAAGTCCAAATTTTATCTGATGAAGTCATTGATTCGGCACGACTTAATCCAATCTTGCGTGAAGCGTTTTTTAATGCGGTTGGTGATAATGTATGTAATGTATAATTTGTTTTAAATACCTATCAATTATAAGCTTTTTATTGAGAACTTTTGAATTCCTCATTTCTGTGAAATGAAAAATTAATAAACATATATAAATGTTTTATTTACCTTAACAGTATCCTTCAAAACTTCAGTGAGTGCTTGGCAAACTTCAGGAATTATTTGAGATATTAATTGACTGGATATTTTAAAGATATAATGTAAGCTTCTGTAACTGTCTCCAGTTACTAAATATCTCAGAGTCACTGCTAGTCGAATTTTAGCTGGTATGCTCTCTCGGAAGTCTGTCGTTTTTACTGATTGCTGGAGAGATTGTCTGGAGTAAATATTTAAAATCACTGTCAGACATTCGAACGAGGTTCTGAAACTCTTTTGATTCAGGTTCTTGCAGAAATTCAGATAGCTGATTATCCATACTTTCTCTGTAAAAAAGAAATGCATAACGGTTTTTGATCCGACAAAATACGAGTCAACAATCAACAATTCATACAAAGAAAAATATTAAGTACTAGCGGCCCGCCCCGGCTTCGCACGAGTGTGCTTTTATTTTTAAATATTTTTTTTAGTATAGCCTATGTTACTCAGCGCTAAAGTAGCATTCTAATGTTGAAATAATTTTTTAAATCGGTCCAGTAGTTTTTGAGTTTATTCGTTGCAAACATACATACATACAAAAATACAAAGGTTTCCTCTGTATAATATTAGTATAGATATATACAGGGTGTGGCGTAAGTAGTGGTCCACCGTTCAGGATTCGATGAACCAGATAATTAACTATAACAATTAAAAATTTTAACCATTTTTACCCAAGGGTTCCGAAAATATTTCCTTTTTGTCTTTTATTTACGAAATTTCTACCTTTTACTACAAATTTGTTTGTAGTTTCAACAAAAACCATTATTTTTTTCATTTTGATTTTTGTTAATTACTGCTGAATACTAGAGCTATCATGTTAAATAATGATTTTTTATGTAAATTTAGCTCTTTTGAAGAAAAAGTTGGTTCTTCTCTAATTTTAACCTTAATTTTTACAAACCATCGAAGTTCAAGGGCGATTTTTGTAAAAAAAACGTACTACACTGTCAGTGCCCATTTATTTAATAATATGCCTACTAAATACCGATTTCAAAATGGTATCACTATAACAGATCCTATTATTTATCAAAAAGATATTCAATTTTAATTGAAGAAAAGAAGATTTTCATTAAACTACTTTTTTAAACTTTACTGCGTTAATACTTACGATATTTGCAAAAGTGCCCATTTGTATAAAAAAAAACTACTATTGCAGAGTTATCTAGACCTAACTTGTTACTTTAGGTATTTGAACAAAGAATAAAAAAAAACAAATCACTTTATTTATCATTTATTATTAATCTTTGTCATGATTACAATCATTAAAATTAAACAAAATGTTCAAAATGGCCACCATTTGCAGCTATACACGCTCTGCAACGTCGAATAAACGACCGTTTAATTCGTCGGGCAAAACCGCTTTCGCTGATTTCTCTAGCTGCTGCCTGGATTCTAGTCCTCAATTGGTCAATGCTTGTGATTTCTTTGCTATAGACTTTTTCTTTTAGGCAACCCCAATAAAAGAAATCTAGGGGATTTAGATCTGGCGAGCGTGGTGGCCACAATATTGGACCTAAGCGCCCTATCCACCTATTTGGATACGCTGTATCAAGGTGCTCTCGTACTCTAACAGCGTAGTGAGCGGGACAGCCATCGTTCTGCAGCCACATGTCTTCTTGGACTTCAGGAACGACACCTTCCAGAAGCAAGGGCAAGTCAATTTGCAAAAAACTTAAATATCTTTCTGCATTTAATGTTTCTGGCAGCTCGTGTGGACCGATTATTTGTCCGTTAATGATTCCGGTCCAAAGGTTTATTTTAAATTGATACTGTGATCTGTCTTGCCTTATGAGATGCGGGTTTTCTAGCGCCCAGTTATGCAAATTATGTAGATTTAAATATCCATCTTTTTTGCAGGATGACTCGTCGCTCCATAGTATTTTATTAAAAATCTGCGGGTCTTCTCTTATTCTGCGTAGCATTACTCTACAAAATGTTACTCTCAATTGATAATCTCTTGGTAGCAATGACTGTACCCTTTGATAGTGGTATGGGTACAGTTCATGTCTTTTGAGTATTCGATGTACAGATCTAGTTGATATGCCAGTTCTGCGACTTAAGACACGGACCGATGTTGAAGGATCTTCTGTAACTAAATTCATTACCTCTTCATCGTTGTGTCGTCGCGGTCGTCCTTCACCTGCACCGCCTACGCCTGTGCCAGGTATCCTTCCCTCGGTGTATGCGTTATGCACTCTTCCAAAAACTCGGTGGTCTGGATGTCTTCGATCGGGATATCTCTCCCGATAAAGTCGAGCTGCTTCTCTACCGACACCTCTGCATTCGCCATAAATAAAATGCATGTCAGCATATTCGCGCGGTGTATACCGAGACATTTTTTAATTGTCACTGCACTGCACGTTTGTCCAAATCGTTGAGCAAGCCAAAGTCACCAGTACACGTAGCCAATGTCGCAGAGATCACCAAAACAACAAGTCCAATCAGTAGGCAAATTAAACAGAGTCCGGGGGCAGGCAGGGGTAAAAAAATGGCGGAGGTAAACACAGGCAGAATAAAAACGAAACGCATACGACGCACGACACGAGTGACGAGATCGTACTAAATCACTTCGAGATTTCTGAAGATTTCAACGTTAGTAATGAAAGACATAGCAATACCCTACCATATCTCTTCCTTATCACTCCTATTGTGCGTAACTCGATTGCGAGAGCTTTAACCGGTTTATGTTAACAAAACAAACATGTCTCAGGTAAAAAAAGGGTCAGAGTTTTTTTTTACCTGACATGTTTGTGCTTTAACACATCACATTTGAATTGTAGAAAGTTACATTGTATCCGTTTTTTGAGTTTTAAAACGTTTTGTAATAGTATCAACGCAACAAAGTTTAAAAAAGTAGTTTAATGAAAATCTTCTTTTCTTCAATTAAAATTGAATATCTTTTTGATAAATAATAGGATCTGTTATAGTGATACCATTTTGAAATCTGTATTTAGTAGGCATATTATTAAATAAATGGGCACTGACAGTGTAGTACGTTTTTTTTACAAAAATCGCCCTTGAACTTGAAGGTGTTTTAAAAATTAGGGTTAAAATTAGAGAAGAACCAACTTTTTCTTCAAAAGAGCTAAATTTACATAAAAAATCATTATTTAACATGATAGCTCTAGTATTCAGCAGTAATTAACAGAAATCAAAATGAAAAAATAATGGTTTTTGTTGAAACTACAAACAAATTTGTAGTAAAAGGTAGAAATTTCGTAAATAAAAGACAAAAAGGAAATATTTTCGGAACCCTTGGGTAAAAATGGTTAAAATTTTTAATTGTTATAGTTAATTATCTGGTTCATCGAATCCTGAACGGTGGACCACTGCTTACGCCACACCCTGTATATATTAACAAAAGGTTATCTTACTTACCTTGTTCTATTTTTGTGAATACTCAGCATCCACCACCTTCTTTTTTGCCTTTTCTTTTTTAAATGTTTGCGTTGGTCTTCTTCCGAACTTGTCAAATGTGTGGATGTAACCATTTGCCTATGCTCGCGGTGGCTGAGGCTCGGCCAACGTGTATTACAAGCTTTACACACACAATGCACAAATACCGATAGATATTAGATGACCAGTCTGAAAAAAAATCTTTAATTTAGAATAGGGATGTCGAAAATTAAAAAAAATATCAATATATCGATACATTGATATTTTAAAAAGTATCAATATCGATCTCGATATATCGCGAAAAAAAAATCGATATATCGGTAAAAAAACTATTTTTGACGTGTTCTACCGTCAGCTGGCTCCTGTTGTTAGGAACCACCAGAGCAGTAGCTACATTGTTGGCTGCAGCAGCTACTAATTTTTCATGACGTGACCATAACGAGTTAGTTGTCGATAAATTTTTGGTTTCAGAAGTTGATGCAGTTCTAAGTTTCGGCAAAATCTGTCCTTGACGTATGTTTTACCCGCGCGTATCTCATCAGATAGCTCGGTTATTGCTCTAGAAATTGCAAGAGCGGAACTAAAATGCATGCCCTTGAAGCGCGGATCTAGAATGGTTGCTTTTGCTAAGGAGATATTTTCCTCCAGGGGTTTTAATTTTGAAGTAACCCCACCCCTTCCATCAAACTGTTTTTACCGCAATACCTATTAACGTTGACGGTTTTTCATGTTCCAGTTCTTGTTTCAGCATATTAGAGATTGGTATTACTAGACTAACACTCACATAACGAGCATTAAATGGGGAAAGCAGTGTTAGGTGTTTATTATACAGCACAAAACAATAAAAAAAAATTCAATCTTTTACGGCTTTGAATTCTAGCGAATTTAGTTAGACTGTGATGAGATGATAATAAATAAAAAAATATCGATTTTGATACGAATTTCGATATTGCTTATTTTGTATCGATGTATTGATATATCGGAAAATAATTATCGCCTAAAAAATATCGATATATCGAACAAAAAATATATAGTTTTTCAACAATCCTAATTTAGAAGCTAATGACTTCTACAGCTGATCAGTAGTGTTGGGAATTTTTAAAAATCTGAGGAGGATCGACCTCCACTTGTAGAAATTCAATGAAATGCACTAAGAATGAATAATAACTATTTAATTATCACATTTGCCAGAAAAACTACAAACTAGAAAATATAAATGACGTTTTTTATTGCCACTCCTTCGCGAGTGTCAGATGGAAAAAGAAACCGTGTTGCCGACCTTTTTTCAGGGTGCGTTTACAAACGCCACACCACCCCCCACGGAGAAGAATAAGTAAACAAGAACAAAAACTTAGCCTAAATTATTTATAGAACTAATTACAGAAGAAAGTAAACTAAATAAAATCTAAAAGTAAAAATAATTATCATTGCCTCTAAATTTCACGTGACGGCCAAACCTCGACATTTTTGGCTGATTCTGAGGAATGGTGTCATCCATAGGAGCAGGCGTTGGCTAAACTGAAGAAGGAACAGTAGGTAAGGGATCCACGGGTGATTGTCGTTGGACCACTGGAGCTGTGTCTTGCTCGATGTAGGCTGGCTTTATGCGGTCGATATAAATAACGAATATTTGCACAAAAGATCCCGATGGGTCGAAGTGCTACTGCAAGAGGGAAACCTCGGCAGGCCCCACTAAGATAAGATAAAATGCGGTCGATGCTCATCGTAACCTTTTTGCCCTTGATATCCAAGGTCAAAGATTTTCCGTCGCTGGAACGCTCTAAGATAGCGGATGGACCAGTATAAGGAGGTTGAAGTTGGCGTCGAACTGTGTCATCGCGCAGAAATGCATGCGAAACTGTGTTCAAATCCTTAAAAATGAAGGTAGAACGTTTGGAGTGATGAGAAGCAGGTACGGTACGGTCGCACATCCGACATCTTGCGTCGTAAATGCACGACAAAGTCTGCAGGGTTGTCCAGTTTGTTTGCACTTGGTAAGGAGTCAAGCATTTCTCCCGGCAAGCGCAGCGTTTCTCCTTATAAAAACTCCGCAGAAGTCGACTTAAGGTCCTCCTTAAAAGCTGATCATATTCCTAGGAGAACTAATGGAAGCGACGTGAGCCACGAATCACCATGGCACATGAGGGCCGCTTTTAATTGACGATGAACACGTTCAATCATTCCATTAGCGCAAGGATGGTAACTGGTGGTTCTGGACCGTTTCACTGCACAGTGCTCTAAGAGCCGGTTGAATAGGTCTGATACAAACTGGCGCCTCTGATCAGTAGTGATGGTAGAGGGAACGCCGAAACGGGATATCCAACTGGGTGTGGCGGGTGTAGCGGTCGATGGCTGTTAGGCAGTAAGAGTAGCCTTTGCAACTTGGCATTGGGCCGATAATGTCAATGTGGACATGTTGCAGGCGAGCGGAAGGGCTGCTGAAATGGCCAGTGTGGGAGACGTTTTGTCTGGTCACCTTACTTTTTTGGAGAGGGATGCAAGAGCGCACCCATGCAAGACAGTCCTTCTTAACTGAGGGCCAGACGAACCTCTCAGACACCAAGCGCGCGGTTGCCCGTGCACCTGGGTGACTTAGGTTATGTAGTTTTTTAAAAAAAGGCTTGGCGAAATGGCGGCGTGACATAGGGGCGTGGTCGCCCAGTGGTGGTATCACACATTAGATTTAAATCTGTCCCTGGGATTGGTATTTTTTTAATTTTAAGAGATGTTTGTGGAATGAGGTCGCGTAGCTCGGTGTCTTGCTGTTGCGAGATGGCGAGAGCTGCGAAGTCTTCCTCCAAAGAAATCATCTCAATGCGAGACAGAGCGTCCGCGACCACGTTGTCTTCTCCTTTGATGTAGGCAACGTCGGTTGTAAACTGGCTGATAAAGCTGAGTTGGTTTAGCTGAGCAGGTGGTAGTTTTTCACGGCGCTTCTTGAAGGCGTACCGACCGTAGTTTTGGGCGCGGGAAACTCTTTTATGACCTGGATGCGCTCAGGTGGTGGCTTCGTACCTTCGGCATTGATAACATTTCCGAGGAATGTCACCTCCTTGACGCCGAGGATGCACTTGGCGGCGTTGAGTATAACACCATAGTCCTCAAAGCGCTTGAAAACCTGGCGCAGATGTTCAGCGTGTTGAGGAGTATCGCGAGAATAGACGAGGATGTCATCAACGTAAGAAAAACAGAATTCCAGACCTTGCAGCACTTCATTGATAAACCGCTGGAACGTTTGGCCGTCGTTGCGCAAACTGAATGTCATGAAAGGAAATTCAAACAAGCCGAAAGGTATGGTAATGGCGATTTTGCATACATCGCTCTCAGCGACTGGGTATCTGCTGGTATGCTTTGACGAGGTCCAACACGCTAAACATAGTGCACCCCGCGAGACGGTTTGAGAAATCTGCAATATGTGGGACCGGGTAGCAGTCTGGAATTTTTCTCGCATTGATTCCACGGTAGTCACCACAAGGCCGCCAAGTTTCGTCCTTTTTTTAAACCATTTGTAATGGAGAACTCCAGGGACTCTTTGAAGGTCTAGCAGTGCCACACTGAAGCATGACCTCAAACTCTTTTTTGACGGCTGCTAGTTTATGCGGGGAGAGGCGGCGAGGGCGGCAGGAACCGGGCGGGCCGTCAGTAGTCAAAATGTGATGAACAGTTTTATGTTTCATCACCCTGGGTATACCTGGAGGACGCGTTACGCTGAGAACCTCTTGTAGGATTTTGAAGAAAGTTGAGTCCTTATTACCCACTGTCAAAACGCTAGATTGATCTGTAAAGGCAATAGCGGCTACACAAGAAAGATCAGTCTTTCCGTCATGCAGTCGCTTGCTGGCACAGTCAGGGAGAAAGTTAAAGTAGGCCAAAAAGTCTGAGCCTACTATGGCAGAATTCACGTCAGCAACGATAAATTTCCAGTTAAAATCGCGGCGCAGTCCAAAATCTAGTTTAAGTGTAACCTGACCAAAGATCCTGATACTGCTACCGATGGCTGCACTGAGCTCCAAGTCAAAGGGTTTCCTCTGGTCACGAAGCCAGCGGTATGGGTAGCAGCACAAGTCGGAACCATATATGTCGAAAATATATATGACATTTTTTATTGCCACTCCTTCGCGAGTGTCAGATGGAAAAAGAAACCGTGTTGCCGACCTTTTTACAGTTCGCGCGAGGGGTGCGTTTACAAACGCCACAAATCTTAGCAATATTTTTGCTGAACTTCAATATTGTTTTTTCCGAAACTACTGTGCTTACAACTTAAAGAACAGCATCCCCACAATACCCACCACTTCAGTTTTATGTATAGCTACTGACATTTCAGGCTTAACGGTTTTTGTGGAACAATTTGATTATTCAATGGTACGCTAATAAAGTCTAAATTGTATTACTAATAATTATGGTTATGATCTTTTAGACCGATGAGATAGTTTTTACAACAAATTCGAATAAATCGAAAACTTTTGGTGGACTCATTGAATCAATGTCGTGTTATTTATAAATAATAAATAAAGTGGAAAATTACAGATAAATGAAAAAAATATACTTACTTAAGAAATGTAGTTCCATCTTTGGTTAGACGACGTGGCGGATTTCCAATTACAGGTATTTACGGCGCACGAGGGCATGTTTTTGTTCGTGAAATCGACTGTGAGAAATCAACAATGACTACAAATCGATTTCTAAACTAGTTTTTATTGTGCGGTGGTAAAATTATACTTATTGGTACTTCGGCAGAGAGGGAATCGCGACTACAGTTATGAATGCTCTAAGATTTGTTTTGTTGTTGACTTGTTTTGTTTTGGTCGAAGATTTATAGCTATGAAGTTTTGAGAGTGATGTATTATAATGTATTATGTATATTTGAGATTAATAAATTCTAGTAATAAGAAATCAATGATTTTGGTTTCTGTAGTTCCCAAAGATCATCGAAGGGTGAGTTGAGAAAGTTTCCAAGAATGTTAGCGTACACATGGTCTAATTCATTTGATAACAAACTTTTATCGGACATACCTAGTTCTCTTCCTTCTCTGTGGTCCTCAAAGTCAGTTAATTAATCATTCATTCATTTCATTCATACACTCATTCATTCATTAAAAAAAAATAAGACGAAGAAGGATTTACTGTGGTACGTTGTAAAATAGCAATTTGACTAAAACTATTGTATTTCTTTCAAGGCTCAATTGTTCATAAATATTTAATAAAACCCGTCGTTATTTAAACAAAACGTTTTTAACGTTGTGCTTGTATAAGTGTGCGTGAATAAATCCATCTCTGCTGTCAAATCTACGTAGGTACCTATTCATTCATTGAAAATTTGAAAGTATTGATCCAATCCCTTTAACTTTTATTTCTTTTGTTTTAAATTTATTTAGGATACCATACCATCAACGAGTTAACAAATTCTCATAGGTGTTTGCCATAAACTGCCATTTACGCTGATTTATAACTTTTACAACTTGTCAATAATAACGGTAGGTTGCGCACATTTCTTTGCTACTGAATATTATTATTCTACATTATGTTGAATAAATTTCAATAATAATTAAAAATGTTTTTTCTATTATTATTATTATGCTGTTTAATAGTAGCGGTTCGTTACAGTAATGAAGCTAAAAGTGTTTGATAACTGAAGTTTGTGATCATTATAAACAAATTACAATTTGTTAGGGGTGTGTTTCTGTTTGGGATATAGGTACCTCTTATTGATGTGCGTCTATTCGGGATAAGTTATTGATTGATGCGCCGATGGTCGCGTCGGGTCATGGCGCACCTTGATATTGACAAGTAAAAGGGGAGGCAGGAAATTTCTGCCACCCTTACCCCATCCACAATCGGCGCGATGGATGCGAATTCACTTTATGCGCAACTGCGCAACAGGGCTTTATAATACGTAGGTAGGTACATATTTAGATGCAAGAGATTGAGGCAAAGGTCTTTCATTGCAATTTATGATCTCTCTTTTAACTGTTGAATTAAATTAGTGTACTAGTGCTTTGAAGAAGTCTACTCAGCAGACAGGTTCCTTCTAAGGTGATATAATTTGTTTCTATTAATGAATAAAGATAATTAGCAAGATATTCAATATAAAATGGATGCTGTTTCGATGCAATCAATCAATAAATGGCATGTATCGAACATTATATCATGAGTGCAGGAATGAGAATACTTATAAGTATTCTCTTTTAAAAGACTTGTTGTATAGTAAGGCATCCATTTTTCCCCAATCTCAGCCTTCTACAGAGTAAAAGATAATTTTAAATGAATTTAATTTCCATACTTACAAAACCCAAAGTGCATATACTTTAATATTTATTTTTTCTTTCAATTATAAAATAGCTGCTGACTGAGCTACGTGAAATATTGATACCAAAGCGAAAATCTTGTGTTTTGATCAACATAGCAACAAAACAAAAGAGTGCTTTAATTAAAGATAAGAACAAAAAGCCTTAGGGCTGTGCAGACTGTGCGGAGCTGAGCAGAGGGGCTATTTGGAGCCGAGCGGGACTGTGCGGACCCAAGCAGGGCTGTGCGGAGCAGATGCGGGGCTGTGCGGAGCCAGGCAGGGCTATTTGAGGCCGGATGGACCTGTGCGGATAGGGTTGCCATCTGTCCAGGTTTCCCCGGATTTGTCCTAGTTTAGAGGGCGTCCGGGGAGCTTCCGGGTGGGGTTTCATTTGTAGCCCAGGTTTTAAAAATTTAAAATCTTAGCCGCCGCGACGAGACAGCGCGGTGCGGCGTGAGTCGCGCACTGCGGTGTGTGGACAACCGACGAACCGACACTGGCACTACAGAAAAGAAGAGCTTTTTAAACTGTTTTTTATTATAAGTACTAAGTTTCATAAAAACCTGGTGACATGTCTGGGTTCTGGGCTCCAAAATCCGAGCTTTTCACGCGTCTTGTCCTGATTGCCAAATTTTAAAGATGGTAACCCTATGGAGCGGAGCGGGTTGTGTGGTACCGAGTGGGACGGGGTTGTGCGCTGCCGAGCAGGGCGGGGTTGTGTGCTGCCGAGCAGGGCGGGGTTGTGCGCTGCCGAGCAGGGCGGGGTTGTGCGCTGCCGAGCGAGGCTGTGCAGTGCCGAATGTAGTTATGCTTAACTGTGCGGCGCAGGGCAGTGATTAACCGAGCAGCGCGGGGCAGTGCTAGACCGAGCAGCCCGGGGCATTGCTTGACCGAGCAGCGCGGGGTTGTGCGGTGCCGAGCGAGGCTGTGCAGTGCCGAGTGAAGCTTGGCGGAGCTGAATGTAGTTATTCTATAACAGTACCGCACAGTTAAGCAACTGTGCGGCGCAGGGCAGTGCTTAACCGAGCAGCGCGGGGCAGTGCTTCACCGAGCAGCGCAGAGCAGTGCTTGACCGAGCAGCGCGGGGCAGTGCTTGACCGAGCAGCGCGGGGCATGGCGGGGCTGTGCGGGGCCGAGCAGTGGTCCGCACAGCCTGCCTTGGCTCCCGCACTATCTGCTCTGCTCCTCATAGCTCTGCTCGTCGCTGTATACTCCCGCTCGGCTTCGCACAGCTTTGCACAGCCTCACTTGGCTGCGCAAAGCTCTTTTATTAGTGAATGTTTAGCAGTGAAGGGACAAATGTGAAGTTATTGAAAATATTGAATAAATAAATTTCTTTATTTTAAGCTGGTTATATTATTATAGCATTGCTTTAAATTTTTTGTGTGACGGATGATTTCTGTTAAATTATTCATTGAAAGTGATGTAACTAATATAGTGATTTGTAATTATTTTTATAATTTATTCTTGACACTGGCTTAATCTCAATAAAACAATTTATTAATTAAACCTGACTTTTTCTATAATATCCATGGTAGTTAAAATTAGTGGAAATCAACATGTATAATTTGTCACCTGGTTTTCAATAAAACAACATAATAATTAAACCCGTCTTTTATTTTTATAAGTAGGTGGAAATGAAGGTTTTTAACATATAATTATTTCTTAATTGTGTTCATTAAAGACACAATGCTAACATGACTTAAATTCATTAGTAAATAAATATTAGGTATTTTTGTGGGAGTAAAATAAAAATATGGCTTGAATTTAAATACCCAATTACTTTTATATTTTTTAAATAGACGCAACCACTGAGGTATTATTACTATGTATAGAGGAGACACCACAACAAAATTTTATGTATGTTTGTTATTACCTACTTTTTTTTTTAAAGACATGATTATCCAAATATTGTATAGTATAGACACTACAGCCTGTTTTAGTTATATGTGGTAATAGCTATCTGGTTTTTTGTTAGGGTTTTTGATTGATTATCCACTTTACTATTGATGAATATAGATACGATTCTTTTCTCACATGCAAGTCATTAAAATCATACTAAAAAAATAAGTGCGCTTGACCAAAAATTAAAGACCCACCTTGATATCCAGATAAAAAAGTGGCAACCCCCACAAAAACAAATTATTGACGATAACTTTCTAAGATTTGTAGTTTTTTATAGTGTCTAATTTTTCATAAAAGTATGAAAAGCACAGTTCTTGAAAAAAGAAGTCAAACAACACATCTACAAATAATAATTTCTCTGGTTTTAAACAAATTATCAGATTTGTTCATCATCATCACTTTCTTACTTTTGAACTTGAACCTTAGTAGGTACTTTAAAATATGTTTGTCATTAATTTGTATTGCTTTTAGTTTTAGGTGTAGATTTTTTTACTTTAACAAGACATACCTAAATTCATTTCATGTTTTTTTTCTCCTTCATTATGAACATTTGGTATACACACGAGAGGTTACTCGAATGTTCTAAATGATTAAAACTATTCGTTTTTGTGATAAAAAGCAGGTGCCATAAAAATCGGTTCCTTCTATAAAATGCTATGCTAACTTTTTTTTAAATGCATTAGCTGCCACATGCAATTAAGCGGATTCGGACGCTAAGTTTGCATTGCAAATTAATAAGATTACTCGTGATGAGTAATCAATAATAATCGAAGTTACTTCTGCCACACAGACGTAAGAAATGCCTTATGCCGGGCGCTGACTCGAGGTATAAGCCGCCGACGGCGAGTGATTTCTCCGTCTCAGACGAAGCCTCTCAGCTAGAGCTACATCTGCAGAGACAGCTCGAAGAAGATATTGCAAGGTAAAAAGCACAACATCTTAAAAATAAAGACTAACCGATACTAACGGCCCTTCACGACGTTCCTTATCACATTTCATATTTATTTTATCACAGCATTCCATTATTTGTTACAGAATATTTGATGAATCCATTTACTCAGATCTTGAAGTGGTGTGTGGTAAATTAAAAATACTAACCCATTCATGCATTCTTAAAGCTCGTACAAAGAAATTCTATCATAAACTTAAAACAATATTGCATGTTAACATCACACGCAGTACTTTTGATGAAATATATTCCTTTGTAAGGTAAGATATTTTAATACGACTAACCTATATAAATCTATTAAGTTACTCATAATACAAACCCAACCTATGTTTTTTTATTGTGTGCCTAATTTGTTTCAATTATATACTTAACAAGTTTTCCACTGATATTAGGTTGACATAGATGCCATTATAATCTTCTTATTATCTTAAGCTGCTAGCGATACAAAAAAGTTGAATAAATTAAAGATACTTATTTAATTTTTCCAGTGATACTTACACTGAATGTAATATAACAAATCAAGAGAAGGAAATCTTAAATTACTTAAAAACTGTATGCTTTAATTCCTCAAAGAAAAAGAAACAATCTGACAAACACGAAGAGTTTTTAACACCTAAGAGTGCATTGAAAAAAAGTATAAGCTCTAGTCCTAGCACAGAACTGACGAAGGAATATTATGCATTAGTACCCATAGAAAGTCACTTATTGGAGAAAGAACTAATAGAACAAGACGTACTTTCTAGTGCTTTTCAATCAATAATAAGTTTACAATCCAGTGAAATTGATGAGATTAATAACCTACAACGTATCAAGCCTACTTCTTTGGCTCTTGTGTCTAGTCATACATCTAAAACAGTCAAACATTCCAACAGTTGTGATATTTTAAGTCAAAATCATCTCAAAGATGATATAATATCTGAAATTGATAAAGATGCCAGATCCCAATCAAGCACAATAGCTAGTCAGAAGATAAAAGCCAACCAACGCGTTGAAACAAACAAATTCAGTGATTTTAAGAACTTGAAATCTTGTGAATCAGTATTAGATAAAACTTTGGAAACAGCATACTCACCAGATAGTTTAATCACTGACGATCCCAGCTCTGCTTCAGATTATTTGTCAGCAGCGTTTGCTTGCTCACCTGGAATAAGCTATAATGGTCCGGCAAAGTTAAATATTGAAGATAATATCACTAAAATGGAAAATAACTTTACATCATCAGATTCGGGGTTAGAGAATACTGGTTTACTAGAAAGTCTTTCAAGTCATAAAGATGTTACTCTCACTGACATGTCTCTAACTGAAAGTACATTGCACGATTTTACAACAGACGATGGAAGTAACTCTCATGACTCTTCTTTAAGTCCAGTTGCAGAAATGAAGCATACTGGTACCACAATACTTGAAAATTATTCTGATACAGCTGCTGTGGTGGTAATGTCATCTGAAACTAATAGCCAGAATAACGAAGACCCATTTCAGCTTAAAGAAATGTCAAGTTGCAGTTCTTCTAAAGAGGAAAAGCAGAGACATAACGAAGAAATAGTAGTACTCGAATCTTCGTCTCTATCATCAGAAACGGGATCATGGGAATCTGTGTTTCCACCGAAACTGCCTGTGAAAGATGCTTGTGAAAAGTTTATACGTAACGAACGTGAGCATTTTAATGAAGTTAGCCGCATGAACATTGAAAATACTTCTGTTCAAAAATCTCCATTCAAGTCAGCATCTTGCTTTATTGACGCTGCTAGCTTAGTAGACGATGAAGATGAAGCGAACCAAGAAATTTGTGATAGAAATGATATGATAGAAAATGCTCAGTCGGAGCTGCCTCCACCCGCAGCAAGTCAGCCAGTACCTTGCTCCACAAATAAATCTGATCTTAGTCCTAATGATTGGTCGGAAAATGATAATGAGGACTCTTTAGAGCAGCAGGATAATAAAGATCCAGATTCAATACAAAAAGATTTATCACCAACAATATTCGAAATGACTCCTATCACAGAAGATTCCTTATGTACTAATACATTTGAACCAGGAGAAAAGGAAAAAAATTTAAAAGCTTTTGCTCCTGAAGAAACGACAACATTATCGAGAACCGTTTTTGTATCCAATACACCGCATAACTCGATACTGTCACTTAAGACAACTGCAATAAAGCTATATGACTCTAAAGAATGTGAAAGTGACACAACTGTTGTCGGTCATGAAGGACAAGTGGCAAATAAGAACTTGAAGAATCATCATGAAGCTTCACCAATTATATCAGGAGGTGCTTCTGTAGAAGACCATTTACCTACCGTTGAAAGTTATAAAGGTAGTCCTATGACCCGCAAAAGAATGGAAAATGCGCCAATACTTTCTGGAGCATACATACCCCCTCCAGAATCAGAAAGTTCCACGAAATCACCGCGACTATCTAGTGCCCCTGCTTGGGTAGTAGATATGTCTTCTACACCAAAACCTGAAGCTGAAAACTCTGGTATTAACAAAAGTACAACCAAGAAGCCTGGTGATAAGACCTGTGAGAGTCTTAGAAATTATTCTAAACAGTCCAGCAGCACTGATAATTGTAGCAAAAGTAGGAGTTCCGTTGATTCAGACAGCAGTGACAGGTCCAGCCGTAAGTTTTTCATAGACATGTCCAATATACATGTCCCGGAAAAGTTTAAAACACAAAATAAATCTGATAGTCTTAATGAAAAGAAGAATATGTTCTCTATGTATATCGATTTCAATGACAAAAATACTATAAAAGAAATGCCAGCGAGGCTGTCGTCATTAAGTACAAAAAGGAATAACACAACTGAACCTAATAATGTTTCAAGTAACAATACATCATCATCGAATGCAGCTGCCAACACTATGCCTCATAGTACCAACAATTCCACCTTTGAGAAGTTCGAGTCACTATGTAAAGATCCTAACATAAGTATTGCAGAAATTCTTCAGTCACATGAATCTTACATTAAGGAACAAGAGACAAAGACTAATGAATGTAGGTATTATAAGGGTGAGAAAGAATACTTGCAAAGATTACATGAGTCAGCAGATATGCAAGATGATGAAGAACAAAATAACTATGCAGACGAACTATATGTGAAACTATCAGATCTCGACAAACCATTTTCAAAGCATGACGGCGTTACAAAGAATGACGGCGTTTCAAAGAATGACGGTGTTCAAAAAAATAAAGATAATCCGATAGACGAGCGGATGACCAGATCTATACCTGAAAATAACTGGAGTAATCAAAATCAACCTGGCACTTCACGCTCTAATGAAGTCATCAATTCTTTTCATTCCGAGAATGCTCAAAGCTTAAACCGGCTATTTCCACACTTGAGGAATGAATTCAGCAGGAGTATGCCGGGTTCTCTGGCAAGCAGGACACGTTCTCCTATAATATTAGGCTGTTCTCCTAGCCCTGGCGATATGGATTCTGACCAAGCTTCGGACGCGTCAGACTTGAGCAGCATAGATTTTGGCCGCGGTAAGAGAGTTTATAGTTAATTTTGAACTTATGGTGTAATTAATAAGCAAATACTTAAACAAAAATCCTTGTACTTACAGATAGTACCGAAGAAACAAGTCAACCTTCTAGTCTCTTAGATAATTGTCAATCTCGCCTTGGCCAGGATTTGCTGCGTATGTTTTTGGAGGAGATTGCCCCAGATGTTATTGTTGAAGTATCAGGAAGACGCATAAAGGCGCACAAATGTATTCTGTCTTCAAGGTAAAACGTGGTCACTGTTTGTACAAAAAAAGTAATAACTGCTATTTTTGAAACTATTTTTTAAAAATAATTGCAGGTGCCAATACTTTGCTGGGATTTTGAGCGGTGGGTGGGTAGAAAGTGCTGGAAATGTTATCGCATTGCCACCGTAAGTGTATATCTATCTATATAAATAGAAACAAATACTTTTCGTTATTCTCGCTAAAACTCAAAAATGGCTTGACCGATAAGATTAGATGATGCACTGTGAGGCACTGTGCCGCTATTAGCGCAAACAAAAATAAATCAACGCTTATACGTCAGCCTTCCCGGTAGCATAGCGGTCAGTGCAGCCGCCCGAATTGCGGAAGACCAAGGTTCAATTCCTGGCTGGGTCGGGTAGGCGTTCAATTTTTTCACTGTATTATTATTATTATGTATAAAATAAAATTAAGACTTTTATTGTCATTCGGTGTAAAATTTATTAAAAATATTGAATTAATTTAACTTATAAGCAATTTTTTTAATAACCCAACGAAATTGTTGGCTTATTAAATTGTTGTACTGGACAAAAGTTAGTATGAACATCTTTGGTAATCCACATCTGTCGTGGTTAGCGGCCGCATAAAATACTATGAAAACTCGAAAAATAGAACGAACTTTCTACTCCCAAATATGGCAATCTAGGTTACCTACCAGGGTAAAATTTCGAACTGGCTCGCTAGTAAAAAGCTGTTTATAGTAAAGAAATAATTTAACATAATTATTGGTACGTGCAAAATGTTCTTTTACACCATCGGCTGGTGTAGTTGAATTTGAATTGAATTGAATTTGGATTTGAAATTGAATTGAAATATATTAGGTACATATGTACGAGCAACCGCGTACAGTTTTGTCTTATAAGCATTTTTACGCCACATGCATTAATTTAGGTCATTTTCAATATCTATAGTTCAGTCCGTAATCGATTATCATACTCATCGCGGGCGTACTCTTTCACCACATATCATTTTATCATAAGTATCAATTATATTAATACATCAGTTTAATTTTCTATCAAAGACTTTCATTCATATCAACTATCACAAAAGATCGTACATTACCCGTACAAGGTACTTGTAATGATAGGTATGACTAGCTACTACTTAGTTCGAATTTCTGCACGTAATTTTGAGAAAAGTACAAGACACGCCTTGGCCGCAACTAACCACTGATGTTATCACGTATTGTCACGTCCATCCATCATCAATGCTTGCTTTGGCGGTCGCTGCAGTAATCCTATTAATCTTTAGCTTTCCCAGTTCATTCTAGGCCTACTTCGCCAAGGTAAATACCTGCGAAACAACCGATAAATCAAAACAGAGAAGCATTCATGATGTTCTAAGTACTTTCAAATGCGTTGTCAGATCAGATGAAGACTATTTACAACGCAAAAAAATAAATAAAGTAAAGGAAATTTTTTGGAAACATACTCCTGAGTGTCCCGCGTACATATACGCTTACGTTAAGTACTACGAGTAAGTGTAAGTTTTATTCCAGATTCTCGTTCAATGTCGTACACTTTGCTCTGTGCCATATCTATTCTGGCGTGTCCGCAATCCCGGACACCATCAGCATTGTTGAGTTGGCAACGCTTGCCGACATGCTCGGTCTGGAGGGCCTTAAAGAAGCTATCATGTATACATTGAAGGCCAAATATTGTCACCACTTCCATTCGGTGAGTAATACAATAATTGTACCTACCGTTTAGACATTTCTAAAAACATATCCTTACTTACTAAAAAATAAACAAAAAATAGTGTACCTACAGATTTTTATATGATAAAATAATACATAAATAGTAAAGAAAGTGTCATTATTTATTATAAGCCTGTATTATCTTACTGCAGGGCAAAGGCCTCCCTCCCTCCCTCTTTCCGTCTTGTTCTATCTGGAGCAACAAGTGACCAATCTTTTAGATGGGAGTCAAAGTCGTCCCGCCATCTCCTTTTTAGTCTGCCGCGACGTCGTTTTCGATTTTGTGGGACCCACGGTAGTTAGCTTGGCCCAATCATATTCATTGATGCCTGGCGCAGAGGCGCATGAGAGAATGCATACCAACGCATAAATCTCATTGCAAATCATGAAACTTACTGTAAAAATAATGTTACTAAACATAAATAAGGTTTAGTCTGTTGCATTTTACAACAAACGCCACTTGCCACTATGTGGACGAGTACGTTCCGAATGTTTCCTAATGCGATATTTATTTTAATTTAAATTGTTACAGCCCTGCCCAGTGTGCAGAATTGGAGTGCTCGAGTGCTTCCCCCTGTCATCATTGTACGGGCTAGACGATCTGTACAGAAAATGTCTAAAATGGATCGCCAAGTTCTTTTCGGACGTGTGGGCATCCAAAGAATTCGCCAATTTGCCATCTGAATTAATAGAGAAATGTTACCAACAAGTTATCATGGGTTTCAAGCTCGAAATTATTGTTGACTTCTCGTTTGGATGCGGCATCCTTAGTAAGTTATTTTTCATAAATATACAAATAAGATAATAAACCAATAACTAACTTATCTTTATTTCATACTCTGTTTATATGTTGCTCATTCGGCAATAGCTATCTCTAATGTAATTTTGTACGATCAGTTTAATAGCTTTTACCAAATTTGGAACCATTGTATTGTACGATCGTCAAAACTAACAATATTCGGTGAACCAATAAAAAAGGAACTGTTTGTCCACAGCGGAAAGAATTCGTCCATTCCGCTGGGCGGAGGGTATAATACGTATGACGCATCGCCTGAACCACGCGGTGGCGCGCTACATCGCGCCGCGGCTGGCGGCGGCGCTGCGCGACATGGTCCAGCTGCCGCCCGACCCGCCGCTGTGCGGCATGGCGGCCCTGGAGCAGTGCATGCGCGCCGCCATCGAGTGGGCGCCGCCCGACGAGTGCTGCCGCGCCTACGCGCTGCTCACCGACATCGTCACCGACATACGCGACAACCGGCTAGCCAGACCCGACCTCATCAAAGCGGGCAGCTACCACACCACCGAATACGACAACCTGCTGTATGAGTACGCCGCCAACTGGCTCCAACAGTGCGAGGCCGCGCTCGTCCGCGCCGCCCCGCGCGTCTGCTGCACCCAGGCCTTTATCGATCTGCCCTCAGAGCTGCGCAGGCGGCTGCGTGAACTCGGCTGCATCCTCTACGACGGCCAAGCCGCACTCCCACAGCTCAGACCGAACAGGTCTCCGGCTGCACCGAACAGATTTCCGGCTGCACCGAACAGGTCTCCGGCTGCACCGAACAGGTCTCCGGCTGCTCCGAACAGGAGGAGTCGGAGCACGCAAAATAACACCAAACCTAAAAAGAGCCATGGCTCTGCCACGTCGAAGAGCCTGGACATCGATCACATGCGCGCTTGTTTCGTACCGTACGCGCCAAAACCGACTACACACGCCAAAGTGGACACGCAAAAGAGTAGCGCCAACTTACAGGATAATAAGAAATCATCGCAAACTGTGCCGCCGCACGTAAGGACGACGAAGGCACAAGAGGAGCGAGCCAAATTCAATCTGACCAAAAACACCTTGTCACAGGAGCGGTTGAACGCAAAAACTCAATTGAAGACTTCTTATGAGAGCGCTAAGCCGCGGTACCTCGAACCGAAGGTCAGCTGTAACTCTAAAATGCAGAGTGTTGCTAAAAAGCTTGGCCCGAAAATGATGTCATCGAGTGAGTCTTCTCGCAACTCGAGCCCGATACAAGCGCGCCACCTGCGGGTGAGCCGCATGACGACGCGGCCGGCAGGCACGCCGCCTGGCAGCCAGCCGACGGCCAGTCAGCCGCCGGCCAGTCAGCCGCCGGCCAGCCAGCCGCCGCCTAGCCAGCTGCCGGCCAGCCAGCCGCCGCCTAGCCAGCTGCCGGGCAGCCAGCCGCCGGCCTCGCGCCCGCACACCGCCGAGCCCTCCACGGACTCCCTCAGCGAGTCGCAGACGAGCAAGTACGCCACCTACACCAAAACCAAGCACACCACCAAGGGATCTATTGATAGTAAGTATTGTTACTCTCCACGCTCACTTAGCGTTTAGTTATTTTTCAACAGACACATGTAGGTACAGTCACGAGCGTTAACATGTAAACAATGTAACTCTTAATACAATGGAATAAGAGTCAAAGTTAATGCTCGTGACTGTACACGTCTAGAAGATTGTACTTCCGTAATATCTTTTTTTTGCTCTACCTATTCCGTTTATTTACGAATCGAATCCAGTTTGATTATAATTTGTTGTGAATTAATAAAAAATAAGATTTCACCTTGTATAGTCAAAGCGTCTCCATGTTAATCCCGCTGTTTACGCAGGCTAAGTGAAAGCTTTATATTTTGCGCGTTAGAATAAACAAGGAGTTATTCATTTTGCCGTACAAACCATACTGTGACGTGAAGGTTTCGTATGTCAAAATGAAAAGTGCCTGTTAGCGGGCACTCTCGCAGAAGTTTCATTTTGTTATTCAAGAAGTCACCTAGTCATAAGATAGAGTCATCAAATAGGTCTTCATTATCACCGCTTCCACCAATATTCTGTGACGTTTACGATTCTTATATTTTGCTTTAGCCAACAAATCGGGAAAAGCCGCTACTACAGCCAACTCGGCATCTACCACCAACGGCAAGGCGCGAACCAAAATACCAGTGTATTTGAACCAGGTTGCAAAGCCTATTCAATCTGAATATATTCCATTGAACAAGAGCCAGGGTGAGGCTCAGAAGAAATCTAGCAATAGCGCTAAGACGTCGACATCTGGCACTACTACCAGCAATACGTCAGTTTCCCTTCAGCCGCGCCATAAGGCTCCGGAGAAGAGTGCGTCATGCTCTTTGATGAACGCCACTAAATCCAGTTCAGCCAAAATGGTCACGAAAGTCGTGAGGGACGCCGCACGGGCCACAGTCCCCGCCAAAAGCGCCAAGAAGCGCACCCAACGCCGCGGCGACGACCCGCCATCGGAAGAGAGACCCGTATATGTATCTATACCTGCCATGGAGCGATCGGGCACATTCCTTAAAGACGAACCCACCTTCGACATCGAGGACATCGAGCTAGACTAATAAATTGTAGGATAGGAAAGTAAACGTCTCAAACGGACAATGTGAATGGTAGGTGCTTTTGCTTAACATACGGTACTTTTATCATTACCGCTGTCTGCTTTGTGATCATGGCGATGGACTGTGTATACTAATATTATGTATAACTTATTTTTTTATTATAATATTAGTGTAGATACACACTTGAAGACTGAAAATAACGTCACTTCTAATGTTCTGAACTTGAGAAGAAAAACTTGGCTCACAGAGGTGAAATAAAAGTGGTCTCGAATGTTATCCACATTTTGACACCAGTTTTGTGACATCCTGTCATAGGTACTAGGTTTCGGACGCACACGGTACCCTAGCATTTATTACCGTCCGTCCTCCGCAATATTAATTGTCAGCGGTTACAATGAAATTGAACGACGCGCAGGCAAATTTAAACTAAATTGGAATTATTTAAAACATTCAAATGCATTTATTTTAATGACACTTAAAATATGATGGCAATATAGCTAATTAGATTGAGTTCTTGCAGTCATTTATTAGCCATTTGTTAGTACCTACTTAATTGACTGCTACGAAACCTTTGTTGTATGTACATGTATTGATAAATCAAATGACTGACGTCTTTCGTGAAAATAAAACAGATTTTGGAACGGCAGAAGTAACTTTGTTGTATTTAGTCTCTGGTGTAGGGTTTGTGCACATCTGTATGCTGGCTACTGCTGGCTGGTACTAGCAGAGTACCATTGACTTATGACTAATATAATATGGCCTGACTGACACAATAAGACAAGTGATCTTTGTGTTGTTATTATTGGTACTTGAAAATTATTTTTCTCCAACCTTTTTATTTTTATTATTTGGAAGAATTGGGGTGCTGTTTATAAAAAGTAAAACTAAATTTAAAAGCTTCTGTTGCTGAGCGACAAGCATCCTGTTTAATTTGCGCTGATAAGTTATTGCTGATTTTATAAGATATTTTATAAATTAAAAAAACGGTTCAAAACCAATATTTACATTACTGCATTTGAATTTTTTATTTGTATATGTTATTTATAAAATTATTAATTTAAGCATAGTATTAGGTATGTATTATTATAATATTGTTAGCATAATAGCAAGGAGCTTTTTAAACCCCAAGTATGTAATGAATTTTCGGTCTAACTTACTTACTCTTATATATGTATTATACATTTTTAATCCCGTCTTAAAAATAAATTTGGCAAACAATATATAACACCTGCAGACGATATGTGTATCTATATTAAAAAATACACGTACTTGGACATGACAATTTATTCATTTCTTCTTGGAAACAGCTTATATGTAAGTGAAATATTCTGAAATATATTTTTGAAACATATTTAGGGCGCCTTACACCGCTGCAATCATAAATCTAAATGAAACATTATCATGATATTTGAAAGATTAGATACTTATTAAGCCAAACAAGCAACTGATCATAAATACAATGATGTTAGGATATCTGATACCGAAGTAAGCCGCCCTTGTTATTAATAAAAAATCTAGTAATTAAGTTAATTTATTTTAGCTCATTAGGCGTTAAGTATATTATTATTTTGTATGTTAGGTATATTTAGTTCATAACGATGGATGGATGTCTATTCTGTACCTAGTGGGGTAGGTAAACAACTTGGATTTAATAAACGATTATTCGCCACATTATGTAACCATATACTATATTGCCCCGTACATATTGCGAGCGCTTTGCATTGACGAACAATTTAATACTTGATTGACATTATAAGGTTCAAATGTGATTTAAATGATTACTTTCAGAATGTTAGTTTATGGCTAACAACACGGTAAATCACATGAACAGATGGGCGGGCTTTGAACCGCAAATACAATTCGATGACATGAAGGGCTACTTACAGCGAAACCTTAAATCTAGATTTGACTAAAGCCTATTTAAAATCTTATTATGTCACTCTGGATAAATACTATGTTTTGAGCTAGATTAAGGACAATCTAGATTTAAGGGCTCTGTTTTAAGTCTGCCTCAGTAGTAATATGAAATATTAATCTTACAGATTTTAATCTATATCAATGTGTGGTTGTTGTCTATAATACTCATAGGTTACATTTAAACAGATCTTGATGTCTTTCTATTACTGTGTAAGCGTGTCAGGCATGAAACCTGAATATTAAACATTTTAATAATAGCAATTAAATCATAATTTGAAATACAAGCTAATTGGAAAGAGTAATTCAGATAAACGGTTCAAGATGATCAGCATAAGAATTGACATTGTGGAGTCTGTCTCTCTGGTACATAAGAGATAAGGGCGTCCTCAAGGTTTCATTAAAATGTTTAATGTTCATGTACACAGGAAAATGGCAACTATATTTTCTTCAAATTATAAATGTTTCATTGTATTTATCATGAGTATCGGAAAGTATCTAGTTTTAGCAACACTTAATTACATTCCTTTATTTATTTTCTCTGCGCTAGCAAAACACTTAAGTTTTTCTATTTAAAGCTCCGAACTTTTGATTGTCTCTTCTCTGAATTTCCGACGTCCATGTGTTTGGTGTTAAGTGTTTTACATAGTAGCATTTTCACTTGATAAGTGGTGTTGAGCATTACATTAAATCACAGTCTTACGACGTGAAATTAATAATTACTACCCCACAAACAGTTTCGTAAAATGACGAACTGAAATAAATCTACATCTTAAACTACCCACTTGTCAAGTAAGGTGTATTATTATAATCACAATAGTTAATCGAAATAATCTTTTGATGTTTGTAGTTTAGTAATAAATGTCAATCCAGTCAGTATTTGTCTATGCATATTATAAATGTCTAATTTAGCTGTACTAATTAGTAGCGTCGCCACCACTGAAAGAGAATTGTCGGGAGTCTATCAGAATGCGGGCTAGGTCATGCAGACGAGCCGTTTGTAGATGTGCAATGGAACGCTTTCAGGTAGTTAAAGGTCAGGCTGCAAGGGAAAGGATTTTCAGCCTATAATTGTATTGTGGGGACATCATTAGCAAGTGATCATGCATTCATTTTTTGATAAGGGAGGTGGTGCCGCCGCGGTCGTTCTTAGCATCGCAAAAGCTAAGTTAACTTCACCGCGGTCGGGGCCCAGATGGTTGGCGTAATATTCGTTATCGCTTCTGCTCCGCGTTTCGGAAGGTACGCCTTTGGTCCAGGCCTGTATGCGCTTTAGAAACACCAGGATAACCTGATGATCACTTTAATTTTATTTAAATTTTTTCAGTATGAAGATTAATGCATTCATGTCCGGTTATGTGCTTAAGATCAGTTTCAGAAGGTATTGGTTTGTTATAATAAGATATTCTCTGAAGTGGCGAATAATATAATCGTATTTAATAGGTCTTTTTGACGCATTATCAGTGTTATAGATTCATGTAAGGAATATAGTTTCGTTTGCCCTTTGTCATCGTTTACACTTTTAGGGGTCTTGAGTCTTGGGACTGTGGAAACGCTCGAATTGAAAAAATGTGACTTAATTGGACGAATAAGAATTATGATCTGTTGGAATGTGTAAGCTCATGTTCCAAGACATGACATGTAGGTACCTATAAAATTTTCTGTATTTATAATTTACTCTAGTTTTAATTTAAATGATCTCAATGATGCATAGTATTCAGTTTCAGGTCTGCATCAGCCATTGTTTAAAGATAAATATTAGGCCATGTTTTATTTCTATATTTTGAAAAAAAAATGTATTCTTATCAGGTTATTTGATATTATTTAGTTCATAATATTAAACTGAATTATTCTGTAGTTTTATTACATTCTACGACTACAACGTAAAAAATAATCTTTACTTGGGCGATTGCTTATTTTACTTATTTTAGTCCTAGAACGCAATAAAACGCCACTATTATTCTTGTCAATGATTGTATCTATGTGTTGTATGTAATACTAGAATGATTTCAATAAATATTCAACATATTAATGGACTGAATGCATTTTAATTTCGAACCAGCACAACCTTACTCAGTAGTCCTACCTTTGCCTTTTTGCTTGCTTGGCTTATGTCTAACTATTAAAATTATAAAAATGTCTGATGTAATAAAAAGAACTGTCAGCTGCTGTCTGTATGTATAAAAAGTATATAAAAATGTCTGATGAAATAAAAAGAACTGTCAGCTGCTGTCTGTTTTTATAAAAAAATAATTCTATTAAAAGTTTTAATATAATTTTTTTTATTGACATACCTATATAATATAATTGACTTTGCTATACAGGGTTACTGGAAACTCGACAACTTCCTTGCGGGAGCTTCAAATTAAAAAAAGCCTCATTGATGCATGGATTAATTTTAATTTGTAGCTGACATCCTAACACAGCTGAGGTAGCACTAAAACATGTCAAAATACTAAACATTTTGAAATCACAACTAAAACTTTAAAATAAATTAAAAAAATTTTTACATTTCTTTTCATAAAGTGTTGCCTAGCTCAAAATACTATGCGACTAGACGTACGGTATGACGACCTCCTTGGTCGAGTGGCTTGCACACCGGTTTTCATCGTGTCATCTCCGAGGTCCCGGGTTCGATCCCCGGTCGGATCAATTTAGAAATACCTGTTTTTCTATATTGTTTCGGGTCTGGGTGTTTCCTATGTATAATAAGTATGTATTTAAGTATATTAAGTATGTTTATCCGTTGTCTAGTTAATCATATAACGAGTTTCTTAAGGAAGCTTTTCTTGGGGCTAGATAATTGGTGTGAGTGTGAGAAACATTTACTTATTTATTTAATTAAGTAGTATAATATTGGGCATTCTATCCCACCCCTCGTTCGTGTCGGCAAACGTTCGTTTGCCTCCACTCTCTTGCGGTGGGATAGAACACCCAATATTATAAATAAATTTGACATGAACAGATTTCGCATTTATTCCATCCACTTCCACACACTAAAATATTTACAAAAAAGATCATTCTAGATTTGAAAGGCAAAAGACTCAGTGAGATATTGGGCATTCTGTCCCACCTCCGTTCGTTCGGTCTATCTCCACCCCCCCTGGGCTATCGATATCCCTTCCACTCACTGCGTTGGACAGAATACCCAATATCTCGCCTGTTTTTCATGTGGGTTCAAAATGTTTAACGTTTTAAATAATTTTGACATTATTCGTCAACCTGATTCGTAACATTTTTAGGATAGTGACTTATATAAAGCAGTTTCTTATTAATTACATCATTTTGTCTACAACAACGCGGGCAATAACTACAATGAAATTTATTAAACAATCTCAGACTTTGAAGTTAGACAAAATTTGTCCAGATAAGGAGATAGTTGCTTACCGACATGGGAACCTTCTACCTAATACGATTCGATGTATTATTTGCGGTCCATCGAACTGTGGAAAAACAAACTTGGTTATAGGTCTTCTATTACATGAAAATGGGTTACGTTTTAAGAATGTTTATCTGTACTCTAAAACACTATATCAACCCAAATATGTATTTTTAGAGAAAGTTTTGAATTTAGTGCCAAGTATCTCGTTCGCAAAATATCAAGATAATGATTTAATACTTAGTCCGCATGATGCTAAACCTCATTCAGTAATAATTTTCGATGATGTCGCATGTGAAAATCAAACAAACATGCGAGACTACTTCGCTATGGGCAGACATAAATTTATAGATTGCTTTTACTTGAACCAAACATACAGTAAAGTTCCAAAACAACTAGTAAGGGATAACGCATTGTTTAAGCAAGACGATGTCAACTTACGTCATATATATGATGAACATGTCAATACTGATATGACGTGGCCTGACTTCCGAGAAATGTGTTCAAGGATATGGAACGCCCCATACAACTATTTGGTTTTCAATAAAGATTGCCCAAAAAATAAAGGTTGTTATAGGATGAACTTTGATACATTTGTTAAGTTCGATGAGTGATTGATTATAAAAAAGATTTTAAACAAAGATCAGTCTCATTTCATTCATGAAACTAACAGACATAACACGCTATATCAAACGTTAGGTTTTTAAAATGGAAAAAGAATTAAAAGCAAAGGTGGTTCAAGCTGCAGAAGCGGTCAAAAAGAAAATAAAGGAAATGCGTGCTATGGAATCTTACAATGAAAAAATGTTCGATACAGTTTTTAAACCAATTACGAACCCGCTGGGCCAAATAATTCAAGACAATAAACACCTTAAGCAATCAAAGGAATCTGAATCCGTTTTAATGAAAGATGAAAACTTGTCTCGAGAGTCTAGGAATTTCAATAAAACTTTTAAGAATAAAGATATGATACTCAGCTCTCAAGACGAAAGTTCTGATGGAGAAATTGATGTAAATAGTTTTGAAGACTCTGATAAAATTAATACAAGCAATGTATCATTTAGGACAGTCAATTCGATGCCCAGTCCTAGTCAAGACACTTCCTCTTGGTCGCTATCTTCTGAAGCATTTGATGATGTACCATTTGGAGTTAGAAGAGAGCGAGGAAAATTAATGATGGGATCATCGCGTGTAGAAGTTTATGATGATACAATATCAATAGCAGGTCATGCGTATAAAAAAACTCCTGGCTTGTACGAGCTTTTATTTAAGAAAGTACCTAACTTAGAGATTGTAACAGAAAACGATGGACAAATGTATAAAGAGATGCTTATGGAAACAAACGCTCATCGACGAGATTATAACCCGAACAAACCGATAAAGGCTAATAAAGGACGAAAGTATTTGCATATTATCAAGGAGTTAAAGAACCTATAGCACCTGAGGATGCTGTAAACAAAAAATATATTGATGATAAAATTATGAATTTATGTACGAAAAACGAAATTACCATTTTGGTAGAGGCAATAAAAGCTGATATCGCAGCAAGCTTAAAACAGTTTGAGATGAAATTTGGTGCTAAAGACTACATCAAAAAAACTGTTGATAAACAACAAAATGGTCAAACAGCAAGTAGTAAACGAAATTCACAGATCAGCGCGTAAAAATTTCGTTCGAAGATCGGTCATTTTAAAAGGAATAGATGACTTATGGCAAGCAGACCTAATTGATCTGAAATCTTTAAGTAAATATAACAACGGATTCACATTCATTTTAGTAGTTATTGATTGTTTTACTAAATATGCGTGGGCTATTCCATTAAAGACCAAATCAAAAAAAGATGTGGTTGATGCGTTTTCTCTTATTGTTGCAACGAGTGATCGTTGTCCCCATAACTTACAAACCGATATGGGAACTGAATTTTACAACGATTCCTTTAAGTCGCTTATGCAGTTATTAAAAATAAACCACTATTCATCGTACTCTACTAAGAAAGCTTCGATAGTTGAACGATTAATACGAACCTTAAAAAATAAATTGCACAAATCTTTTAGTTATAAAGGTATTTATAAGTGGATAGGGAAAACTTTAGATGAAGTTTTGACTACATACAATAACAATAAACACAGTATTACTAAATTTAAGCCAGTGGATATCAATGTTGGAAATGAAGCTATAGTTAAAACTAACATCAAAAAACTATATGCCAGAAAAGATAAAACCAAAAATAAATTAAAAATAGGTGACTGCGTACGGATAAGCAAATATAAAAGTTGTTTCGACAAAGGTTATACACCAAATTGGTCAACTGAATTATTCGCCATTACAAAGGTTAATAATACTGTTCCAGTTACGTATCATATACAAGATCAAAGAAATCAACAAATATTGGGTACTTTTTACCAGGAGGAGCTGCAAAAAACTAAATATCCTAATGTTTATTTAATTGAAAAAGTTATTAGAAAAAAAGGAAACAAACTTTTTGTGAAATGGTTGGGTCTTTCCAATCGAGAAAACAGTTGGATTACAAAAAATTCGATTGAGCAGTAATATAAGTATAACTTTACACGAATAACTTTCATTATATTGTAAGAAATGCAAGGAGGAGGACTTATTAACAATATTATAGATCATTTACCGTTCGAACTTCACTTACCAGGATACAACTACTGTGGACCAGGTACAAAATTAAAAAAGAGATTAATAAGAGGCGACGAAGGTATTAATCAATTGGACGAAGCTTGCAAACATCACGACATTGCATATACAAATTACACTGATTTATCTGGTCGGCACAAAGCAGATTTGCAACTATTAGACATGGCTAAAAAGCGTCTGCGATCAAAAGACGCAGGCAAACGAGAAAAGTTAGCTTCGTGGTTAGTCAGCAAAGTTATGAAAGCTAAACTCAAAACGGGTTCAGGAATTAAGAAATTTAAAACTGTTGTATCACGAATTCAGTCACAGATAAAGAAATTAAAACCAAAGAATCACACATCAGCTATTAAATATGCATATGAAGCCGCTAAAAAACATTTTCCCAAAAACTGCCAATATCGATTACCGCGAATCATACCAATTCCTAAGACAGGAGGAATATTACCGCTAATACCTATTTTTGCGGGTCTGTCGGCTCTTGGTGCTTTAGCCGGAGGTGCAGCAGGTGTAGCCAAAACAGTAAATGACTATAGAACGGCGCAAAAGAATTTACAAGAATCAGAGCGTCACAACAAAACAATGGAGGCTATTGCAATAGGGAAAGGTCTTTACATTAAGCCATATAAAAAGGGTAGCGGTATATTTATAAAAAATACAAAAAACTAACTTGCAGGCTACCCCAACGTGCTTTGAGTAATATTGATATTATTAACTACTCTCACAATATACCACACTTCAGAGGAGTTTATATGAGAGATAAATTACCTCATAAACCAAAACCCATAGAGAGCGGGATTGTAAACTTAGATAATTACAAGAGTAATGGTACTCATTGGGTAGCCTATGTTAAAATAAATAATTATTGTGAATACTTTGACAGTTTCGGTGATTTGAAGCCACCTAATGAATTAGTAAAATATTTAGGTAAATGTAATATTTATTATAATTATGTTCAATACCAAACATTTGATAGTGTTAACTGTGGACATTTATGTATAAAATTTTTGCAGAACTTTTGGAATAAACATAGTATATAATGATTCATTCGTTGTTTTATTTGATCATTTTCACGATGTCTTTCACGTTGTCTGCAACAGGCAAAAGTTCAATATTAACAAGCAATTATTCTCCAGCTTTGGAACTCGATAGTGATTATGAGTGTGCTTTGTTACACTTTTCTACTTTTAATTCTATACCAAATATAACTAAAAATAACAATAAATTTTATTATGGCACTGACGAAGTTATTGAAATACCTGAAGGAGCTTACGAGCTCCAAGATATATATGACTTCATAAAGACAAAATTAAAAGATTGTGATTTAAAATTATTTTGCAACAACAACACCCTTAAAACAACAATATATTGCACAAAAGATATTCATTTTGACAAACCAGATTCTATTGGAGATTTGTTGGGTTATGGAAAAGTATTTTTAAAAAGTTTTATATTCCACGTGTCGCTCCTTCCTGTAAACATTTTATCAACGACAGTGGTGCGAATCGAATGTGATATTGTTAGCGGTTCATTTATAAATGGAAAATCAAGCCATATAATACATGAATTTGCACCCAATGTGCCTCCTGGATACAGAATAATAGAAATACCAAAGAACACTATATACTTTCCAGTGAATAGAAAAACAATTAATAGTATTAACATAAGAATATTGGATATCAAAAATAATCTTGTCGATCTTCGTGGTGAAGAAGTGCATATATATTTACATTTAAAGAAGAATGATCGAATTCAATAAATATACCGTTCTACATAGTCAAAAGATTAGTAGTAATCGTGCAATTCAAAAGACAACACATACTAGTGCTCAAAGATATAAATTAACGGCAGAGAATAAACAATTCCTGAAATTGATTGGACTGCTAAAATGAGTATCTTAAATATTACCAATCCACCTGTCTACGATAATTTTATAGAACGTGTTGAAACTCATTCTTACAAACCGTACATAGCCAGTTTCAATAAAAATGATGAAATAAGAATCCCAATAAATCAACAAGACCTATATGTACTTCCATGTGCAAGCACGTTGTATTTAGAGGGGGTGGTCAATGTTTTCAAAAGCGATAAGAAGGATAAAGCACCATTTTTTCACTTCACAAATAACCCTTTTATGTATCTTTTCCAAGATATACGTTATGAGTTGAACGGTGTTGAAATAGATAAAGTTAAGAATGCAGGAATTACCACAACTATAAAATCTTTAATGTCCATGAATGATAGTGAATCGAAGATATCGAAAGCGTGGGGTTGGGACATACAAGGCACTAAAAATATTATTGAAGGTCATTTTTCTGCATCTATTCCACTTAGTCACATATTAGGATTTGCGGAGGACTATAAAAAAGTAATTGTAAATTGTAAGCACGAGCTTGTACTTCTACGAAGTAACACTGATCTCAATGCATTAAAACTTAATACAGGCGAGAAAGTAGAAAGTATTGAAATACATAAAATCATTTGGCGGGTGCCTCATATTAAAGTGTCAGACAGAGAAAAAATTAACTTACTTAAACTTCTTGAGAAAGACAGACCAATACAATAAGCGTTTCGAAACTGGGATCTTTACGAATACCCTTTGCTCCCAAAGACCACAAAACACACCTGGTCGATAAAAACATCTACACAAATTGAAAAACCCCGATATGTGATTCTTGGGTTGCAAACTAATAGAAAAAATGATGCGTATAAAGATATGTCGCAATTCGATCACTGTAATTTACGTGATCTTAAAGTATATTTAAACTCGACATATTATCCATATGAAAGTTACAATACCAACTTTACAAACCATCAATTTGCTTTAATATATGAACAATATGTCAACTTTCAACAGTCTTACTACGGACGTAGATCTAGCTCCTTGTTAAGTGCACAAGAATTTAAAGATATTGCACCGCTATTCGTAATAGATTGCTCAAGACAAAACGATAACATAAAAACAGGTCCAGTCGTTAACATTCGCCTAGAATTGGAGAGTCACATAGAGATACCCGACCAGACGTCAGCATATTGCTTGATTTTGAATGATTGTATCGTGGAATATAAACCTTTAAGCAATATTGTTCGTAAGATATCGTGAGCTCCAGTATTTTCGTCGATATTCAAGGATTCAAAGATTTTAAAAATAATTTCATTATAAAGGAATTTTGTCTACGAAAGAATTCACTCAGGTTTATTTGATAAAACCTCCATATTCTTACTTAAAGTTGTCTTCTGAGGAAAAAAAGAGAGTTAAGTGGATTGAAAAGAATAGAGGTATTTATTGGAGTGAAGGAAACATCGACTACAGAGAATTTAAAAGATTAGTTATTCCAATTTTACAAAACAGAACTATTATAATGAAAGGTCTTGAAAAACAGAAATGGATTAAAGAATTATGTGATAATTGTTTTTTGATAGATATTGAAGAAAAAGGAAGCCCTAATTTTGCATCATTATATGAAAGTTATTGTGAATGTAAATCTAGTTTTAATTGTTTTAGTCATAAAAATGTATGTGCTCTTAAAAATGCGATATGTATTAAAAAGTGGTATCTGAATAATTTTAGTGTATAAGTAATTGGTAGGATGTTTTTAATAAAAAAATCTTTATTGAAATTTGTGTTTTATTCATAATTATTTTAATTAATACTAGCAATGGAATACAATAATACAATGATATTTTAAATTTACAAATTAAGAAAAGTACATCAAACTTACTTAACATAACATTATTCAAACTATTAATACAGTCATATTTTAAATTTACAATTTAAGAAAAGTACATCAAACTTACTTTCAACTTACTTATCAAACTATTAATAAAATGTATCTCTGCAAATTTATACGTGACTAATGATGTTACGCATAATATCTACTTGAGAAATTTAATTTACAAATAATTGCTGAAATACCTATAGACTTTAAAAACTATAGCTATAACCACTCAATTTTTTTGATATATTATTTATGACACTTTCAGTCTGATCCATAATATGATCCACATCATCTGATACTACGTACTGCGCGCATAACAGAGGTTTACCTTCCTCGGGCTCTCTAGGCACTCGTTGTTCCAAGTCTATTATTTCGATTTTAATCAAACGACGTCCTTTTGTTGGGGTACTCTTTAGAACAAACGATTGATGTGGGTTAGGAAAATGCTTTAAGAAAGATCTTTTCTTATGTTTCCTTTTAAGTGTACTGCGAATTTTGAGCTGCATCGGAGAATTTTGAGGTTCCACAACCCAAGGCGGGAACATTTCCTCAAATCCTTCAAGTGGGTTTTGCGCATCTTGATAGTCTAGTAGAGAAGGTGATTGTTGATTCGATGTTCGCTCATGGTCTTGGGGTTCTTCGTTTAGCAGGATAACTTCAGTATTTTCTTGCATATTCTGAAACAATATAAATCAATTATTAACTAATTATATTAATAATATTAATATAAATTCATTCATTCATTATGAATGAATGAAAATCTGGTTGAAATTTATGAATAACTTACCATGTTGTTAAAATAATTCCGCGTAGCCGGTTACCTGCGAAGTACTTATGAAAATTAGTTTTTATTAAATGCTTTTATATACCTCTTGTATTCGCATTGTAGTATGTGTGAGTAGCATGTTAAAGGAAACCTATTGCTAACGCAGCGACAAGCACGCCTTGTTCATCGTGGACGATTAAACATGTTAGGACTCGATCTTGGGAGCAATTTATTGCAACAATTGCGTTTATATACCTCTAGTATTCGCATTGTCGTATGTATGAGTTGCTTTTAAAAGGAAACCTATTGCTGATGCAGCGACAAGCACGCGTCTTTGATTAAACATGTTAGGACTCGATCTTACGAGCTATTTATTGCATTACTAAATAATCACAGTCAAGCAAGTTCTTGTGTGTTTATAAATATACCTAAGGTAATTAAATCAGTATGCGTATAAATAACTTGAAATAAAACAATAAGTATATGTGTTTAATAATTTATTCAAAATCAATAATAATGTAATACAAATAATATGTATTTCTTATTTTTAAAGCAGCAGTAACATTATAAAATGACAATTAAAAAATAACAATTATGATAGAATAAAGACTGAACAACATTAGTATTTCAGTAGAGATTTATGACCCCAAGCCCTGGTAGATATTTTGTCTTGAGAAATTAAACGCTTATCGTCATCGCTTGACAACGCTATTTTACAAATAGACCTCGTAAATATAGTGTGTTTGATCGTTTTAAACAAAACATTTACTTTTCTTACAATATCGCCTTGAAATAATGTTTTTTCATAGTCCGAAATAGTAAAATCTCTTACCACACAAGACTTTACACCTTTCGCTTTTTTGACTGTGATGTTATCAGCAGTTTTTATGCAATACAATTTGGAACGGAGACCAACAAACTCTTTGATCAACCTTCCGCCCATTTCATCTTTGAAAAGACCTGGAACTTTTTTATTTAAAAGAGGTAAATCGAAATCGTTTTCCGAAGGATAATTGCTGGTGTCAAAATAGCGTAAAAATACGTTTTTCAGATCTTTGTATAGGTCCTCAGTACGAATATCATAAATAAAACTGTCCGTGTCTGTGTAACACATTGTTAAACGATTATTATAAAACGGTTTAAAAACAGAATAGTGAAAGTCGTACATGTGGCTCTTAGATAATTCAAGAACCGCAAAACCTATATAAATTGGTTTGTCTAAAACCAATCGGTCTGGTTTTAATTGTATGGCGGCTAAGTTTTCGCTGAACACAGTCACACTGTGAAAATTCGGCTTGGCTATTAGCTTCCCTGCCGAGTTCCGTTTTTTGGTAATATTATTACTATCAGTCCATTGATTCACTAAGTGCACGTTTACCCGTTTTTCACTATTCTCTAATGTCTTGCCAAAAATACTGTTATTCAATAACTTGAAAAAATCTTGTTCAAAAGTTGATTTAGCCTCCTGTCTCAGTTTAGTGTTTAAGTCTATATACTGCTTTAGAAATGGGCTTTGCTTAAACTTTATTACACGATGTATATTTCTTATTTTAAGACCATGTTTTAAACAAGTTTTTAAGTGCACGTAATGAATAACATAAAAATATTTGTCATACAAATTAGGAACAAGTTTTTCATTTTTAGCCCCCGGTGGTATACATTTTTCAGGTCAAAACGGAAAATCATTATGAAAGTCATGCAATTCTTTTGGGTAAATTAAATCTACTTCCAATATATAGCCATATTCAGCATCATCAGAAATTTTAGTAACATTTAATTTATCTATCTCACAGCGTGTTAGAAAACTGAAACAAGATAACGGTAAGGATAGAGACATAGCGTACCCGTATAAATTATTACAATCAAAGTAAGCGATAAATTTATCGGGTTTTGAAGGATCATAATCAGATAAATATTTATTATTTGCTTAAGAATGTCTTTGAGAGCACATGCAAACTCCTCCGCGGATACCGTCTTGGATCATTTTCAAAATAGGCAAATCATCGATTAGCTCTAGTTCCACGCCTGTTTTCAATAACATTAACATTTAACGTGGTGCCGAGGCTTAAATATCATTCTACTGCTGAGGATCTTTGGGTTACCATTCACTTGAGTAGGTGTAAAATGCACTCTCTTGAGATTCACTTGTGCGTCTTATATTTATGTAAAGAAAATCAAGGATTATCGTTTTCAAACCAATTAAATAATTTTCTTAATACTTTGAATAATGTAATTATGTCTAACTCTCACAGCAAATTTATTATAGTGGGCGATTTTAACTTAAGTAGTATAACTTGGTCACCTGGTTCGACTGATGATTTGTCCTTTGAGCCTAATAATTATAGCTCACCAAATGAGTTGTTGCTCATAGATGAAATTAACATGTTAAATTTGCGTCAATACAACGGGTGTTTAAATAGTTTTGGTCGAATTCTTGATTTAGTGTTATCTAATATTACGTTACATGTAAGCGATTGCAGTAATAATTCGTTGGTGCCCATTGACAAGCATCACGGTGCTCTGTTAATCAGCATTCCTAATCTATGTTTCACACCCCTTAAACCTACCCCAAGAACTAAGTTTTTATTTGACCGTGGTGACTATGACTCAATTAATAAAGAAATTAATGAAATCAATTGGGAAGTTGAGTTCGCGGTTCGTAGTTTAGAGGATTCCGTTAATTTCTTTTATGTAACAGTGAAGAATCTTATAACTACCTTTATACCATCCAAACAAATCAATAACACTACTTACCCTGCCTGGTATACTGCACCGTTAAAAAAGCTCATTAAGGAAAAAAACAAATATTCACGTAAGTTTAAAAAATATGGTAATAGAGCTGATCACGAATCATTTAATTTATTGCGTAATAGATTTAAGACATTAGAAAACAAATGCTACAAAATGTATATAATATCTGTTGAATCTTCAATTAAAAAAAATCCTAAGCTGTTTTGGGCTCATGTCAAGTCTAAGTCAAAATCAACGCAGATACCGTGTAACATTAAACATGGAACTTTGGAATTCTGCACTGGCGAAGCAATATGCAACGCTTTTTCAAATTATTTTCAATCGTCCTTTCGTCATTCCGATATAACCTCTTCGTCACAGTCGCTGGGTTTGTCTGACATACCATTACAAGAGAGTTGCTCCTCTATATCTTTTATTGAGGTGCAGGAAACCGATGTGTATAAGTTGTTAAAGAGTTTAGACCCATTAAAATCAGCAGGTCCTGACCAGTTACCATCTCGCTTTCTTATAAGCTGCTTGCAAACTCTAGTCAAGCCTATCTCAATCTTATTTAGACGCTCTCTTGCCGAGTGCTATATGCCCAGCATATGGAAACGTGCTTTCATTACACCAGTATATAAGAAAGGTTCTAGATCAGAGATTTCAAATTATAGGCCAATCTCAAAACTCTGCGTAATCGCTAAGGTTTTTGAGAAGATAGTTTATGATCAGATGTATCCGGCGCTGTCTCATTCTCTAAGTTCATGTCAACACGGCTTTGTAAGACGACGCTCAACGGTGTCTAATTTGGTTCTATTGAACAATTTTTTAACAGAAGCTATGGATGAGGGATGTCAGGTTGACGTCATATACACAGACTACAGTAAGGCTTTTGACCGAATTCAACACTATAGGCTTATTAAAAAGCTTAAGATGGTTGGCATATGTGGAGACTTACTTCGTTGGTTTGTCTCGTATATTGACAATCGCTGTCAGGCTGTCGTTATCAAAAACTACATTTCCAGCTGGGTCAAAATTCCTAGTGGTGTACCCCAAGGATCTTTGCTTGGCCCATTGCTGTTTAGTATTTTTGTGAATGACGTAGAACTGTGCATTCATTCATCTAAGCTTCTCTGCTTTGCAGATGATATGAAGATATTTGCGAAAATACCATCTTATGATGCAGCTAAATTGTTACAGGGTGATCTGATGCGGCTTGAAAAATACTGTGATGTGAACAAACTAGACCTTAATCCAACTAAGTGCACAGTTATGACTTTTAGTCGCAAAAGACACCTAATAACTTACAACTATACTTTACATCATCAAAGTCTTCAACGAGTCCATTCGATGCGTGATCTTGGGGTGACACATGATTCTAAGTTGCTGTTTGATGAACATATAAATGTTATAATAGCTAAAGCTACCAAAGCTCTTGGTTTTCTTTTTCGTAATGCTAAAGAATTTAATAACCCTATTACTTTTAAGATCCTTTATTGTTCGCTCGTACGTAGTAATTTGGAATATGCCTCTCAAGTATGGAACCCAAGATATGACACGTATATTAACAGATTAGAGAATATACAAAAAAAGTTTATTCGCTATTTGTGTTATCGCACCGGTACCCGTGATAGCTCCGCTACCTATGTCCAACTTTGTTTAAGGCATCGTCTACTGACACTAGAAAATCGACGGAATATAGCAGACATTGTGTATCTATTTAGAATTGCCTCGAACTCTATTGACTGTCCCGAGCTTCTGTCACTACTGAACTTGAGTGTCCCTACAAGAATTTTACGAAATTTTAAACCAATACACCTTTCAGCTTCAAATACAAATTACAGGCAAAACTCATACTTTTTGCGGGCGGGCAAGTGTTACAATAGTCTGTGCGAGGCGTGTGATTTTGATCTTTTCTGTTGTAACTGTGAATCGGTGAGAAAAAATCTTACTAAGTGGTTTTTTGAAACTTATTAATATTGAATATACCTACTACTACCTATTTATATTTATACTACCTACCTATTATACTTTTGGTGTGAAATGTCCTTGTTACTGTCACAGCTACTATGTTTGTAAGCGGTTCGATCGCAGTTTTGATCCTAGTTATACAAACATGTTTATTCTGTTAGCTCAATAATTTCCTTGCTATTTTAAGTCTATTAGTGTGAATCTGTCATTGGTTTTCTGATGTATAACTGCATAGCTACTCTTTTTTTGATACTGTTGATTCACCTAAGAAAAAAAAAAAAAATAAAAAAAAAAAAAAACATTGCATCGAACGATAGGCTAGGAGCCGACACGTAAAAGGCAGGATCTAATTGGAAATGACATTTGCAGGTCTTCCTAAATTTTTCGAAAATGTCTGTAAGTAAAATTACATCCGTTTTTAAATAAAGATCTGTGTATTGACCCAGAGTTTTAATATTGAATTCAGACCATACGGATTGTGCATAAACATAGTCTTCATTACTAATTATTTCCTTATTAAGCGCGCTGTAAAATTTTTCTTTTGGTGGAAGCGATCGCTCCTTGTAACGTTCAAAACTATCCATGTACTCGTAAGGATAGACTCCTTTACGGGTAAGGAGACAAAATTGGTGCTCATTTTGGAAAAAGTCATGTAAATACCGAAAATCTGATATTTGCATGGTCTTTGTCAATTTGTCTAAGCTAGTTCCCAAAAATTTTAATGAATCTACAAATCTCAGTTGAACGAATTCACTGTTTGAGACAGGAACAAATTTTGTAAAAGCAATATAGTTTTCTTTTGTTTTTGGTATTATTTTTATAGCTCCTGGCGCTTCGCCTAACTTCATAATAAACAAGTGGCAATCGTAACCCGCTAAGTTATGAAAAAATATCGGTATGAACGAAGGTTGGTTGTATTGCAAGTTACAAATACTATGTGCTGCCCCTCGGTATCGTCCGGTCAAATGATTATGATCGCGAACCCGGTCAGAAAATAAAAGATTACTGCAAATGTGACACCGGGTGGCACTTGAAAATTGTTTAGCATCATGTTCATCAAAAATCATTGTTCAATTTTTGCGCATTATTTTGTTTATCTTATTTACATCGCTATAAATAGATTCGATGAACATGTCAACGCAGTCTGACCCGCGATAAGAAACAAATCGGTTGTAACTTGAATCCTCCGTACACACAACGTGGTATGCAAAGGCGGCTGGTATATGACGATGTGAAGTTGATGTACAGCAAGTATCCGGCTGATCATCAGTTGGTTGTAACAGCTTCTCAAAATCAGCATATATCACAAAAGGCACGCTTTGTTTGCGCTCAAAATTTTTAAATTTAATCACTGATCCTCTGTTTGGTAACACTGTTACGACGCTTTCACAAATATGTCTATCTAGTTGTTCGGATGTAGTAAAAAAAATTAAACAAGTATCGCAAAAATATAACTTGCGGTGATGAGATGTTATTTGACTTCTAACAAGACGAGATAAGTCCCTGATCAGACAATAATGAGTTTTTCTACCTCTTTCGATCATAAGAATATGGATAGTAATTTTATTATCTTTGCTAGAGGATTGTGATTTGTATAGAGGACCTACTATATTTTTGTTATTTAAACCAAAAATTATGAATTTTAACCTTGGATTATTCTCTTCAAATATTTTTATATCGGAAAAAGTTATATGGTAAGATAAATTAGATGTGTTCAAAACAGTACTAAAATTTGGGTAAGAGGACACTCTCTCAGGGTGTCGAGATGCTGGATAAAGAGCTGCTGTTACCGCCCACAAAAACAACACTGATCTCTGTTTTTGATGTTTAGACAAGCTTTTTTATTTTTTATATGTTTTGGCAAATCGAGGAAACTAGAACCACCTAATGGTTGATGCTTATTAATATTGATTTCTAGGTATAGATTGCATAAAAAACTCCAACCACTGTCTTGGGTCTCGTACTCTTCTATTTTATTTTTAAGAGTACTTTGGACCACCTCAAATAAGTTCTCAAAGTCATAATTGCGATATAAAATTATATTTTTAGTTCCAAAAGATTTTGTTACTTCTCTGTTATCTGCGATCATCAAAAACTTAGAAAACAGTTCGAAGTTTGCCTTGATGGTGGTATGTTTTTGTAAAGATTCGTTTATAAGTTTTAGTATATTATTACGAATCGATTGCAAAAAAGAGTTCAAACATGCGAGCAGGTTCAGTTGCTGCGTCAACCCTGTAGGCTACGATCCGATTGCGAAACGCTGACTCTATCACTCGAACACCATCAATATTAATTGTTCCACTGCAATTATTTTGTTTATGTAAATTACTACGTAAATGACCTATCCATGACTTGTTCCTTACAAGTATGCCGCATACCACACAAAACGACATTACAATAAATTTAAATTGAACTTGTAGAATTTAATATGAAATACTTTAAAAGGCAGGCGTCTGTACCGGTATATCAAATAAAAATATAAGTTATTAATTTGTCAATCGAATAACGATAACTGAAATACTAATGTCGTTCAGGTAAATAACTAATTAAAATGAAAATAAAATATAAAATATAAAATTTATATAACGATAAACATTATTTAAAACTAATCTTATTTGAATAAAATTGGGGCTCGCTGCCCTCAAACGGAGAATACGCTTCCGTTAAAAAAGCCTGCAGCGTCTCCCAGGGTGAGGAGTGTTCGTCGCACTGGAGCTTCACACTAGCCAACGCGTCTTTGTAGCGCTCCTTAGGATCAGCTCTGGTCGCGTCGTCCGTATGGTAGACCTTTAGGTCTATGAAGAACTGGCCTTTGAGGTTTGCAGTTCGACGAGCCGTTCCATTCGACACGCGGCTTGTAAATGATGATAGTAGTTTTACTGGGGCGGACGAGCTCGATTCAGTTGCTGATTTCTTCTCCTCTAATCGCAAGATCTTGAAAAGATCTCGCTTAGGTTTGGCACTGCAAAGAAAACATTACAATTATTAACACACGTACATATGTTTACACATCAACATCTCTTAAGGGATAGATAGGAACATTCCAAAAACTATTTCAAACAACCTGCTTTGACCTGGCCCCCAACCGCGTAACACTCTCGCTTTCGATTGCTTTGAAGGCGAGGCCCTTATCTCGCTTTCTAATATAATATCGAAATATAATATCGAATAATATCGAAAGCTATAGCCTATAGCTTTCGATATTGCTTACATATTGCTTTCGAAATGACAAGATGACGCCTCCTCCTCGCCTCGCCTTCAAAGCGATCGAAAGCGAGAGCGTTAGGCGGTCGACCCCCTGATTAGATTAGTATAAAATAAATAAAAAACAACCAATAGAAAACCACATTATATAGATTGTTCTGAAAAAAATTAAGGAGTTCGATTAACAACAACATAAGTAAAATAATCATTCAAACACGATACAAATCTTATCTATTTGATAAACACATTTGTAGCGGTGCGGGAATCGAACCCGTGATCCTTAACATACATCTCAAAGTAGTAATCAGACTGGTTTAACATAGTTTATTTAAAGTGTTTAAATTAATCAAATACCTTTCAGGCGTTGAGGAGGTTTTGCGTTTGGTAGGCGCTTTTTTTTTCTTAGGCTCAACAACTAACGGCGCCGGCGCAGAGTACGATGATGCTGTTTCAAACTCGGAGTCAGACCTGAAATAAATAAATAATTATATTAGTACCATGAAACGATTTGTTTTTCACTGACATATGAACATGTACGAGATGTACGTTATAAGGAGATCGATGGTGCAGTGGTTAACGCGCCCGGTCTGCGAGTGCTGAGGTTAAGCAACTTCGCAAAGGCCGGTCATCGGATGGGTGACCAAAAGTTTATCATCTCGAGCTCCTCTATGCTTCGGAAGGCACGTAAAGCCGTTGGTCCCGGCTGCATTAGCAGTCGTCAACAATCACCAATCCGCACTGAGCCCGCGTGGTGGTTTATGGCTCGTTCTCCCTATCCATCCGTAGGAAAGGCTCGTGCCCCAGCAGTGGGGGCATAAAACGAGCTGATGATGATGATGATAACGTTATTTATGCTATCAACATGCCTTTCGAAACACGGAGGAGCTCGAGATGATAAATTTTTGGTCACCCATCAGGCGGCAAGCCTTTGCGAAAGTTGTTTAACTTTAGCAATTGCAGACCGAACGCTTTTAACAATTAATTTATTGAAAAATACATACCGCAGTAAAGGTGTCTGAACAGCAGCAGACTATCCAAAATGACAAATTTCTTCAATAAATATTCAACCATATGCCATTGACATAAAGTTCAAAGTATATTTAGAAAATTTTACATTTTGTGGTAGACTGATATGCAGGTATTTGTGTGTGTGTGTGTGTGTGTACATAATAAAACACTTACTCACATTTCCAAATATTTTGAGCAGGAAGAACAGGAAGTCACAATGCAGAAGTATCACTACTAGCAGCTAGAGCACCTTGAATGTAGATCACGAAATGAAGAAAAGCCGATTTTACAGGGTTTTTAAACCAAAAGTTACTTTTGTATACAATGATAACAAGTACTTTGAATTTGCTTTAGCATAACACACCTTTCGTGGTTTATGGCCTATATAATTTTTTATAAATATTGCATTTAATTATATTGTAACTTAAGACTTTTTAAAGTATTAGCTACTAATTTCGTCCAATCGCGATTACTTATTTATTGCAAATATTGCAAATATCAAAACGGGTTATTCCTATCAGCCATCCGCTTTTTCGACTTTTAGCGCCTCGGTGGTCGAGTGGCAAAACGCTCGGTCCGATACTCGAAGTTCAATTTCCAGGTCAGGCAAAGTGTGTTTCAGGTTTTTGTTGCATACCAGGGTTTGTGATGACCGACCCGAATTTGGCAGGAGTAGCGATTTAGCCATTACCCATCAATTGTAGCGATGACTTGACTTCAATGATGGAGACCTTTGTCCAGCAGCGGGACAGTTATAGGCTATTTACTAACTTTCTTTTAATCATGTTTACAAGTTTCATAATCATGTTTCTTCAATCAACATAATCTGCAAACGTAGGTAATTGATATCTATAATATACATATTATGCTCTTAATATTCTGTATTAAGATACTCCAGATGCATTTCAGTCGGGAAAAAAAATTAAAAGCGATTTGAGTTAAAATTGGAATACTTAATCACGACCACCATTAGCGTTGCCAATCACAAGATGCAATGGGAATATAACATTTTCATGTTGCGGTCAATTCATGAAATTTCAATGAAGCGTAATAAATTTGTTTAAAATATAACAAGATTTTTTGTGCATATTTTTAAATTTAAAATAAATATGATTTTAAACGACATCACATGCAGGTCACCATCTGGATTGTTTAGAGAATTCTCTCCGGACGCCCTCCAAACCAGAGAATAGTTCCAAGAAACCCATTGGCTAATAACATTGAATTATAATCCCAACAGCGTTAACCAATAAACAGGTATAACAATTATTGGATTATTTCTAGTACCTATAGCCCATTATTATTTTACTCTACACATATTGCTTTAGTAAGTTGCATAAAACTTTATATTTTTAGTGCCTGCAACATGACATGAAACAAACAAATGTATCATGTTGCTTGAATATAGGTATTGCAATGCATGCCTTGCGTTATTGGATTTTTGATGCCTGTGCGGGTTTCAACAAGTGTTGTGATGTTGCGTTTAAATATCGATAGTAATTTGGTTGCGATGATTGGCTTACCGCCCATCGCGTGTGCAGTTGTTCTCATCTAAATTTGGTAAAAGAGGACGTTCCAGATAAGTCTTTGAAAGAGCTTTTTCTATCCCTTTGGAGATATTACATCAAGTGAGCAAGTTTCTTATTTCAGAGTCAGATAATCACTAGAAAATTAGTGCATTAATGAAAATATTACATTAATTTAAATTATTATCATTTAGAATCATAAAGGTAACTACGAACCAGTATCATAAAGATCGAGCTATACTTAAAATTGAATTTCTTATGTCGTTGTACTATAGATTTGTTAAATTGTGAACAGTGACAACATCGTCAAAAACATGTTCGACATCGTAAACTTTAGAAAACAATATCTTCAACATCAGCAATATCAACAGTATTCAATCGATAACGATGGTTTTAAAATATTGAAATCAACGTTTTAATTATCGACATCACTAAGCACCCGGCAGTGAGCAACATTTATTCTACTATGCGGTGCGTGGTCTGGTGCACCAATTCTGTTAATATTTTACATCATTTTATATTTTAGTGTGAGAATTACGTTCATCACCAGTTCAAAAAAAAAACGTAAGTACTTACATCATATATAATTATATTAAGATGCCGCTGCATAGTATTGTTTTTCCCTAATCTATTTTACAACAATATAAAAAAATAATCGTGAGCCGGTGTCGAGGCAAAATAAAATAATATAACTACTTCCTTTCTTCCTGTTGATGTCGTAAAATGGGGTGTCTATTAGAATACAGATTTTTTTGATATCGAATTTCATTTTACCGAAAACTATTCCACGATTTTTAATATACTTTTTTTTCAATTCATCAAATTGTTAATCATCGCTGTTTCATATCATCGAAAAACGTTTCTTAAAAAAAATCTTTTAAGGTTGTTTTAATAACCAGAATAACGATATATCGAACTTACATTTCATAAAAGTATTAAGTTATCGATGAAACAATTCGTAAAAACATACTACAATATGTATCGGAACCCATAATACTTTTTCACTAACAAGTTTTTATCGCAGTAACGTTTCATCAAACGATGCATTCGCCTGTTGACGATAAATTGTGTTGCGGTCAGTTCTATATTAATATTTTATAGCGATTCAATCAAGAAAGAAGCGAGTACCGGTAAAAAGGCGTGCCAAGTATTAAAAGATAACATGCACGCAAGCATGCAGCATGCAAGCAAGCATACAGTATACAGCATGCAAGCAAGCATACAGCATGCAAGGAAACATGCAGCATGCAGCAGGCATGCAGCATGCAAGCAAGCATACATCATGCAAGTAAACATGCAGCATGCAGCAGGCATTGTTTCTGTCACGGCTCCGGCGCTGCGGGGCTCCGGCGGTCCCACGCGACCTTATCGTCGCAAATGGATGTAACGCTCACCGCCGCTTCGGCTTCGGCTGCGCCGGCCAGCCTCAGCCGCGGCGAGCGTTGCGTCCACCTGGGGGTCGACCGCCTAACACTCTCGCTTTCGATTGCTTTGAAGGCGAGGCGAGGAGGAGGCGTCATCTTGTCATTTCGAAAGCAATATGAAAGCAATATCGAAAGCTATAGGCTACAGCTTTCGATATTATTCGATATTATATTTCGATATTATATTAGAAAGCGAGGCGAGGGCTTCGCCTACAAAGCGATCGAAAGCGAGAGTGTTACGCGGTTGGGGGGCTGGACCGTGAACCAGGCCACTTGCAGACAGCGTTACGCCAACATCGGTTTGGCTATCACCGTCAACATGCTGTGCTCCGGCTGGCTCGACGTCGGCGGTCGCGACCCTGCTCCTCAGCTCGCGGGCCGCCTCGCCCCTCCGCGCCTACGCGCTTTTAAATTGCACTCTAGCGTAGGGCAGACAAGACTACGTGGAGTCGGTTTTGCAGCGATTCGTTTCTGTCAATGATTTGACTTTAGTAGCGCAATATTACAGAAATCACAACGTGTTAACTTTTTTAAACAATATTAATAATTTAAAATTAATAACTCACATTGATGATGATAAGTATTGTATCCCGTAAAGTAGAGGACGAGGAAAATGATAAACGTCGGGTTTCAAAGTGCCTGAATGAAAGAAATGCCTTTACTAAGTTGTTTTGCATTAAATCCCGTTTAAATATGTGAACTTTGTTAGTATTTTGTATTTTCGATGTACAATGACTTAAGTGAAGTGAAATTTGATGTAACCGACTATTTTGCGAACTGAAACTTACGTGGAAACAAAATTATAAGAAACGAAATATCGATCTAACAATATATCGATGAAATAAAAAAAAACGAAAAAAAAAATACGATGAAGTGAGTTTAGTGATAAAAACTATTCGAGAAAATAAATATGCGATGTAATGAGATTCGCGGAATTGTTCATTAATGAATAAAAACATCGGTGAATAGTGTTATGGGAAATGAAATTCGATCAAATTAATTGCGATAAAGTGACGGTTTCCCCGTAAAATGAGACTAAAAGACGAACAGCTTTATCACCTGGGAGCAACTGCAAGTTGTGATTTTTGGTTATTACTATCGAACACGTGCGCAGTTTTCCCTTATCCGATGCAGGTTAAAAGACGTGTTCAAAACAAGTTTTTGAAACACCTCTTGTCTAGCCTTTTATAAAATTATCGAAAAAATGTCCGAGTGTTGGATCTTTATCCTTCCTCGCCTTTAACTTTTTTTATAGTCGAATTACTTATGACCTGTGAGATAACAATAATAATAATCATGTTTTTCTTTTGTTTGCTGGCTGATTCTAAAGAAAGGATAAGGCTGGGTACTGAAAATCACATTCGTGTGAGTACCTACAGTCCTTCGAAAATCTTAAAGGTATCTAATTTATTTTTTTAAAACAGATAGTCTTGTTGTTGTATGTTTTTCTATATATGTATGTATATATATATTTTTTTCTCGTTTTGTTTCAAGCCTCACTGCTCTTAAATAGTATAATGACTTAATTGTCGGTATGCTATTAAAATTTTATTGAGGTTTTATAAATAATTAAAAAACGTAACAATAAAGAGTATAATATAGTTTTTATAATAACTTAAACTATAAAAATAACTTTATTTATTGTTTTTCAGCTATGAAGACCGCTCCGGGCGAAGTTGGCCTCCGCGTCGGTTCCTTCAGAAGAGTTTTCGTCATTGCTGCTATGAAAATTAAATTGTAAATGTAAAATAAAAATTTAGATATAAGAACCTTATATAGAAAATAAACAAATACGCTTATATAATATCTCAAGGTAACTTGTAAATTACCTTGAGATATTTTCGGTTGGTTTTATTGGTATTTTTGGTATATCAAAGGTAAAGGTTTTTTAAAAGGTAAAAGGTATGATTAGTTAGTCTTAAAGCAATCGGCTCCTAATCATACGACTTTGGAGGATACTTCACCATGAGTTCCTCGAGGCAATCGGTCCTTAGTCGTTACAGAACATAAATCCGAGCTAAAGTAATATGTATGTTAGGTTCCAACTGTATGGCTATGGGGAACTCCTACCTTGGTACTTCCCGAGGCAATCGGCTCATAGTCATTCGACTTTGGAGGATACTTCACCATGAGTTCCTCGAGGCAATCGGTCCTTAGTCGTTACAGAACAAAAGTTTAAGATCGCGTTTAACAATCAAACATAAATCCGAGCTAAAGTAATATGTATGTTAGGTTCCAACTGTATGGCTATGGGGAACTCCTACCTTGGTACTTCCCGAGGCAATCGGCTCATAGTCATTCGACTTTGGAGGATACTTCACCATGAGTTCCTCGAGGCAATCGGTCCTTAGTCGTTACAGAACAAAAGTTTAAGATCGCGTTTAACAATCAAACATAAATCCGAGCTAAAGTAATATGTATGTTAGGTTCCATCTTTTGCCTTTCAAATCTAGAATGATCTTTTTTGTAAATATTTTAGTGTGTGGAAGTGGATGGAATAAACGCGAAATCTGTTCATGTCAAATCTATTTATAATATTGGGTGTTCTATCCCACCGCAAGAGAGTGGAGGCAAACGAACGTTTGCCGACACGAACGAGGGGTGGGATAGAATGCCCAATATTATACTACTTAATTATTAAAAGGAAGTTATATCTTTTGAATTGTTGACTGTCGCCAACAGTTCAGAAGTGGGATCGTAAGGATAAAAACAAAAAAGTCCTCTCACGCCTACAAAATGTAAGTAATGTGCAACCCTGTAGCTTACAAACGTAATTAACATAATATATAATTAATTACCTACGACCTTAAACTCAAAAGAACATAATCGCAAATGCAAAATGGTGGGGCATTACCAAACTAAAATATTGAATTATCTAATAGAATTTAGAATGGAATTGAAAAGAAATTGAAATACTCTGTTTTCTATTCAATTAATTGCATCTTGTCCTTTTGCTTAAAATACTTACATACAAGTGTGAGCAAAGTAAAGACTTCTCTGTAGCGCCTAGGTACTTTTTGTCATTTTGTTTTTTTATGTAATAATTATTTGTTGTTGTTTTATTTTTATTATTTATAATTAAGAGGCAACTACAAATCGATTGCATGAAGGCAATGTAGTTTGCAGCATGCAGAATGCAAATTGCACAATTTTCTATTTTATAAACTTACTACAAGAATCGAACGGAGACTATGAAGAAGGTTTCTTACTAAACAGTAAAATTGCTCCAAGGAACTTAACAATTAAGTTACCATTGTTTCGTTTTACCCAGTATACCTATTTTTGGCTAAAAATGAACTCTTACATGAAATGTGTTAAATTGCCATGAAGTACAAATATTAGTAAATGGTATTGGAGATAATGAACAATAAGAGAATTCAATAATACAAGAGTACCTAATATTAAGGAAATAAAATAATAAATAATCAACTTCATAAAATTTATTCATGATAAAGGCAGCATACAATAGTCAGTTATATTAAAATTTAATATTGAAAGTCAGTAAAATTAAATTTTGTATATAACTGTCCCACTGCTGGGCAAAGGCTTCCATCATAGAAATCAATCAAAGTCATCACTACAATAATTACCTATATATGGGTACCTAATGGCATAATTACCACTATGCTTGCCACTTTAAAGTCAACTATATGATAAACTTTTATTGAGAATTTGAGACTAGCATTAGACGCCGATGATAATGGTGTGGTTCTAATCATTTTCCAATCTTATTATGATTTTGCAACCACCACTTTATTGTGTTGATTATATTTGTTTCGTCATATGTTTTGACTCGCTTGACATTGCCGAGTGTCTTTTGTGTCATACATGAATTCACTGTTCGTTTCGGTTTGGGCACTTTGTGTAAAACTTCTTCGAAACGAGAGGTTTGACTTCACAAAACAAATTTAGGACGATGGAACCACTGAAACAAAGGTTTACAGGTAAAATTAACTAAATCAACAAAAATACAACAGAATACAAAAAATAAACATATACTTTTAAAAATAGTTCTTGATGTGACCAACAAAGGGACCTAGGCACATACAGCCTTATGGGTAGTCCATTCCATGATGACTTGGGTTGAATTTACTTATTAAACACTTGACTGTTATTTGAAACTTTATTATATGAGATAGGCCCCTATCTGTTTCCTGGCTCTTTGCCTCTTTCTACCGTATAGCCCTCTCTCGCTCGCACATCTGACGTCACTCAACGGCTCCTGGGTGGATTCGCGTTTTGGATTTTTTCTGATTTATTTTGAAGCCTTTTTGTAAATTAATCTGAAATGCGTGCAAAGTTTCAAAAATCGAAAGAAGTACTATTAAGTAAGATCTGGATAACAAAGGCACTCTTTTTTAATCAAGAATTTAGATAATATTTGATCTCAAAAAATAATAAGAGAAATGGTAATGACGTTAGGCTAATGGCAATGATTTTTTGAGGATGGTAATGATTAGGAATGCTTGGTAATGACGAGCTTTTACGGCAAAAATAATAATTAAGTACCTGATACCTATTTTAGAAGACATACCTATGTATTTTTTTCATATATAAGTAGTTGCTAACTTGTAAATAAAACACTTACTTATAAATTTGTAAAGTTTAATAACACAAAAATTAAAATTCAACAAATCTCGTAACAAACACAATCTCGGTCTTTAATTTAACTATGCTATCATGGCTCAATCCAACTCGCCGAAATTAATCTACTCTTATGGCACGTATTAAGTTGTTAAGTAGGTAACTAAATTTTAACTTAACTTTAAGTGATTAATTGCATGTAAACACAGAATTCAGTAGCAAGTTGCAAGTTAAAATTTAGCTAACAACTAAACAAGATATTTAGAATTTTGTCTATTTTTCGGTTAAGTTGGTGGGCGGGGCTTGTCACTTGACACGTTTGAAAAGGCACAATATTAGTTAAATGCAGAAGTGTAGTGAGCGACGCGCTCGGGTTCAATTTTATTGTTCGTATTAAAATATTGACACATTAACATATTTACACGATTTAGAAACTCTACAAAAATGAGATAGACTGCGAAAACTATTGCCAGTATTGAGAAAATATATTGTAATATGTAATTTTAATTTTGCATCTAATGCACATCGCATTACAGTATCTTTTTTCTGTATTTCGTTTTCCACTTTAGATAACAAGTAAATAAAAGAGTCTTCTGCCATGCGTGACGCATTAAAATATACTTGTTATTAAATCTTCATTCGCTAGCTCCTCGAACAAAGTGGCACTTGATCCTTGGCCATACTGATCTCTTCTATTTATTCAATTTCTCACCCAGTTTTTTGGGTATGGTTATTTCCCTAATTATTTCATCTTTGACTTCATAACAAATTTAGCACAGAATTTACGACTTCATTACGTGGTTGATCGTCCATCTTGAGTGAACTAAGCAAACTAATTACTTAAATATGTATGGACATATACTTAAATATAAGCCACATAAAATTAAGTTTAAATTTAGTTACCTACTTAACAACTTAAAACGTGTAAATCAGCCATTACTCTGTAAGCCCTATTCAATGTCGACAACTACGTCATCAACATCCGATCTAAATATTTTTACAAATATTGAAAGATCCGTTAAGAATTAGGCAAGCTATATTTATGATTACATATACATATAATTTTACGCAAATAGTGTGGTAGTGCACCTGACCCGGCATGTCATGGGGTGCGAATTCCCTTCGTGGAAATTTTTTCAGCACTGTCTTTTTTCACATATCTAATAGTTTCAATAGTAAGTAGGTAGAGCTCGATGGCGCAGTGGTTAACGCGCCCGGTCTGCGAGTGCTGAGGTTAAGCAACATTCGCAAAGGCCGGTCATCGGATGGGTGACCAAAAATTATTATCTCGAGCTCCTCCGTGCTTCGTAAGGCACGTTAAGCCGTTGGTCCCGGCTGCATTAGCAGTCGTTAACAACCACCAATCCGCACTGGGCCCGCGTGGTGGTTTATGGCCCGTTCTCCCTATCCATCCATAGGGAAGGCTCGTGCCCCAGCAGTGGGGACGTAAATGAGCTGATGATGAATAGTTTCAATATGTAGTACTATGTAATATTGAAGTTTCATTTTTGAAAACGGCAACTACCTGAAATAAAATATTATTTTGTATGATGTATTTTTAAAGTTAAAATATGTTTAGAGTATGTATGCATAAACCCACGACTATTATTCCCCAAAAGGTGGTTAGAGATCATATCCTATCCAAGCCATGGTTTGGATCAATGTCCACTTTTAGCAAATGTAGCGACCTTGTTGTTAATTATGCAAAGGAAGTGTCAGGATGCTGGCCAATCGCCTTTTTTGATGCACTGGCGCATAATCTCGATTCACCACTTACGAATGCTGACAAGAAAAGCTGGCTATTATAATACTATAATCCAGACAAGCACGGATAATTTAATATTTTTAGCAAATTAAAATAAAGATAACGCACAAAAAAACCCATTCAACTTCCAGCTGGTATTTCGGTTATTTTAAAGCATGAAAGCAAACAACGTTTTAAGTAAAATAGAACAAATTGCTACTAATAAGAAATTTTGAAACTTTGAATTCATCATTCCCATTAACATAACGTCATTACCATCAACACAAATCAAACGGTAATGATGATGATGGTAATGACAAACGTAGTGTTTTTTTTTAACAAATCGTGAATTCTTAGCGCTACTATTTTGTGACCGCCTTTTTGAGAATTTGTCCTGGGAGTCACAATAAGTTCTAATACTAACAATTATACTTAATTTATAATTACCTAGAAAACGTATTTACCGGTAATGATGGAAATACGTGACAACCATTTCCTGGACATATGATTTGTAACAAAAAAAGTATTTAAAGAGCACTCACCGTGACGTGCGCTGTGGTACATTTTGTGCAAGCGACTGAGGAGAGTGGTGGGCACGGGGACAGTAAGATACATCACGTAGATCTTTCAAGAAAGTAAATTTGACGTTAGCGCGATGGTAATGACGAATTTCTGTTACAAACTTTTGAAATTTCGTTTTGACTATTATGCTGTTCTGAATTATAAACGCTATTTATTATGTTGTTTACGGTAAAATACAGATTACTAAACGTTTGAAAAAATCGGGTTTGGCGATCATAATTATTGAAATATATATTTTGAAAGTTTTGTGCACATATATTTTCTTTAGATGGTAATGATGTTTTACTCAGTTTTAATTAAATTAGAAAATGAGTTTTTAGAACACAAGGTTCGTAACTGTGTCACCTTACGTTAAATTATGTTTAAAACCTCGCCTAAACAAAAAAAGTAACTGAAAAATGAGGTAGAATTTCTAATCAACTAGAAATAGTTTTTTTCCATGTTTCGCGAAATGACCCTCCTACCAGCCCCCCAACCGCCTAACTCTCTCGCTTTCGATCGCTTTGAAGGCGAGGCCCTCGCCTCGCCTTCTAATATAATATCGAAAGCTATAGCCTATAGCTTTCGATATTGCTTTCATATTCCTTTCGAAATGACAAGATGACGCCTCCTCCTCGCCTCGCCCTCAAAGCGATCGAAAGCGAGAGAGTTAGGCGGTCGGCCCCCAGGCAGGCATGCCATGGGCATTGCTAGTTTGCCTCTTTGGCGTCTTGTTTCCTGCAGCGCACGGACGTGCTTCAACGGGTATCCAGTGAGTAGATATTAATCTTCCTATAAAATAATCATTTTTGATACCCTAGCCTCTCTTTACAATATTATAGAATACTAAATTCTATTTGTAACGTAAATGTTTCTTTTAAACATTAAAATTTTGAATACTATTACACTCACCTTTTAAAACAAGGTGAAACAGATTTCAAAATATATGTCCTTTTATAATAATAAGTGATTAACGGTGTTACCGTTCGATTTTCAGTTTATGCCTACCTACCCTCTTTTAGTGTAAGTTTTCTTTCAGTGGTTTTTTCTAGTGAATTCATGGATCAGTGAATTGAAAATGAACATTTTAAAGCCAAAGTCTTTAAAGTAAACATTTATTGCTAAATGAACAGCACAATACAGAAAACATCAAAACACAGTCTTTACAATAAATTAACGTAAAAATTAGCGTCGCGACGAGAGTCGCGGAGGATTCGCTTATTCCGACCGTTCCCGTCGGCGACCGGAGGGCTCTCTGTTGCTAGCCTGCGGACCGTGCGCTATGGCGCGAGGCGCGGGATGCGGGCGGAGGAATGAGGTGGGACGGTGCGTGTAGGCAAATAGGTAAGAGCGCGGCACTGCGCCTACGCTGCGTAGCAACAACATATTTCCCGCGTTATATTCTTCCCTCTAGCCTAACTAAGTGTCCTCACAGTTGGGCTAGTCTAAATACCTACGCGGCCTACCTCGTTTACGTTTCTCCCTAAGGGGAGGCTCTACTTGTCCGGTAAAGGGCGTGAGGTGCGAAACGTGATATTTTCCTACATTCTTGCAGGTTTGAACGTTCTCCAGACCGAAAGTGGTTGGGCTTATGATTTTACCGATTTTGTATGGGCCGTCTCGACGTGGTATGAACTTAGCAGTCTGTCCGCGACCTGCATCGTTCGGTCCTTGCGTTTTAAGCAAGACGAGGTCACCTACCTTATACTCTGGTGGCGTCCTCCGCTTCTGATCAGCATACTCTTTCTGGACGGCCTGCGCCTTCTCATGGGTGTCCCTAGCATCGTCCATGGTTGCAGCCATTTTCTTCAAGTAAGGTGTGATGCTGGGCACGAAGTTATCGTTCTCTACGATAGCCCTCATGTCTGTCGCAGAATCGGAAGGATTTCGCAGCTCTCTACCAAAAGTTAGGTATGCCGGCGAAAACCCTGTACTGCTGGTAATCGCGGAGTTCATGGCGAATCTAATCACGGCGAGGTGTAAATCCCAGGTGGTATGGTCTTGACTTACGAGCATAGCCAGCTGAGGTTTTAAATCCCTATTCTTCCGTTCTATCGGATTGGCCTCTGGATGGTAGTAAGGCGTGAGCGACTGACTGATCCCTAAAACATGGCAGACCTGTTGCATCACTTCGCTCACGAACTGCACGCCGTTATCACTGATGAGGCGGCGCGGTACTCCATACCTTAGAAAAACCTCATTCGCCAGAGTCTGAGCACACTCAACGCTGGTGGCACTCGCTAAAGGAAATAATTCCACCCAGCGCGAGCAGACATCTTCTACAATCAATACCCACCTGTTCTTTTTAGCTGTCTCTACAAGGGGGCCAAACAGATCGATGGAGACTACCTCAAATCTCCTTGACACAGCAGGGGTTTGCAGCAGCCCTGCTGGCTTGCGGTTGTCAGCTTTATACCTCTGACAAGGCACGCACTCCTTTATATAGTTTGTGATAAACGTGCGCATGCCAGGCCAATAATATCTTGCGCGAACACGGCTTAACGTGCGCTCTACGCCAAAATGGCCGGCAGTAGGCGCGTCGTGAAGGTCGGCCATGACTTTCCTGCGTTCTTGCTCAGGCACAACTGTGCAGCAATCCTCTCCGTCGTCTGACTCCAAGCTATACCTGTAAAGGATACCATCTGATATGGTGTATCCGCGGTCGGACCATGGTCTCCCCCTAGAGGGTTCGTCGGACTCCAGGTCTTCGATTATTTTGCGAACCTCTGGGTCCAGAAGTTGATTATCGCGGATGTCACTACCGTTCCTCTTCGGCATATCAATGACCGTCCTGCACAACTTACACTCATCCTGGTCCTGTGACGAAACGGGTCGCGATAGTGTATCAGCAACCACGTTCGAGCGCCCGGGTGTGTATTCGATGCTAAGGTCGAACTCTTGCAATGTTAGGGCCCACCTGGCCAGGCGACCGCTGGGTGACCTTTGACTCATTAACCATCGCAGCGGCTGGTGATCCGTCCTAACTATAACCTTCGCGGTCTCTACATAACCGCGGAACTTACCAAGTGCCCACACGACGGCGAGTGCCTCTCGCTCGGTCGTGGAGTAGTTTCTCTCGGCGCTGGTGAGGAGACGACTCGCGTACTCAATGGGTCTTTCTTCGTGTCCCTCCCCCTGCATCAGAACAGCCCCAAGACAGTATGCACTACTGTCAGTACAAAGAACGAATGGCTTCGACTCATCCGCCTGACAGAGGATAGGAGCAGATACAAGGAGAGACTTAATGCGCTCAAACGCTTTTTGTTGCTCGGCGTCCCATCGCCAAGCACTAGACTTTTTTAGGAGATTACTAAGAGGTCTGGCGACTTCCGCGTAATTAACAATAAACCGTCGGAACCAACTCGACGTTTGTAAAAAACACTTTAGTTGTTTAACGTTTTGCGGGGCGACCATATTATCGATAGCCATAGTCTTATCAGGATCCACCTGGATTCCACCTGGAACAATGAGGTGGCCTAGGAATTTGACGGATTCCCTCGCAAAACAACTCTTGTCTCTATTGACTCTTAGCTTAAACATAGCCAGTCGATCGAAGACTGCTTCCAGATCTGCCAGGTGCCTCTCGAAAGGTCCAGGTGATAGCAGGATCAGATCATCAAGATAAGTGAGGAGTTCCACTTCCTTCAGGTTAGAACGGAACCGGTCCATCAGCCTTTGGAAAGTAGCACCAGAATTCCGCAGACCCATCGGCATCCGCTTAAATCTAAAGGTTCCAAGAGGCGTCGTGAACGCGGTCTTGTCCTGGTCTTCTACGCAGACGCTGACCTGATGGTAGCCTGAACGCAGGTCGAGTGTAGTCATATACTCACTCGTTTTGGCCGCGTGCAGGATGTCCTCGATGCGTGGGAGCGGGTACCGATCCGGTTCTGTTACGGCGTTGAGTTTCCGGTAGTCAATGCAGAGCCTCAAACTTCCATCTTTCTTACCCACAAGAACTACGTTGGAAGCCCACGGGGACTCGCACTCTTCAATAACATCATCTCGCAGCAGCTTATCCAGCTCCTTCTGCAGGGACTCTTTTCGATTTTGTGACATCCTGTATGGTGGACAAGCAATGGGTTCCTGTTGTGGACTAACCTTTATTCGGTGCGTGGCGAACTCTGTAGCTGGTCCGTCACGTGCAAACTGTGGCGCGCGCTCATTAATAAAATCATCGAGTGTATGTCGTTGCTCTGGGGTTAACTTCGAACCTTCATCCGAGCGCAACGTTAACTCCATAGATGCGGCGCGCATTAGGTTTGTATCATTCGAGCTAAGATTATAAGAATAAACAAAATCATAAGAGTGTCCGGGACTGTCCGAGAACGTCCATGTGCGCCGGGCAACGTCTAATACCATGCCGGCCCGGGCTAAAAAGTCTATACCTAAAAGCGTTCTCGTTTCATCGCCAGGCAACACCAACAGTTGACACAAAACCCTACGACCTCCTATAATAATATCTACCTCGGCTGTCAACAAGTCCCTCCAACCTTGTGTTCCGTCAGCCAGGTGTACGTAACGTTTAGTTTCACTAAACGGGACTCCCGAGTCCGTTAAAACTCGGTATAAAAGCGGACTCGCAAGGCTGTGCGTAGCGCCGGTATCTACAATCGCTACCCCGTGACGACCCATAACGTTAATATTTACCATCGGGTTGGATTCGCGCGTGCTACTATTTGTTAATTGTACGCATAAACCCGTACCAACGTTACTGTTGCCATCATAACATTCGTCTACGTTCATATTATTAAACGACGTTTTGTTTGTGTCGGGTTTTGTAATTGTTTTGGTGCACGTATCGCATTTTGACCTCACTACACCCTGCTTCCCACAACCATAACACCGTAAACCTTTTTGCGTACTATCGCTAGTTGAGCCCTTACCTATACTCGTAAACTTTTCGCGATTACGACACTCATCGCTTACATGGCCGAACAGTTTGCAATGACTACAACGCGGTCTACTCCTGTTGTTGGTATTGTTGCTACGCACTGCAGTCGCGCAAGGGATCGGTGAACTCGATCGCGTGAGATTGCGACCGGTGGTAGCACTACTACTCGTACTACAACTCGTACTATTGTTATTAAGGGAATTGGTTACCTTACATCCATGGGCCTTATACGTATCCTCCGCGATCCTTGTCCTATACATTAGTTCGTCTAAGTTATGAACACTATCACGGGGCACTCTTTTCATTACCCGTCTATGCAATAGCCCGTAACACATGTCCAATTGCATTACATCGTCGATTTTGTAAGGAAGCTTAGCTAGCAACGCGCGCACTTTACATAAGAACGTTTCCGCGCGTTCATCTTCCCGTTGTTCGGCGGCGTAAATTCGACGTAGAATCTGATGCGCGGGCTGCGCCACGCCGTAGATCGCGCGGAGGCGGGCGATGGCGTCTGACCACGAAGTCACCGACGCCTTGACGCCGCGCCACCATACTGCCGCATCAGCTTCCAGCAACATCGGTAATCCTCGCAAGGCGTGGTCGTCGCTCACCGCTGCGCACTCTTTGAAGATCTCGACGGCGTCTAAGAACGCTTCTAGGACCTCGGCGTCTTGGGATGAACCGTCGAACCGTGCCGTGCACTTAGTAAAGTTAGCGCCGGCGCTGGCGCTGCTGGTGGCGACGCTTTCGCTGCTCGCCTTCGTCGTTGGAGAGACCCCCACTGGGGTGGAAGCCCTAAACTCGCCGGTGGACGTCATCAAAGAGTTGATGAGGCTTCTGTTGGCTTCTGTTTGCGCACGCGTGATCGTATCGATCAGCGTGGATAAGAACTGTTCCGTAGGCAGCTGGAACGCCGGTTGCTGGGTCGGCCTCACGCCGGCACTCGCGGGTTCATCAGCACGGCCGTGCTCAACGATGCTGTCCTCTTCTTCGGCGAGTGTGATGTCAACCCCTTCTTCTCCTTGCTGTTGACGGAGCGCTTCTCCTCTCCTCGTTATCGGCATCTTCACTAGTGATGATAACTCGTAGGGCAGGATAGAATGTCCGTTCTTCTGAACAAGGTAGGTAACGGTTGATGTCAACTTGATCACTTACACACCGGTTCACAGTTCGTAGGTATCTAGGTATATCTTCGAAACACGCGGTTCGAGCCACAAGTATGGGCGTCAGTTTAAAGCCAAAGTCTTTAAAGTAAACATTTATTGCTAAATGAACAGCACAATACAGAAAACATCAAAACACAGTCTTTACAATAAATTACCGTAAAAATTAGCGTCGCGACGAGAGTCGCGGAGGATTCGCTTATTCCGACCGTTCCCGTCGGCGACCGGAGGGCTCTCTGTTGCTAGCCTGCGGACCGTGCGCTATGGCGCGAGGCGCGGGATGCGGGCGGAGGAATGAGGTGGGACGGTGCGTGTAGGCAAATAGGTAAGAGCGCGGCACTGCGCCTACGCTGCGTAGCAACAACATATTTCCCGCGTTATAACATTACTAATGTTGAATGTGTACGGAAAAATTGTTTATCTACACTAATGTTGTAACATTCTACTTATGTTTCCAATACTTGACTTATAATTACTACTGTTATAGCGCAGACAACAAAACACTCAATTTAAGCAATTTCGCATGATGGTATAATATCCACATCGATATCGTAAAATCTCATTATAACATCAATAAAACGCGACCAATTAACCTGGCGAGCCTTATGTCAAAATCCTCATACAAGTTGTATAAAATTTTGATATTAGGCTGCCTTTTGAAAACAGTTGGGTTATAAGTGAAAACTTCGTCGAAACTACTAAACTTACATACACAAAACTCTTTGGTAAGATCTTGTGCCAATTGAATAAAAAAAGAACAGCGCGCACTCGCTCCTGATTGGCCCTGCGCGCGCAGCTGCGCTCTCATTGGTTATTGGATGGTGGATGGATTGGTTTGGTTGGTAATTAACATTAACTTTCAAAATTGTACCATCCAAAATTTGAACAATTATTATAAATAAACTATTGTCAGCTTTTACTCTTGTTGTTTGACTAATTGCATTAGTGAAGATAAAGTAGTGTATGCAACTGCATATAACACGGGTATTAAAACACTCGTTACTATTATGAAACTCGCTGCGCTCGTTTCATAAACTCACACTCGTGTTTTAATACCCTTCATTATATGACAGTTGCATAAACTACTATAATAAAGTTCGAAGTGATATTATGGCAAATGGATCTCGTAATATGACTAAGAAACATTCTCTTGTTTTAGTGTGGATTTAACAAGTAAAACGAGTAACTTGGGATTATTTCATGTATTCACATGGAGTACATAAAGCAGAGATGATTGACACATTTAGACACTGTGGCCATGTGTTCTCATTGTCAAAACCAAGTAGTTTTAACACCCCCCCCGCAATGAGAACACCCTGTATATATGCTCCAAACCTACCTATTAACTACTACCTATTACTCACTTATTTTTTTTTCTTTTGTTTTGTACAATCGAACCAACTGAATCATGACCCACCATAAGCTTATTTTGCTAAACCCCTTAAATGCAAGTAGGTCGAAATTCGCTTGAAGATTTATTTCCTTGGTAACGAACTTGTTATCATTTGATTAGACACTGACATTTACTGAGTGCACTGTTAAATAAATCGGACAGTATCGACTAAGCTCGTATATGAAAAAGAAGAGATGATGTTACTGTCTTTATCTGTATTACGTAGCTAAGTATAGGAAGTTTTCTACGAACGTAATGGTGCCACTTCACTTGGCCGTATTAAATTTGCTCAACTATTAGTCGCATTTATTTCTCTAGAATATAAAATCAAAAATAATGCAGTCATGTTTGGGCAAATACGGCCAAGTGAAGTGCCAGCATACACTTTAGATTAATTCATTAACAGGTTTCAATCACGTCATTTCTATAAGTATTTTAAGGACAGAAACATGCCATTGTTGGTCTTTCAAGCTATATAAGTAAAGAGTAATAAAATTTGTGAAATGAAAAAAACTTTATTTAATCTTTAACAGAACTTATTTAAATTATAAGATTCAGTATCTAAAACCTAGTGTGTGCACCATCGTTATCGATAATGGCTTGTAATCGGTCACGCATTGACCCTATTAGACGACTGCAAATGTCGCTGTCTCTCAAGTAATCCCAAATTTCGTTACAATGTTGCTCAATTGCTTCTTTTGTTCTCTCGTTTCTGTTATCCCACATTTGGCCCATCAAACCTCACAAATTTTCTATTGGGTTGAGGTCTAGGGATCTACTCGGCCATGGAATCAAAGTAACTTCATCATTATGCAGATCAAACCAATTTGAGACCCTGGCAGTATGCACTCGACAGTTGTCATGAACGTAGGAAAATACTGGCACATCTTCACGCGGGTAAACTGTTCGCACTGTCGGTAACATAGATTCTTCTAATAGATCGACATACTTCATTGCGTTTTGCCGAGAAGAAATATGGACAAGCTCACCTACTCCTCCGATACCCATCCACGCCCACATATTCGCTGAAATTCGACCGGATAACTGATTAGACACGACGTGATCGTCTGTGTACCGCGTGTTATCGTAACGCCACAAAGTTAAGCGACCGTGTTGAGAAGATCGAAATGTTTTTTCGTCTGTAAATATAGTGTTAGTCCAGTCGTAGTCTAATAAGCGTTTGCAAAATTCGTTCTCGCTGTTTTATGATCATCCGTTAAGGCTACTTTCTCAGCATAATGTCTGTAATGCAGTCCAGTGCCGTGCATATATTTGCATACATTATATTGTATAATTACTTATGTGTTTTATTGACTCTCCCTTTAATTTTAAACTACATGATAAACTCCTAAAAATACGTACCGTTTGGATTTGGCGGTGCTTGTCCTATTGCAAAGATCGTGTTTAAAGACTCCTCATTTAATTTTTAAACTTCATGACGAACTCCTAAAAGTACGTATACTTACCGTTTGGATGTGGCGGTACTTGTTCTATTGTAAAGATCCGATAACTCGACGGGCTGGCGCAGTGACTATTTCTAGTTAGGTTAATTTATAATACGAGTTTTTTCTAAATTAATCAACCTAAATCTGATGACTAAATATGATGCCCATGGAGAAAATAGCCATTATCTGGTACCATGTAACGCTAAGATGAAAAGGCCTAATTTTGGGATCATGATAAAAAGTGTATTTTCTCCCGCATATATTTTTAAAGGAGGGACTTATCCTTAAATTATTAAAATTATGGTCAACCTTTACAGTCGTGGTCCATTGTAAAATCTTCAATGTTCTCTAAAACTATTGAAGTACTGGTGTTAATTGGTAAATGAGGCATTTGGCATGACTAAATAACTTAGAATCTCTGTTTAATTTATATTTTCATGCACGATTCACGATGATTTTAGAAGTTTAGATCGTGGTAGCTCAGTTCACCCATTGTCAAATAAATAATTGCTTATACCTTCGTCCCGATTATCATTTTTAGTTGTTTTATGTATTTGTTGCTGTCACATATGTCGTCACATTGGTTTGGAATGGTCATCTTTTCGGTACATTCATGCGATTATGCAGAAAAGACGATTTTTGACATTTTAACCTCAAAATCCATGTAGATTGAGGGCCCACCGAAATTGATCCATCCTTCTTCCAGGAATCCGGTACAATGAATTTAAAGGCTAAAATAAGGTTTCATATCTCCGTCATAATAGCTCCAGGTAGGCAAATCAGCATTCTGTGAGGTGGACCCTCAGTTCACATGTTCACCAATTCAAACCAAGCCATTTTGGCTCAGTCCGCCCGAACGTCACGTCTGTTGTTAAGATCAAGCGCTAGTGCAAACATCTACGACAATTAATTACAATATGACGGTTTGTGCAATCAATGGGTGTCACAATGCATCGCATAAGGACAAAAAAGCTTTTAACATAACATTTCATACGTAAGTATTACAAATTGACTTGTATTGGGCTAAATATTTACCACTTTTAAAAATAAAATTACAAGCCGCGATTTTATGAAAGTGTTACTAGTAAGAAGAAATTATTTTCCCATTTTTCATTGGTGTATGTTAGTTATAAAATTAAATCTTATTGAAAATATTTATTGAAACTATAATATATTTTAAGTGTTGCCCTTAAGTAAGATAATATCTTTCCCTATTTAGTGTAATGGTATAATGATGAGCAGTGATCGGAATGAAGGTGGCTAATTTAACTAAAGTTGCCGACAAGACCACACTAAAAGTGGTTAATAGCACCAAAATGTTGTTTATTTATTTTTATTGAATCCCAGATCTTGGAAATACTTTTATTTCTAAGTAGTTTTTCTTCTTAGTACACATGAAATTACTTGTAGTATTTTATAGCAATTCCAACGTCCGCATTTACAATTTTAGATGGCAAAATAGTAATGCCTTATAAAACTTTTTTTGGCGTGTCTGAGCTTTAGGGGGGGGGAGCATAGTGAGAGAACTAACTTCCCCTACCACCCCCTATTAAATCCCAAAATAAGTTTTTAATATAGAAATTTTAACATGTTCATCAGCATTGACTTGTATCAATGCGACGTCTGCTGCTGAAAGATTTGATGAGGCAGAAGAAGAAACGTCAGATGTCAGCGAAATTCCGACTGCAGATGACATTGGGTTTGAAATTGCATCTCATACTTATGACGATCCTGATTTTAAAAACCATGTTGTGGCTTATATAGCTGGCAATGTTGTACGAAATGTAATAAAAAAAATTAAATGTCACTTTTGCATGAACAACATGGTTGCAAAAGAAAGGCAATGATTCCATAAGTTGGTCTTTATGATGGATCGAGGTGGATTAATTTATGCATCACACGATGTTTATGTGATATCTAATACAGCTGAAACCTATTTAAGGAACCATATTAAAAAATAATCCCAATGTGGATTCAGAAAAAAAGTTAACCCTAAAAATTATGCTTTTACTTTGCAGGATTTTCTTTCCTAACATAGATGAACATATTTATATGTTCATCTATGTTAGGAAAGAAAATTGTTATCATGATATTGTGCATTTATAAATGCACAATATCATGATAACAATTTGACACGACTTATTGTTGAGCAGTATTTAAAAATCACTTTTTTATGAGTCTAAAAAAGATATTATTTTGCAATTCTTATCCTCCAAGCGCAACTTCTTAAGAAAACATTTGCAACGCCAAGGATATTGAATACTGTATTTTAGTCACTACAGAGGCAGCACTGTTGACCGTCTTTAAATTTGACAGCTAGCTGTCAAATTCCATACTAATTTTAGAAACGACTTTATTTTAATGTTAAATACTCTTTAACATGATACGCTGTACCGCTATTAATTGCAAAAACATGGAATCCATTTGTTCCCCAAATACCTCAAAAGAAGAAAAATGTATTAATATCCTTAATTTTATCCATAGAAAAAAACACAGTAACCTCGTCCATGAGTACCTTCACAATTCCAATAAGGTTTATATCGTATACTTTCAGGGTCTTACAAATAAACAAATAATAAGGTCTGAATAGTTATTCCGTGTTTTGTTCCTGTCATTTTCAACCTCATTTCAAATTAGAGTAAAAGAGGCAAAACACGGAATAACTATTCGGAGCTTATTCTTTGTTTATTTGTAAGGCACCCAGTCTGTAACAACAAAAAACAAGATTTTATAAATCAACGAAACATAACCAGCTTAAAAATAAAATGCCGATAATTTGTTTACCGTTCAATTAAAGCTGATTTCTTTCCGCTCGTCGACACCTCTTTATTAGTCTTTGTTAATTGGGTTACACTCCACGTCGAATACATGATTAGTGATTTTTTAGCAAATAACTTTAGAGCAAAAAACAACAAATTCACAAAATGGCGAATGTTGAGAGCGGTCGGCGATGATGCCATATATATCGATCTTTGAATACTTTAACCCCATTGGTTTTTAATAAATTGTTTTTTTTTTTCAAATTATATTTATTTTCATTTATTAGTCATACCTAAAGTGCCTTACAAATAAGCAAAGAATAAGGTCCGAATAGTTATTCCGTGTTTTGTTCCCGTCATGTAAACGTCATTTAAAATTAAGAGTAAAAGAGACAAAACACGGAATAACTATTCGAAGCTTATTTTTTGTTTATTTGTAAAACGCAAAGTGTTTTTATTGCGTAGGTGTATAAATAATATAATAAAAAAGGACCTCGTCATGACATATTACGACTTTTATTATAAATCATCCTCCTAGCGGTTCGTTCCTTTCATGGATTCAAACTCCCAGCGACGGATATGAGGCGCGTGACTCCGATTACTGAGCTACCACCACTCCTGATTTTTATTATAAATTTTAGTAAAGAGAAAAGCTAAATATTTGATTTCGAGGTCCTTTTGATTATTATTGGTTAATGTCATATAAACATTTATCAACAAAAAGTATATAAGATGTTAGACATTTATTTCTTACTTATCTTTTAACGACATTATCATGAACTACTGTACTACTTATACTATTATTTCACGTAAGTATAACATTTCCTCACTTTCGGGGAAATTGCTCATTCACTGTACACATTAAGGCTGCTCGCCCACGTACTACTTTTTGTAGCTCACAAAATCGCAACTACTTTTTCGGCGACTTTTGTAAGCGATTTTGTGAGCGACTCAACGCACACTTGCGTCACTTTGTCGCTGGCTATCGTGGGAAGTGCACTTCATGGATTTACAGACGAAGTTGGATTTACATAGAAAGGTGTGTGTCTGGTTATATTTGAGGAACAGAAGAAAAAAAAGAAGGTTCTGGGTTGATTTAATAATTTCGCAGAGATTACTAAAGGGATTATTTCATATTCGTCATGCTGATCTGAGACTTCAAGCGAAAAAGTTTTTTAAATATTATAGAATGTCAATCAATACATTTGATGAGCTTCTGTCATTGATAGAACATGGCATAACACATCAGCCTTAAACACTAATAAAAATACCTATCAACGTATTTTCAAGTGTAATTTTCCCTAAAAATATTTTGTGATAAAAATCACTTAAGAATACGTAAAATTCACCTATCAACGTACCTACACAAAATGACTGACAATTCGACAGTAAACCGTTACTTACTTACTTTGTACGGATTTAGAAAATTATTTATTCTAACAAATCAATAATTGATTTTATAATTTCTAAATAATACCTACTAAGATTTTTTAATAAATTAGATCCACCTACCGAAACTTGCTTTTTCTGTCTTGTTAAACGTTGCCCATTTACTATTCAATTTTAAACATATTTATTCCCATAACATTTTCTTTTTATTGCAATCCTGTGTCGTATAAGGCAGACCGCTTTTGTACTTCTTCGATTAAAATGTCGATATCGACACCCATTGTCAAGACACGTCCTTCCTTAGCTAGAGTACGTGGCCGACTGTCGCTGAGTAGTGTGCGTCTGCGTTGCTAGGTACATTTCCGAACGTTCCATTTCACATCGACAATCGCGTCGCCCGGGAGGCAGCGATTTTGTTCTAGAGCGACTTTTTGTAGCCGGTGGGCGTTGAGGTATTGAATTCTATATGTTCCATATTCTACTACAAAATAATCGCTCAGCGATTGTCGCTCGTGGGCGAGCTCCCTAAAGTTTTGTTTGTGTGCGTGTAGGCGACCGTAAGCACGAATCATAGTAGAATGAAACAAGTAGGCCGACTCGGCCCCCGAGCAAGCGATAATCACTTAAACTTGTAGGGCTGTCGCTTTTAATTATAATGATGTAGGTATCTACATATAAAATAAGAACATACTTAGAAATATGAATTCATGGATTCCAGAGAACCCCCGATCTACCTAAACGTAGTTTGTTAACTGTACAACACAACAACTTACAATACGTAAGTAGGTACGGTCAACAGCACATCACGGTAAACACTTGCAGTTCGATATTAGTACTTATGCCCACAACATAATAGCGGTACAAAGTCCAAAGTGTTTCGTCTGACTGTTCCTAATTAGTCCCTTGTTTTCGCGGTAGGGTGTACCGTGTCAGGCCTACGTCACTCCATGTACTTGCGCGCGTTAGATACCTACCGAGCGGCTTACCGCCGGCGGTATAAAAGCCAGTGGACTGTCGCAAGCGCTCGTTATCGTACGCTCGTTCGCTGTGCACGTTGCGTCATTCATCGATCATTTGTAGGTATTCTGTAGTTATTATTAAATAAGTATTGTAAATAGTGAATAAGTTTAATATAAATGTTGATCGACATTTGTGTGGTTTAGATTATTGTAATTAGGTTATTGTAAATAGTAATTAGGTGATTTAAAATCTCGTTTCAATAATATAAACCAATGCCGCCCGCGCCTGGAAATTATTGTGAAGTTGATGATTGTAAATCTAATAAAAGGAATTAAAACCTGTCATTATTTAGTTTGCCTGTTGATGAAGAAAGGTAAGTACCTACCTAATGAAACTCTTTTAAGTATATACATTATAGATACCTACTTATTTGGATGAATTTATAGAATAAAATAGGTTGGTTTACTTTCAACATTAAAGGCGGCTTTTGAGTCACAACATAAAAATATAAATCTAAAAATGTATGAAACAAGAAATCGATTACGTTCCGACTTGCGTCGCGACACGACACGTCAGACAAATATAAATGACCTGTGACTATGTCTGCATTAAAGTTGTGACAACACGTTTGGTGTGGTGGTTAGTGACCCAGCCTGCCACGTCAGCGGTCGTGGGTTCGAATCCCGTTAGGGGCAAATGTTTGTATGATGAATGTGGATACCGATTTTATACTCGAGTTATGGGTGTTTATACTCGAGTTATAAGGAATATAATCCATCTCTATACCTACTCAGTTCTCTTTCATATCATAACACTTTCATACGAAGGAAAATCTATATTCCAGCAGTGGGATATTATGGACTGATGATGATGAAGATTTATAACTAAGTAGGTAATTCATTTAATATCATAGGTAACATTATAATGTTCTCTCATGGAACTCGGATTCATACTGATCATAAACAATTGAGCTTTTCAATTTATCATTCATTTTAATTTAGATTACAAAGCTTAAACAAGCCATTTAGACACAGGTTAATTTAGGTACAAGTTATTGTGTGTGAACAATATTTTTATCGTAGCAACAGCCCTATCATTACTACGATAGCAGCAAGGCCGCGCGGCTGCCAATCGATAACAACTCTATAGTCGAGCCTATTAGGCATAATTTAGCACGCAGCGGTCGCCGACGCGTCGCGACGAAATGAAGTAGGCTATTAACGCGGTAGGTATACGAATTTTTGTAGGGAGTGATTTATCTGTTACAAAGTAACTATTACCTAATCTGTGACCGTGTAATCTAATAAATTAAACTTACAAATCCGTAGGTACATGTATTTACCTCTCTAATCCACGAAATCTGGAGCAGAACTTAACTCTTTCGGTAGTAAATAACTGACACAAAATTGTGTAATTAGGTTAGGCGGAGGTACTCACTCACCGTTCTTGTTCGGTAGGTAAGGTAGAGAAGGACAATTCTGGATTTGACAAGCTGCTATTTAGACATCCGTAAACACTGCAATATCTCCTGAATTTTTTTGTAGCCATCGTTGACTTACGTTTCACAAATTATATATAACCTACGAGCGAGCGGCAGCGGCGCGGCGGGCGCAGCGACGAAACAAGCAGGCGCGCGCGGCATTACGTGGCTCAGTCGCGACTGGCGCAGCATTATTAGCAAATGCAGCATTATTAGTAAATACATGTACCTACGGATTTGTAAGTTTAATTTATTAGATTAGACGGTACACCATACCGCGAAAACAAGGGACTAATTAGGAACAGTCACGAAACACTTTGGACTTTGTACCGCTCTTATGTTGTGGGCATAAGTACTAATATCGAACTGCAAGTGTTTACCGTGATGTGCTGTTGACCGTATCTACTTACCTATTGTAAGTTGTTGTGTTGTACAGTTGACAAACTACGTTTAGGTAGATCGGGGGGTTCTCTGAAATCCATGAATTCATATTTCTAAGTATGTTCTTATTTTATATGTAGATACCTACCTCATTCTAATTAAAAGCGACAGCCCTACAAGTTTAGGTGATTATCGCTTGCTCGGGGGCAGAGTTGGCCTACTTGTTTCATTCTACTATGGTTTGTATGAAGACTATCCATTTAGGCATTATTAATCTAAGCCATTCGATTACTATTATATTATTGATTGTCATTTCTTATTCGCCTTTTCAATATCGTTATTTGATACCTATCTTTTATATTTATCACTTTTACAGTTTTTTAATGGCTCCACATACGGGTTCTGCTTACTTCTGAGCAAATAGACGCGCTCCTCAATTTCTTAGAAAATCAACGGCACCCCAACTCTCAAAATGGGAGTTGAAGGTCCTCTCCATAATGGGAGATGGGTTTGGTGAACGCCAAACTGGAGCCAGAGTGCCAGCCTTTGGTGTGGTAACCTATCACATTTTTATATTCATGTTAAAGTAAATTTGCAACATGTTTTTATTTCAAAATTCTAAATTTGATATTGTAGGCCTTTATAACTTTTATGTAATATAGGAAATATATCCAATGTCTATTATATACTAAATTAAATGTTCTTTTCAGACCAATGGCCCATTGCGTTCAACCTCCAGTCAAAGCCAACCACCAAGCTATAAGTGACGAAGTGTTTCCAGAGCATGTGGAGCCTAAGATTAAGATTAAATAATTTATAAAATGTTTTTGTTCTGTTTATATAATTTTAACGCAAGTTGCGAAACAAATTACAACACAAATGTTAGAAAAGAAAAACTTGTTAAAAAAAAGTTTTTAAATTTTTATCTAACAGTTAAGACAAAATAATTATGTTTTGTAGTTAAAAAAAAGTGTTAAGTACATTCTTGTATGGAAAAAAAAACTTCATCACTTTGAAAGGTGTGATAATGCTGATTAAAGTTATTTTGCACTAGTAGCAAGAAGCTCTCTGCTACATGTCTTCATAAATTAATCTCCTAAAACAAAGTAAAAAATAAATTAGATTCAATGAAGTTTATTTTGTCTATTTGCATAACATAAAATTGCTTGAATACAACTTTATCTTACCTATTCCTTTCCAACATTTGTACTTATAGAGCTCTTGCCCTTCGGCCAGCTTGTAGAGCTTGAGCTGAAGAAGCAGTTGATTCAGCGAGTACCTGCTTACTTCTTTCGGATTGGGAGTTCTTCTTCTGTCAACTCAGGAACACCAATAACAGCCCGTATACACAAATTATGTAAAACACAGCAGGCTATTATAATTTTACCTGCTGTTTCAGGACAGTAATGAAGTTTCCGAGCTGCCAAAACGACACCTAGTCCCGCCAAATATGATGTGGGATTCGATTCCCTTAGCCATGACTAACTGGCGTCTTCCGACCGACGCGGAGCGGGATTTCTAGTTAGATGATTATTAAGATACCATACCAAACTTACATATATTAAAATACCATGCCCTACATACATACCATTCAATAATATTCGGTGTCAAAAACTAAGTTATCCGTGACCTTAAACTTGATATCATAGCGTGACAATTAGTCACCGGTTCAAAAATAGCCTCCTTCCCTTCCCACTTGTGTTTACGACTTTGGGCCGCTGCACATTGAGAAAGATTTAGAACATTAAAGTTTGTATGTATGCCGATTGCTCATAATAAAGAGGTGACTACATCTAGTTTCAATTAGAAAATCTGTTGGAACTGTTTCAGTCTAAGGAGACTGAAGGCACTTCAGTAAATTTAAAATACAAAAAGGCGTCATAAATTAAGTCTTTTATTTCAGAAAACGATACAATATAGCATAATAGTTTAATATAACAACAATACCATACAGAAAATTTAATTTAAAAGCCTATTGATAACTAAAAATAAAACTAATTAGGGACATTCGAATGTCCTTATACCAATAATCATGTCCCAAGTAAAATAATTGTTTATTTACGTTACTAACGTAAGGAGCAATAATGTAATATAAATAAAGTTACATAAATTTAGTTTTCATTACTGGTGATCAAATGAGTTGGTATCATGAGGGAAATAGTAATAACAAATATGATAGTTACGCGTCAAATACGTTAAAATGTTATTTAAAATGCTGGCAGTTCCATTAAAAAAGACCTATGTCTTTTTTAATGGAATTATTACTATTAATAATCAATCAATTTAATAATAATATGAATAATTATGATAACCAATAATACTTAGAACACTGACACCGTCCCATTAACATGCATATCAAAAGCTTTATCAATATAAATGGATTTAAGACTATCGATCAAGTTGTAGGTAGGTATAAAACTGTCCAACATTCGGCACGACAAAAAAACTGCTTCAACATAATAGTAATCAACATCAATCTTCAGCATTACAATACAATTTTTGAAAAGTATGAGATAAGTTACTAGGCATTAAAGGCGTAAAACATTATGTCTTAGTTTGCTATTTGCACTATGAATTGTTTGTATGCATACATATGGTTTTCCAAGCATCAATATAATCATGATTAATACAAAATATAAATGTATCTGTAGAAGTTAGACATCGACATCTAAGCACTTGATAGCAAGTCAGGTAAAAACACAAATATGTAACATGACAATTGTTAATAGAAAATTGCAAAAAACATTTCAAACCTAAATACCATTAAATACAATTGCTTCCATAGAGTTTGTTTAATTGTACTGTAATTTACAAATAAATAAAATATATTTTCATCCGTCTAATAATTATACTGACACAAATCTACGATTTAAGGTGCTATGAACGGTATGAACCAGACATATTGCAATCTAGAGATATAGATTATAAATCGTGGCGATATAAAACAGAACCACGATTAAATTACAAATATATCTATTTTGTCGTATAATCCGCACTGCGAACTGTAACTTAGTTCGACCTAGCCGAGCTTGTTTTTTACACTCCCAAACACTAAATCAAACAACATAAACTATGATCCCATCACTGAATTACAACGATTAATTATCTGAAGCTCAGCTAAAGCCAGACTAGCCGCATTACACCCTAATATGTTAAAAGCGATACCTCACTAGCTGTTCGTTACTCCCATTTGATTCGTCACTCACACAAGTAATTTGATTCATCGACTTATGTACGGTAATGCTGGCTGGCTTTGTCTTATTTTCCTGACCAGAAAATATCACAATGGAAAAATAACTTCGTTGTAAAAGAATCTAGCTCGTTTTTACACGTAAATTTATGAAGACGATTCAGATAATGAAATCGATTGTATGCTAGAAGGCACAGCGTTAAGTTTATCATTTGTCTGCAACCACTTATAGTGCTACTAGCTTTTATCGTGGGCGGCTTAATCGTCTCACTTATTCAACAAATAGCCTTGCACTATTTTCCTTTAGAGGATTGTAGCTAGACCGCTAAAAGCACAGTCGCGCTGTTGTAATATATTCTATAAGTATTGCGAAAATTGCAGTCCGCCTGCACTCTTGGCAATCCAATTTACACATTAAAACTGTGCCTGACATTTCAAACAATTTTAATAAACCGAATCGATATTAGAAATGGTAAAAAAAAAATTAGAAGAAAGGCAGTCCAGGGCTTGATACCGTTACCAAATTCACACTATAAGTACCGGTAAGTAACGTTATTTCTATAAACGTAATTTGGTACCGCTAATGCAAGTAACGTTATCTAGGAAAGTATCGCTACTTTTTTCGTTACATATTGCGCTTTAGCCAATCCGCGTAGAGCGCCATTATTCTAGGCACTGATAAGCAAAATGGGAAAACACTCAATAAATATGACATTTTCTATTAATGTGTACAACACCGGATTCTGTTCACATTTGGTAATCTTATTATAAATACCACCATGAAGGTGTCTGCGAAGTGCTCATTTTGAGTAGTGCACCAAATGCGAAATGCGCATTTTTTGTCGAGTGTACATTTTGCGAAGTGCACATTCTGCGTCAGACCCCATTTCATTCCACATGATCCAAGGCATGGAACAATTTTGGGACCGGTTTTAGCGTAAATCCTCCTATGTGCGCTGTGGTGTCCAAACATACATAAAGTCAAAAACATAGTAAGGTCATTATTTAGTACAGAGTAAACAGTAAACAAAATATGAAACTTTTTTAATAAATTAGACATTGATATTAGAGGCACAAAGTACTTTCCCAGTACCATACACAGTCAAATACTGTATAAATCCTCCCTAAATCTCTGTTCTATTCAGCTACTCGAATATGAAAGCTGTATACTAAAATGTGTACAATATATGCTACTTTTACAATTAAATATACACCTACACAATTGTTCAGCAGGGCTCATATGCTACTGTGATAAATGTCCAATCACAGTTCCATGGTGGTAAGGATTCATAATGGATGTGATATAAGAACTATAATTCAACAACACAAATTAGTCTATTACAATACATAATTCAATTCACGGAGAACATTAATTAGTAAATCTGACAAGATACTTGTATAATGTACTTAATATCATACATATTCGACACAATCGGTGCATCTATCATTTCTTAAATTAATGCACAAGTAATTTGCCCTAATCCAAACTTGTAAACTATGTAAGTAACAAATTTTAATATGATTGTAATAATTTTTTTAACAATTTAATATGAATATACACTTTCTATACACACAAATAACGATTAGGTCGAGATAATTGTATTGTATTTATTAACCGTAACACTTTAATGTTATAATAAATAAACAAATGTTGCATTGTTTGGTTTGGGTGACATAAGGAAAAATAAACAAATACAATAATGCTTTAAATGTAGAAAACGCAGCAAACTAGTCAATAACAAGATACACGTTCACTGTGGGCGAAACTGTAAAGAAGCCTTGTGTCCCGTCAAATGGATTATTGTAAGAACAATTGTAGGAAATGGTGCTTCGGGTAGCCGTTAGCCATGATAGAGGCCAGTGACTGGCAAGGTAACGCGGGACGGGCGCGTGCAGGGCCACCAGCTAACACATATCCACAGAGCTTAGAATAACGTTAAAATTAGGTAACGTTACCTGTATCACACGAAGACAACGTTAATAGCAAAGGTAATGTAATGTTTGGTATCTTAACTAACTACTCTACGCGGCTTGGCATAACAGCATTAGGTAACGAAGAAGTAACGTTACTTTACTAGATAACATTACCTACGCTACATTGCCGTTTCCAATTTATCTTTATAGAAATACCGTTTACTTAAAGATACCTATAGTGTAAACTTGTTAACGTTATCAAGCCCTGCCTATCCCTCTACAACATCGACACATCAAAGGTGCGTCGGTTCGCAGCGAACGAAGCCGTTCTCGCAACACCAGGTAACAATATACAACAACGCGGTCTACCCCGCGGTTTACTTAATACAGTTGATGAATAAATGAAGAGTGTAGAAGTGACGAAACCCTTCACATATATGCCGAGTCGGCTTCGTCTGACGTAGAGCTGTAAGCTGCCTCGTGCGGGATGTAGTTGGGAGTGTAACAGCGGTGTTTGTGGATGTGTTGGCTCACCGCGAAGCCATGGAGGTGTGGGGTGTGTTCGTAGTCGATTCACATAAGGAACTTGCCGATGATGATGCCGACGAAGGCCATGAGCAGCGCGGTGGCGAGCCAGGGCACGGACGTGGCTTGGGCGCTCTTCTCGGGCCCGTACGAGTGCGGGCGCACGCCGCGACCGTCGCCCGCGCCGGGTTGGTGCAGGCGCAGCAACTCCTCCTGTGGGCAAGCGATACGACAGAGGTGAGGACGCTGCTACTTTCATATTAATTTTTATTAATAACCACCTATATACTATTAAAGATTCTTACAAGTTACTTAAGCTTCATTTAGAATAGAATATTTGTTTATTGTCTACATATAAGCTCTTATTAGTATTTTTGGAACAAAACTCAGAACTCTGTTATTAAAAGAGAAAAAATTATCGTCTCGGTCTCTCAATTTAGCTTCTCCGTGCTTTTGAAGTAAAGCACGAAGCAGACGTTAACGCGTTTATTGAAAGTATAATGTATCAGTACACTCTTTTTTTTTATTAGCATACTTTTAAGAGCGAAAATAAAATACATGTGTTGAAAGTATACACGGTTTATGCACGATACTTATATATTGATGTTTATGGTATTTGTCTATAAATCTATTCACAGGGAAGGCTCGTGCCTCAGCAGTAAGGACATAAAATGAGCTGGTGATGATGACGGTGATAATGCTAACAAGTTAAATCACAATGGATACTCAGCATCAGCATATACAGAACTCCAACATACTCAAACTTACCTCGGTTTTTAAAATACTTGGAGATTCTTTTGTATAAAATTATAAAGTATAACACAAAGAAGATTATACTGACCGGGGATCTCAATATTGATACATTGAAAGAAAACAGTGCAACGAGAGATCTAAAAACTTTACTAGAAACTTTTAATCTCGATCTACATATAAACATCCCTACAAGAATTAATTCATGCATAGATCATATTGCTAGTAACTTAAAAGATCCAAAATGTGATGTGCACAGTTTATACCTATCTGACCATGACACGGGCCAGACACTAGAGTTTTACGTTTCTGAAAAAAAGGACACGCCAATGTCCTACTACAAAGATGTTAGAGAGTTTACCGAAGAAAATATAATCTTATTTAAGAAATGCATGAGTAGCCTTAGTTGGAGTGACGTGTATCAAAGTGACACGGATCTCAATAAAGCTTTTAACAAATTCTACGAAGATATCTGTCTGTTTTTTAACTTATGCTTTCCAATGAAAAGAATAAAAACGACTCTTAATGTTTCAAAACCAAAATGGATAACAAAAGGAATAAAAGCATCTAGCGTCAAGAAACGTGAGCTTAGATTTAAATACTATAATAATCGAACATCAGTTAATAAATATAATTTTAAGAAATATACTCAATGCCTTAGAAAATGTATCAATGAATCGCATCGAATAATTAATAATAAATTTATAATGAATTCTAAAAATAAGTGCAAGGCCTCCTGGGATATAATAGGGGATAAAACGAATGGCACAAACATACATGAACAAATTAATAATATAGTTTTAAATGACGTCACTATTAGTAATCCTAATGATATAGCAACCACATTCAATGAACATTTTATTAACCAATGTAATGGACAAAACCAAAGCATACATTCAAAAAAGACTTATATAAATCCACAAAATGAAAGTCTGTTTCTAGTGCCATGTTCAGAACAAGAAGTTATTAAAATTGTTAAGTCTTTGAATAATACTGCGGCAGTAGGTATTGACTCACTTCCGACAAGACTCTTCAAGTCATGTATATCAATACTTTCTCCGGTAATAACCTATCTTATAAATCTATCGCTAATACAAGGAACATTCCCGGAAGCTTTAAAAATTTCAGTAGTAAAGCCCTTATTGAAAAAACAAAATAATAAACAAGACATTAATAATTATCGTCCTACAACTCTGATACCGATACTCTCTAAGGTATTCGAAAAAGCAATGGCAAACCGAATTACAAACTTCTTCGAAAAACATAATATAATTGCAGAGGAACAAAATGGATTTCAGAAGAATAAATCTACAACCTTAGCAACTTTCACTTTAATAAAAACAATAACCGAATATATTGACAACAAAGTACCTACGGTGACGGTATTTTTTGATATGAGCAAGGCATTTGACCGCGTTAATCACCAGATGCTCTTGCTAAAATGTTATCAATATGGAATCAGGGGAATAGCGCTTGACTTGATCGCTAGTTACTTGACTAATCGTCAACAATGCGTGCAGGTAACTAGATCTAATGCTACCAATGAAATAGTGTCGTATAGATCTCCTTATTTAAAAAATAAACAAGGTGTTCCTCAAGGAAGTGTTATGGGTCCGCTTCTGTTCCTTATTTATATCAATGACTTGCCAAAATTATTCTATTCTATTAGACTACTAGAGTATTCTATTCGCAGATGATGTATCAATTATTATTCCACAGCAAATAGACACTTTAAATTACGAGCATGAAATAAACAGGTGTACAAAATGTTAATAATTGGATGAATCACAATGGACTTAGTGTAAATGTCAAAAAAACCAACTATGTACAATTTTCTAATTATAAATCAGAGCGATTAAAACTGAGAATAGAATGCGACGGGAGAGAAATAGAAGAAGTGAATGAATATAAGTTTTTAGGAATCACTCTCGACAAAAACTGTAACTGGAAAACGCATGCTCACAACATTTGTAGAGGGCTGAGTAGGTTTGTGTATGCGTTAAAGCGACTCACATACATCAGGCCAAAGGGTTGCCCTAACCGCCTATCATGGTTACGTTTTATCGGTTTTGAGATACGGTATTATATTATGGGGGAACTCCCCGGACATAAATAGGGTATTCATTATGCAGAAGAAATGTGTCAGGGCTGTTTGTGGTGTAGGGCCAATTGAAACATGCAGACCGTTATTTAAGAATCTGAGATTGTTAACGTTAGCCTCTATATATATATTGGAAATTGGAATGTTTATTAGACGCAACCCAATACTATTTGAACCGAGTGGGAGATGCTTACGGTTACGGCCGAAAGACACAGCTTTGTTAAAAATGCCTCCTCACCGTAGTGCATATTTTGAAAAGAATTGTTATGGCATGTCGATACGTATTTATAATAATATACCTGTTGAAATTAGAAAGTTACCTTTAAGTAAATTTATATCGCAACTGCGTAGTTGGCTAATAATTAAATCCCCGTATAATCTTAATGAGTATTTTGACATTAAATGATGTGATAATTTGAATTTAAAATAAAATGGCAATGTATTTGTTTAATTTTTAATGATTTTGAAATATTTATTCTTATTTTTATATTGTCACTTAGTTCCGATCTGTATTATTATTTATTATTAGTGATTATGTGTATTAGTGAAATAATTCATAAATTAATACTTAATTGTTATAATTTTGCACGCCAAATTGTGGCAAAACATGCTGGTTTTATTTATTTAAGTCACGATCTGTACTTACCATGTTTTATGCAAATAAAATATATTCTATTCTATTCTATTCTATTCTAAAGTTTCGGAACTTCGCACGGCTCTCGAATAACAATAGGCATGACGACAGTATCAAAAAATCAACGATTTAAAGATTTTAGGGGAAAATACATATTAAAAAAGTTTTAAACACTGAATTAGTTTTATTAAAAAAAATTGAGATTATTAAGATTTTCAATAACAAAAAACACAAATAAAGATTTTGCTCGTCTGAGTTTAGAAACGTGAAAACTTCCTTGTAAGTAAATTTTGTAATTATTAAACTCGTTTTGAACTCATGTGAGTTTATTTTATTTTACTTTCATAGGTTATTTTTACAATAAACTTGTCATTGTTTATTTTTAAATTTAGCTCCCTCACAGCTTGTAAGTTGTTACTTTAGGGACCCCTCACACTGGCGTCTTTCAAGCGTCAGCGTCGGGCCGGCGGCGGCGTCCACGCGGCGGTGGTGCAGCGCTCGCGTGGCGTAGACGCGACACGCCGGCGCTGAGCGGTTCTTAGAGTTAATACCATGTTAATACCCGATAAAACGAGTAAATTTCTATAACTATAAAGCACCTACAGCTTTATAGTTATAGAAATTTACTCTATAGTATAGTCTATAGCTAGACCGCTTTTTTTTTTGGAGAGAGATTGCTGATTGCCTTAGTCGGCATTTTCAGCTTCACGGGGCTTTTTTTGAGGGCGGCGAGGAACGTAAAGGGTCCCTCAAGCCGTGTGAAACGAATCACCTTCGGAGGTTTTCTATATAGAGAGAACGGCATCGCGCACTAGAGCGCGTCCCCGTGCCCTACTAGATTCTCCGAAGGGTTCGGATCGGATCGGGAGCTAGACCGCGTAACTGAGCGGTAGGTACGCGGGGCGGAGGGCGGTAAGGTGGTACACACGTGATAATTTTAAAAAGATTCATCTGAAGATATGCAATTATAAATATAGGTCCTACAGGGAATATTTAAGACTATTATTACATTCTGGGTTTTAAATTTAAGAAATGCGGATCAAAAAGGAAACTCCTTATCGAACAGCCAAATATAACATCGTGGAGGTGGAAATACCTAAATACTATTAAAAATATCGTAGAGAAGGAAGACATATTCTATATCTTGACGAAACTTATGTTAATGCGTCTAATAACGTTTCAAAATGTTGCCAATCAAAGGATGAACACGGCGTGCTTTTTCATATCGGTAAAGGAGACCGTTTGATCATCGTACATTGTGGAGGCCAAACTGGATTTGTAGACGGAGCACTTGTGATATTTAAATCTTAATGTAAAAGAGGTGATTATCACAATTCTATGAATTACGTGAATTTCAGTAAATGGATTAATTTAAAACTCATGCCTAATATACCACCTAATTCGGTCATAGTAATGGATAACGCAGCTTATCATTCGGTTCAAGAAGAGAAAAAGCCTACTAAGTCCTCGCATCGTCGTAAGTTTTTTTTTTTTACTTTTCTCAATACAATTGACTTGAATGATAGGCAGGCACCTTTATTTATAATTGCTTATCTTCAGATGAATCTTGTTAAAATTATTATGTGTGTAGCTTATCTTCAGATGAATCTTGTTAAAATTATTATGTGTGTACCACCTTACCGCTCGACCACGACTACTGACGTCTTGCGACGCGGCAAACTGATTTCTAGTTCATTGCGTTTTTTCTATCACTGCTGACTGTGACTGCTGTAGTATAACGCGCAATGAACTAGAAATCCGTTCGCCGCGTCGCAAAACGCTCGTACTCGTGGCGTACCTCCCGCCCCGCGTACCCACCGCAGGCGAGGACTAAGTTAAGGGGGTGCAGCGCGGAATTTCGAAAATTTACGTGTTTTTAAGTCACTGGTGCTAGGCGCTGAATAGGTCATATACATTAAAAGAACTAGTGTAAGTTAGCTTGATCCTTTGACAAGGTCATGGTTGTCTTGGAATTTCAAACAAATACCCAGAAACTGCATAAACAATACGTAAAAGCAATGATATCTAAAAACTTATTTCTTCAGAAACTTTGTAAATATAGCACAAATGAAACAATGATCCGACATCAAAATGGTTGTATTGATATTTCGCAGGTTATGTTGTCTTATTTTTCAATTAAAAAACATGAGTATGAAAATATTAAGACTTTTATTATTTTTTACCCAAACGCCTATGATACGAAAGTAAACATTGCTCTAATTAAATCACCAGCCTACTCTGTACAGATATTAGTGTGCGTGCGAATTCGTAGTCGTGCGCCGTTGTCATACCACTGCCACGCGCCGCTCGCTCGCTATCATAAAAAAAATTGAAACTCGCAGTTTTGCGTCCGCGCTGGACCCCCTTAAGCGGTCTAGCTATAGTACTAGTAGTATTTTGCCTCATAGTAAACACCTAAAATTTCGCCGTACGAGCTTTAACCAACCGACAAGAAAATAATAAGAGGGTGCAGCGCGGACGCAAGACTGCGAGTTCAAGTTTCTTTACTACGAATACGCACGCACACTAATATCTGTACAGAGTAGGTACCCAATTATAAATGTCACTTCAACATCCCTGTCTTTTGTTTTTTCAATATAATCGTATCAATCGAGAATAAAAGATAAAAATCTCAAACAAAACCAAAACTGAAAACCTAGTTCTAGCCGATGATGAATAGGATACACCTAAGTTTAACCACCGTTATGCGGCTGCACCTAGTTCTAGCCGCTATGATGAAGGCTAAACCTAGTTCTAACCGAAGATGAGTAGGATACATCTAAGTTTAACCGCATGTGGCCGGCTGCACCTAGTTGTAGCCGGCTAAAACTAGGTGTAGCCGCACTTCGGTTATTAGCCGCAACATATGTACATTGTCACATTTTCTAAAATATCTTAACTTCTACCAATTAAGAAATAAGTGTACGACAATTTGTTCTAAATTGCCTATCCATCAAATTGTGTCAAAACTAGGTAAACGTTGGTTTCACATAAATATAAACAAAACAAAATCAGTAATAACTTTACACTTCCAATGTAATTATTAAGTATCCATGACAATTTCTATAATATGTATACAAATTGTACACATAATAAAAATTCATAGAAATTGGCATGGATACATTCAAATAGGCATGATGACAATAATTGAAAAATGGACCTATAATGTCCAGAAATATATACTATTTACAATGAATAAGATATTTCTGCAGAAATTAAAAGTTTAGTAGGAAAAAAATGCAATTTTAAAATAATAATTTAAATTTCCCCCTAAAACGCTTGTTAGTGTCATGGCGTCGCTTGTGACGTCACGTTTGAGTAATCAAAACGTAAACGCGCTGCGTTCGTGCAAGAATTTAGTTATTTTGTGTTATTAAATATGAATTCGAAAGTGTATAGGTGGTGTGGGGTCCCCCAGTGTGAGAATACATCCATAAAAACTCCTAATAAGCTATTTGTGTTCGTTCCTCAAAATAAAACAATACGAAACAAGTGGCTTAAACTTGCAAGGCGAGATTCAAAAGGAATATTGCCCAGTACTCACCTTTATTTTTGTGAAGATCACTTTGACGTAAGTTTTTACATACTTTTGTAGATTCTAGTATATAGTATTTGGTAATAATATTTTGTACGAGGTCTAAATGTAAAAATATAAACAATCTATTTCGACGTTAGGTTTCATATCTCATTGCTTTGATATGTATTACGTATTTTATTTATATTTCAGTTACCTAATGATATGGATAATTATATGGAATATTATTTGATGGGATCGGTGTCACAGATCCGCATGAAACCGGGGTGTATGCCCACTAAATTTCAATGTCAATCAGATAGAAGAAAACGAACATCAGATGCTACAGAAAGACCATATATTCTCAAAAAACAAAGAAAGACATTGATAGAAGAATGTCAGAAAGATTTAGAAGAAAGAACTACAAAACAAGTGGAACTTGAAGAGATGCCATGTGGAAGTTCAGGTACTTATTTCTACCCATTGCCATTTCACCAAAAATATATATATTTCTAATACAAATTTATTCCATTCATTAGGAATTATGCATAGCCAATTATGCAATAAATAAAACCAATAATACGACAAACCTATATCTTGTAAACAATATTATACAAGACTTTTAAATACTTTGCCTGTTGAAGTTTCATATTAATGTAAAATTAATATTTGATTTTTGTTTGTGTTGTTGTTGCTTTTAAAATATACATACTTATCTTGAAATCTTGGCAATTTTTTTAGGTAATATTTTATATTAAAAGGTAATATTTTATAAACTTGATTATTTTTTCTTTTTCAGCTTCACAAGCATCCATAAACGATATTTCACAAGAAAATGCACATAAGACAGTGGATAAATCAGTTCAAGTACACATGACATATAAGTTTAGAAGCAAAGCCATCCAAACGGAAACTAATTTAGTTAACCAAATGACATCACCTTTGAAACCTACACAACAATCTGTTTCTACATCACCTTTTAAAACTAAAAGTAACATTGCTGCTAAACCATCAGTGTCCAATGTACAGAAATTGCTCAAGATTGAGGAAGAATCTGATAGTGATATTTCTTATACATTATCTGTAACACATAGAGAATCGTCACCATCCACAATATCTCTACAAATTAAATCTACTTCAGACTGCAGCGAATTGATTGAAGAAGATAAAAAACAAGAGAAATCAAAAATTCTGGAATGTACATTGATAAAAATAATTAATAATCCACGTGCTTACATTGGAGTTCCTAAAAACTGTTACTACTTAATAGATTTAATTGAAGAAAAATTAAGTATTCCTGCAAACCATATACTTCTGTGTTTAAGAAAAATTAGATTAAATAATCCATTCAGAGAGCTTGCTGATGATTTTTCAATGACTCCGACATATGCTAGCAAAATATTTCCAAAAAGTATACCATTAATAGCTAGTATAATGCGACCTTTTATTGTAAAATTAGATAAGCATTCTACTAAAATAAATTTACCCATGGCTTTTAGGCACAAATACCATAATGTAAGTTGCATCATAGACTGCTTAGAAATAGAGGTGCAAAAGCCTTCTAAAGCTATAAACCAATCCCTCTCATGGTCAGAATACAAAAAAGCTAATACCATTAAATATCTTGTGTCCTGTACACCTAATGGTTTAGTAAATTATATTTCACCAGGTTACAGGGGAAGAATAACAGATACATGTTTGGTCGAATCTTGTGATTTTATAAAGCATTTGCAACCTGGTATGTGTGTGATGGCTGACAGAGGATTTAAACATGTAGAACAATATTTACGACAAGAGGGAGTGCAGTTAGTACGGCCTCCAAGTGTTACAACTGGGTCTAAATTATCAAAAACTGAGGCAAGGGAAACAAAAAAAATTGCTAGTCTAAGAATACATGTGGAGAGAGTAATTCGACGCCTACGTGAATTTAATATGGTAAAACCACATGCATGTGTAAATCACAATTTAATTAAAGTACTTGATGATGTCATCACTATTGCCTGTGGTTTAATAAACTTACAGGATTCATTAATTAAATAAAACTGTTTTTCTTTTAATGTTGCATTTTATTTACATAACAATTATAAAGTACTTTGGTATAGTAAGGGATATACATTATCTTTCCATGAAGAGACTATAACATTTAGAAAATCTGATACATACTTTTCATCATATGAAACACATATTATTTCCACACTTTTATTTGCATTATAGTTGCAATCAGCTACACAAAAGTAGCCTCTTTTAAGTCCTGTTAGGTACATTTGGAGCTGCATCTGCACATAAAACTTAGGTATTGGTTTACCATTGACTATATAATTTTTTAATGTTTTAGCACTCATGGGACACTTAATTTCAATAATACTGTCTTCACAGATCCCATCAGGTGATCCTGCTATCATAGGGTAGTTTTTGGAAAGCATTAATCCACACTTATTAATTTTTTTTTCTAGTTTGGCACTTACTGTTTTCCTAACTTCATCGCAATCTTCAATGCAACGACTAAACTCAAATGCTCGTGAAGCTGTTACCCTGCCATATCTCAACTCATGCCAAAGGGTGCTTTCATGTTGGCCTTTTGTCTCTTTTTCAATGCTATCAATATCAGCATCAGTCAATGCAACTTTTTCCAAAAATTTATCACAAGATGCTTCTTTATATTTCAGCACTAACTTATGTAAAGACAAACTTTCTTTTTGGTCAAAAACATAGTCACATTGATATTTAATTAACTCGCAGTTGTTAAGTTTTCTTTTTTTTCCCTTCCTCTAAAAACTTTGTGAATACTTTTTCATCTGATGGCACGCTGGGACTGCCACTGGATAATTCTTTGGATGTTATAAATTTTATGGTAGAACCAACCCTCGAAAGTTTGGATTTCATCCAATAGCATTGAATGGATGTGCAGGATGGCTCCTCACTCCTGCGATGGACCCACATTAGGAAGGCTATGGCGTGTTTACAACCTCCTTGGGAAGCCACACAATCGTTACATTCTATTGACTTCACTACCTCTTCCTGTTCATCTACTATTAATGTTACTCCATACAACTTTGCATGGACTTTATGTTCTGGGCACACTTTACATTTTACTACACACAAATTTCCTTCACGTTTCAGCTGTACATAACTCACAGCGTCATCGCCATAGGATGGCCTGGAGGACCTAAAAGAAAAATCGATTTATAAATAAAGGGTAAAAGCATTATAAAAATAGATTTCAATAACATAACCTTAAAAATAACTTGATAAGAAATACATCGTCAAAAGTATATTTTAGGGAATTATAAAGTTTTTAATTATTATTAATATACTTACATAGAAGTTTTAACATTTCTAAATTCTGCTGAACAAAAGTCTTTATTTGATGACAAAAACTCTCCCAGCATTATTATGTCGATTCTAGGCAAATTAGCGCTGTTTGCCTTAGTAAATCGTTGATCCATGATTCGTGTTATTTTATATTCTAATTAATAATATTCACACTCAAATAGTACTCGGTATTTAAACAAAAATAATAAAAACACAAGATGTTCGTGCGTGTGGCGTATGTGTTTACTCAAGCGTGACGTCATGCGCTCTGATTGGTGTTCAAGATATCATGGCGGATTGCCTTATTTTGTAGTTTTATTTTATAAAAATAAATATTAATCACACTTATAATAAAAAAAACAATGCGTATTTTATATTCCAAGCTTCAAGTTTTATTCAATAAATATAGTATTTTAGTAGTTTTTAATTACTGTCATCATGCCTATTACATTGCAAGTGTATACTTACCTACTTTTCCTGTTTTTGTTAAGAGCGTGCATTCTATTTCGCGTAAGTCAAAACCTCCGCGATCTCGAAATCGTGTTGTAGTGTGTGTACGTACACATATACATCAGCTAGGCAGTGGCACAAAATAAGGTGACCCAGAAGATAATCTCAATACTCAACGCGCTCAAGCAACGCATACATAGACAACCTCTCACAAACACGGATCTCGGAACATTTTGAGCGCAGCTGTTGCTAGATTCCGTGTCCGTGATAGGTTGTCTATATGTCTGCGTTGCTCGAGCGCCTTTGTATGAAGCTTAACTTCTGTAGTCTCCTTATTTTGTGCAATAACGACGGTGACGTGCACTGTCGTAGGAAGAATTTTGATACTTTCATTATTTATTAGTACAAGTTTGTTCTATTTAGTGAATTTGGCATATTCGTAAATTCAGGTATTTATCTCTGATTAAATAAGTTGTTATATATTTTATTTCTTACTAATTATTAAGTTAAATTATTAGACAGCATTTTAGGAAATATGGGTGCGGTCGACAGTTCGATTTAATTCGATATAATATTGGTGAAACAAAGAATTGGTGAGTCAAAGAACCAAAGAACTTTCGTACGCGATGGTCTTTGATGTCGACGGCGATAGATTATTTCCATTATTTTTTATCTATCTATCTATTTAGTTTGTGCTACTACTTAGTTTGGGACTTGGCTCGGGCCTCGAGCTCAACTCACCAAAGATTTATCACAATCGGATAAAATTTATAAACCTGCACAAAGACGAAAGAAACAAAAAAAAAATTATTCAAGTAAACTTTTTGAAGGCTGTTTTGGATAGTCCAAATATAGGGGCACGGTTAGTGCCCCCACCAAGACGAGCCAAGCGAAGCGAAGCGCAAGGGCACTATTACCTACCTTTTCTCGAAGCGCTTCGTCGTTTTTTTAACCCTCAAAGACTCGTGTTAATGACCAAACGATACGTAATCGACTGCATGAAGACCAGCAAAGGTCCAGACGCCGAGTAGTACGAATTCCTTTATCTAGGGTTCAACGTGGAAATCGTTTAAGTTTTTGCCGCGAACATTCAGATTGGAGCATGAATCAATGGGGTATGGTGCTCTTCACAGATGAGTGTAAAGTTAAGCTTTGTAGTGATGATCGGCGGATTAGAGTATGGAGACGACAGGGTGAGAGATTTTCCGATGTCTGCATCAAGGAAATTGACCGCTTTGGAGGTCCTAGTGTGATGGTTTGGGCTGGGATTAGCTTACAAGGCAAAACTGAGCTGGTTTTCTTAAATCAAGGCACAGTAACTGCACAACGGTACATCGATGAAGTCATCAGGCCTCATGTGATTCCATTCTCACAGAGAGTGGGGCCAGGGTTCTGGTTAATGCATGACAATGCCCGCCCACACACAGCTCGGGCCACTCAGACTGTACTGGATGACTCCTATATTCGTGTCCTACCATGGCCAGCGTATAGTCCGGATTTAAATCCAATAGAGCATATGTGGGACCAATTAAAACGAAGGGTTAGGGAGCATGAGCAAGAGGTTCACAACCAGCAACAGCTTATGGATGCTCTGACACGTGCGTGGGAAGAGATACCTGATGAAAACATCAGAAACTTAATCGAGAGTATGCATTCAAGGCTCCAGGAGTGTGAAAACAGGAGAGGAGGATACACCCGTTACTAAACCATTAAAAAAACAGCTTGTGTCAGTTTTTGTTTTGTTTTGCAAAGAGTTTCTGTTTAGTTTTTGCTGTTGACAATGGACTAATTTCATGTTAATTGAAATAAGTGAAACAATTGACTACACAATTAAATGGTTATTAGCATAAGTTAAAACAAAAGCTTTGTTACATGTTATTTTAATAAATAGACATTACTGTTTACTATATTTTTCACGTAGCAATCAAAATACTTAGTGGCCCCTATTTTCTTTTGAGTAGTATATGTTGGCACCTATTACTTAGAATAACAAAGTCGCACACAGATAAAGTAATTTGCTTATGGTAATGCAAGGCAAGCATTTGCAACATAAAAAACATTGGACATATAAAATACATACATAAATACATAAGTACAACAACATAGTTCGCAATTGAAAGAGCATCGCATGAATCGGTGCAAGTGTACTGAGTAGAGATGCGCCGAATATTCGGTATGTTCGGCGTATTTTTCCATGTTCGTATTCGGCCGATTATTTATTTAAAAAAAAAATTAATAATAATACATATTTTTTTAATATAAAATTCATCCATTCATATATATACATCATAACATTGATTACGATCTCAAGTATGATTTACAATTATTATTATGATGATGATTTTCATGATAAACAACGGCACATAACTTACTTTGACCTACCTGTTTGGCTAAGCAAAGCGCGCGTAAATGAACCGAATTATTCAGCCGAATATTCGATTCGTTTTTTTTTAAAAAAGGATTTTCGGCCGAATATTCGTACTCGGCCCATCTCTAGTACTGAGCATATTAAAGGAAAAAATAAATGTTAAATGAATGTCGAGGTAATAGCGTAGCGGGTATAGCGCCCGGGTTGCGGTCTTGCATGTTAAACAACTTTCGCAATGCTGGGTAACCGGATGGGTGACCAAGTAAACCAAATTGAAATATTTCGAGTGCCTCCGTGCTTTGAAAGGCACGGTAGCACGTTCATTGGTCCCGATCGTTGTTGTAAGATAGCAGTCGTTGAAATCCAACAAACCGCAGTGGGCTAGTGTGGTATATGGGTTGTGGTCAAAACTCTCCATGTTTATTTGGAAAGACATAAAAGGCTTATGATGATGATAACTTTAACATAAGTACAATCTACATCTATAGGCTTAGAAAACGCACACACATTTTACTGTCACCACGCGGCGCCACTGTTAAGAGTTTTAATGTCTTAAAATGTAATGAAACAGGTTATAATGCTTTTTTTTGTGTGGTTTTCAATATTTGTATGGGATTTGAAGGAGAATGTATCAACGCGTTTAAGATCTTCAAAAACATAATATGTTAATTAATGGGGATAGCAATTTAACCACGAATAAGGAGGCTGCAGAAGGTAAGCTTCATACATACGGCGCTAGAGCAAACGCACTCACACACAGATAGGAACACGATATCGAAACCAAAAGTATCGATACCTTCTTAGTATCGTTATCGAAACAAAAGTATTTAATGAGTAAAAGTATCGAAACTGAAGTATCGATATGAGTAAGTATCGGAAGCAAAGTATCGGAAGATCGAACCTATTATCGGAGCACGCTGCGTGATCAAAGTCAGACTATAATTATATTATACTCTTCCACCACACTCCGTCCTCAGAAAACAAACGAAAATTACGACAAAATTGAAATATTTACAATTTCAACAAAAAATCAGGTAATACAATACAAAACAAACAAGAAAGACTGGGCAAGAAATGAACTATGTGAGGGAATTAATGAATGAACAAACAAAATTAATGGTTGCTGCTGATAGATAAGATAAGTCGCGTTCATACGCTTTATAAACTATAGGCCTATGCTGCGTTCCGTTTTAGTGTTTAAATTCCTTTTCACCACATAGCATGGGTACGGTGACGTTTGGGATTTGATTGATTCGATACTTGATGAAAAGTACTCATATTAGTAGAGTATCGAATTAAATCATTGGTATTTTAAAGTTAGCACTTAAAATTTGATACTAGTGTATCGAATCAAAAGTAGTGATACGAGTAAAGTATCGGATTCGATAGCGTGTCCCTACTCACAGAGCTTCTCATGGACAGGGAATGTCAGAACAGTTGAGCACAGCTGTTGCGAGATTCCGTGTCGATGAGAGGTTGTCCATGTGTGCGTTCTTCGAGCGCGTTCGTATGATGTTTTTCTTCAGCAGACTCCTTATTTTGTGCATCAACTTTGTAAAAGTGTGATTAAAAATTTTTTTTTGTCACTAACTGTTTAGGTATTTCACGAATTTTGTTGTAACAGAGTTGCAAGTAGAACCAGTAGAAAGTAGTAAAAAAAAAAACTTACTTGTAAGCCAAAGTGAGCTTTATTATGTATATGTCAACAACTACTCTATCTTCGGATAAATAATGACTCCAGTTGTCATTTCTAGTCTCGTAGTGAGTGCGAGCCAGGATTTTTCTCCTGGTCAACTAAAATCTAAGTAACTAAAAGTAAACTATAGAATAAGGTTTATAACATTTTTTTCATCAACAGTCATATTTTATGTAGGTATGTCTCTCGAAAGCGATGATAATTTGTATTATATTAATATATTCTACATTGGAACCACGCCAGCAAGCATTTACAGCATTCTATTCATACCAAGAAGAGAAGGGATATCTCAACTTCCTAGCCAAAAAGTTGTGTCACCGAACAATTATATCCAAAATCAGGTATAGTCAGCATCAAATTGTCGCAACAATGGGCAAAATTATTTTAGCATGTTAAAACCAACTTTCCTGTTATGTTATTAGGTTTTTTTTCATTTTTGATTCTAGCTAAAACAGACCTACAATAAAGTAGTTTCATTTATATGTGAAAATCAATAAGTATGCCTCAATCAATTTGATGTTGACCGTTGCTGTCTGTGTACAGACATTTCCAATGCAACTCCAAATAATTTACTTAGTAGACAAACATTTAAAAACTGCGTCGTCAAAAGAATGCGTTAGGGCGCTTTAAATTTAATGTCTAAAGACGTTTCGTGACGGACCGCTGCCGTGCGTTTTCATATTAACCTGTCATCTACCGTGAATACAGACACAATAGAATTTCAATTGTTTATGGCACTGATCAGTGCTCGCGGCAGATGACAGGTTAAACACCAGCCGCACGCTTGTTTTAATATGGAACGCAGTGCGACAACAAACGTCTAAATTGAAAGAGCCCTAAATGTCATATTTTCTGTAACACATTTGCCTCTTCGATGAAGTTGAATAGGAATCGCATATTGACCCAGCCATTGTACTGTTAATAATGTATAGAATACTAGCTTCCGCCCGCGTCAAGTGCGGTCAGGCACAAGTGCTTATAGAATGCCCCAGTCACATTGATTCGATTCGTTGCTACTTATTCAGGTGAAAGAGTTACGTAACGCATTATGATGACATGCACATTGCATTCCGACCATAGAGACTAGGGGGCAAGGCTGAAAGCCAGCGCTGAGCTTATTCGCATTATGCTAAGTCTGGTATACACGCCAGCAATTTAACCTACCCATAACTGTCAAAAGTAAAAAATGTATTGAAGAAATTTGAAATTTTGTGTTAGGTTGACCTGCTGTCAGTACCTTTGCCAACAAACGACTTAAAAAAAATATTATAATTTTTTAATTTAATTTACTTTGTTCGTTAATTGTTTTTGTTGTTTAACATGTATTGCCAGTGTTTACTGACAATGCAGTCCTCATTATGAATACATTATACACACGCGGTGCGAAAATACTTGAAATACTTTGTTTAGTGGTCGAAATTCGACCGTAATTTTATTAAGGCTGCACGAATTGTATCCTAAGCAATGAAAAATTAAAAAAGATACAAGATAATTTGTTTACCAGTGCGCAAATTTTCTGTTGGAACATGGGTTGAAATATGTCAAAAAAATTTGAGACTTCAAACAAATCAGGCTAAGCAAGTGTTCGCTAATATGGGAAATCCAAAAATTATCCTGTAGAATGTGAGTTGGCATTGACAGATTACGGCCGCTCCTCTTCCATTTTTGAAATTTTTAAAAAGAGTTTATATGCGTGTGTTTCAAATACATGGTAGTGTGTGTAATGTTTGTTTTATTGATTTAATGTATTTTTTATGCACAATTTAAAAAAAAATATCAACATTCTGCCATCCTTCTCTATACACCGTGACTGGCTAGACGACGGACGCGTTAAAGGAGGTGTATAAGAAGCCGATACCTGTTCCATTAAAAATAAAAAAACACCACCTTAATTTTTTACTTTTTCCTAACTGAAATCGTCTTTCTGTTTATTTACAATTTACTACGCGGGCGAGCGAAGCAGCGAGTCGTTGTCCGCGCGTGCGGTTGACCTTACTCGTGCGTGTAGTAGGTACTTGCAAATGCGATGCGAAATGTCGATAGTTCACTTTTTTTAAAACGCGAAATATCTCGCGTGTTTTAAAATTTGCTATAACCTTTCTCAACTAAACAGGATGTAGATAAGTTTCTAGTTTACCTCCTTAAACGCGTCCCGTCGTCTAACCCGTCACGGTGTATAAACTATAAGTGTGCGAAATTTCATACTCCTCTGTGCGCGCAATTTTCGTAAAAAGGGGTACAAAGTTTTTGCTTCAATTATTAATATATAGATAAAGATAGTAACACACCCACACAATAAAGACGAACTGATGTTACGGAAAGCACTGCCATCTGTTGATCTTGGCTGCTGTTCAACAACAAGAATACACAGCTTAAATGAACCAATTTACTTACTTTTAACTGCAGGTTTTCTTGTCTTAATCTGTGCTCCTCTTCCCTCAAAGATATTACTTCTAAAGTAGCTCTTTTCAGATCGCTTTCCACATTTTCTGATTTAGTGGAAATCTGGAAAAAAAAATAACAAAAAAGTTTGAAAAGAGAACAAGCACCTTTCCATTATTGTGAAAAGAATGGAACGGAACACATTGCAAATAAAAATAAATAAGCACAGAATGTCAATGCACTAGTAATAAATTAGGTAGGTACTATTTTAACCACTATATTAAAAAAACCTCTCTTAACACTAGTATTATTTAGATAGGCACTATTTTGTATATTGTTAAAACATCGCGTTTACACGCACATACATCCACACACCATTTGTTATACATTTTCCAATGCTAACTCAAATCGTGGATATCTGTTATGCCTCCCATTGTCGCCAATTCATCTAAATTAAGTAAGATGTATGTGTACCAATGTTCCAATGAATAAATATAATTAGGTACTAGTATTTTGTCAATTTATTTAGGATTTAATATCAACGAAACGGACGTGACACGGGCGGTGGTGTATTCAATGACTGGTATTGTAAATATAATAACTTGTAAGAGCTGTGGTTAAGTGAAATAATGATTTAACAAAAAAGTGTTACCTCATATTGTATCACCTATGTCAATAACAAAAGTGTTTGATTTCAATCATGGCATACATAGTTTCAAACAAGCTGGCACAACTGGATAGCAAAAGTAGAACAAAACAAATGTCATATTGCGCCAACTTCATTAAAACTGACTAAAATTCTTCAAACAAGCTGGAAGTAAAAAAAAAACTAGTCTCGTATGAGACTGGAAATGACTTCAACAGGTGCGCATTTCAGCAAATCGCCGTGAAGTGAAGAACCATCGTCAAACAATAGAGAAAAAAAAAACAAATATAATGAGTACCACTTTCGCGCTTGAGGCTCCGGTGGTGTGATCACCGTTCTTCCTCATAGCTTCGTTCTGGATGAGATCCTCAACAGCTTCCTGTAATACAATCGGAATAACATGCCAGGCTAGGACCAACTTCAACACCCTTGCAAAATCTTGACAACACGGGAAAAACATGATACACACAAAATGCTAAATATTTTCCAAGTATAGTGTAATGGACAGCATTAATGAATTATGTAAAAATAGTACCGCATACAATTTATGTTTATGATAATGGCAGTTAAAAGTGCAAACAAAAAGTAAAAAGCTAACTAACTACTTAAAGGCTGTTGTGCATTTTGAGCTCCTTGCATCATTCTTTTTTCTAAATGGTAAGCGCTTGATCTTTACCTCATCTGGAGGTAAGTGATGGATGATAAAGATAAGCGCTGTGTAGCTTTGCTTTACTTAATAATAATTTGAAATAGACAAAAGGAGTGCTCAGTAAGAAACCCAACATGATAAACATCCACCCACAAAACACCCACAAATGATAAACACTGATTGTTTTAATAAAAATCCAACAGGTACAACAATGGCTTACCTTTGTTGAAGACACTTTGGTTTCCTCTGCAACTGCCACTCGTTTCTTTGTCACTTCATTTTGAGTAGCATTATCTCCAGAATCCTAGAATACATTCATATTTAATGTACAAATTAATCTCACACAGAATTTAAAAAAATATTAAACTTTAATTAATTAATGTTTTAATGCCTTAGGACGGAGTAAGTTCATATGCAAAGGCAGTAGAAGGCAGGCCCGATTAACCATCAGTGCCTTGACAGGGCACTATGCCACAAAACAAATGCTCCACAGAATGCATCTATCAACAAATAGCTTGTGTAGGGCATGTGGAGAGGAAACGGAGTCAATGCAGCACCTACTGTGTGACTGTGACTCTCTGGCTAGGAAAATAATGGGACTCCTGGGGTCGGCCTATCCGAAACCGGAGGACTTCAGGTTCTTCGCTCTTAAAGATGTTGCCAAACTTATGGCATCTATCTTTACAGAGGAAGAAGAGTAAAAGGATGGATCCCGATGGGTCGAAGTGTTACTGCGAGAGTGAAACCTCAGCAGGCCTGCCACTAAGATAAGATAAGATAATTAATGTTTTAATTCAACTTACATTCAGATTGGTACCACGTGGAGTCTCAAAGACACATTTCAGCTTGTAATCCATAATTTGATCAGGACTGATATCTTTCCACTGAAATCAGAACATATTTGTCAATGATTAGGGTACAATTACACAAAACTGCTCTGGCGGAATAGTCTTTATTTGTTACATTTGTTCAAAATTCAAAATCATTTAGTCATCATCATCATCAAATCATTCAAATTCATTAACAATTCAGTTTAGGCTACAAATAGCTCTTATGAACGTTTACATTATTATTTACATTATGCCAAGTTTTGGAAGCACTCTGATTAAGTCACGTCCTGTATCTCCTGTATCTTACTTAAAACATTTTTTTTTTATTAAAACCTGATTTTAGGCTTGGAACATACCACTTGATCTATGTTGGTTTTTCCTTCTGGCGCAACAACACTCTGCACCATAAACTTGTGTTTATGTCTTTCATTTGAATCAACATACACTGGCTGCGGTGCAACTGGAAATATAACATTAAATTGATTAATTAATTTCATACTTTAGTAAGTATTCATTTACATAGACGCCCTAGAAATAGAAAAGGAAGCCAATAGACTGGACGAAGCTCTAAGGGGAGCATATCACAAGGCATGTCCCCCTAGAGAGATAAGAACAGACAGAGGACAACCCTGGTGGACGATGGCACTAGGGAAACAGAGAAAAAAGACACGGCGAGCTCTCCATAAGGCTCTGAAAAAGAACGACGATGAGAGCTGGCAAACATATAGAGAAGAAAGAAACACGTATAAGAAAGAATGCAGGAGGGAGAACAGGAATAACTGGAAGGCGTTCTGCGCAGGAGTCGAAAAATATCCTGAAGCGGCGCGACTAGTTAAAACGTTCTCCAAAGCCAACACGCGCAAGCTAGAAAGTATCAAGAACGGGGAAGAACTAATTACCGACCCGGAAAAGATAATGGAAATTATGTTGAAAACACACTTTCCAGAAAGCGAGGAATACAAAGAGGATGATACATCAATCCTTCCAGGTCCCACAGTGGACCGGGAGCCAAAGACAATCATCACCGAAGAACATTTACTGTGGAGCGTCCGATCCTTCCAGCCCTATAAGGCAGCGGGACCGGATGAGATCTTCCCAAAAATGCTACAGACAGCTATCAAGTATATAAGCAAAGATCTGCTGGCACTGTACAACGGCAGCATCAAAACCAAGCACATACCGAAGAAATGGAGAGAAGTGAGGGCAGTATTCATCCCAAAACCAGGCAGGGCATCCTACCAGGAAGCCAAAGCCTTCAGATGCATCAGCCTCTCTTCATTCCTATTAAAGACACTGGAGAAAATCCTAGACAGACTAATTAGAGAGCAAATAAAGAAAAGCGGACTTCCACTCCACCAAAACCAACACGCATACATGGAGGGCAAATCCACCGAAACGGCCCTCCATAGCTTGGTAACGAGAGTGCAGAGATCACTAAGCAATACAGAGTACGCAATGGGCTGCTTCTTTGACGTGGAGGGTGCGTTCGATAGGGCGACCCCCGATTCAATAGAGGCCACCCTAAGCCGTGAAGGAATAGACAGCGACGTATCAGACTGGGTGAAAAACATGCTAAGACACCGGCAGATACGAACAGAGTTAGCAGGAACAACACACGCGGTGGTGGCGAAAAGAGGATTCCCCCAAGGAGGATGTCTGTCGCCACTACTGTGGTGCCTGCTAATAGATGAACTAGTAAACAAGATAAACAGGATGCACATATACACACAGGTGTATTCCGATGATGGCGTGCTCCTAGTGACAGGTAAAGTTCTTAGTGTCATGTGCGAAATCATGAACAAAGGCCTAAAAGTAGCCCTAGAATGGTGCAGGAGCAAAGGTCTGAACCTAAACCCTGATAAGACCAAACTAGTTCTATTCACAAAGAAGAGAAAGAGAGGACATGCTGAACCAGTGAAACTGGACAACCAAGAGCTGGAAACAGTCAAGGAAGTCAAGTATCTAGGTGTGACACTGGACAGCAAGCTCACCTTTAACACCCATATAAGTAACACATGCTTAAAGGCCAAGATGGCTATGATGCAGTGTAAAAGTATAATAGGCAGAACCTGGGGCATGAAACCAGCGATGGCACTGTGGATATACAAGGCAATAATCCTGCCAAGGATCCTGCACGGAGCCATCGTATGGTGGCACAGAGCCGCAGTAGGGAAAAACAAAGCAGAACTAGACAAAGTCCAAAGGTTAGCGGCCCTAGTAACCACGGGCGCGATGAGAACATCGCCCACAGCCGCGCTCGAGATCCTACTGGGGCTAAATCCCCTGGACTTAGAAATAAAGAGAAGAGCCACCGAACAATGGTTCAAGCTAAAAAGCACTGGCATATGGACCGGGAACTTCACAGACGAGGGTCATGCCAGTATAAGCAAAAACTACGAAGATAAGCTGTCAATGGTCTTTTCCAACAACGATCTAATCCGGAAGGAAAGGATCTTTGACAAAAAATACAGAATACACATAGGAACAAGAGAAAACTGGAGCGTAGAAACTGAAGGCACTACGTGCTACACAGACGGCTCCAGAAAGGAGTCAACAAAGCTCTCTGGATCCGGTGTGCATATTAAATGTGCAGACGGGACGGAGGTGAACAAGTCTATACCGTTAGGCAGATTCGCCAGTGTTTTTCAGGCGGAAATATACGCAATAATCGCAAGCGCTGAGATGGCCGAACACCTTAATATTACAGGAAAGATTGTCATCTACAGCGACAGCCAAGCGGCGCTGAAGGCACTAGGCAGAGAAGAGACGACATCAGCAATCGTCAAGGAATGCAAGGAATCACTGAAAAGGCTGGCAGAAAGAGCGGACCTGACGATAGCGTGGGTCCCAGGACACGAGGGAAACACGGGAAACGAACAGGCCGACGAATTAGCTAGAAAGGGAGCAGAAGAAAGCTTGGTGGGACCGGAACCCCGGTTGCCAATAGCGCACAACATCACCAAGGGAGTAATCAGCTGTAGTATAACAGTAGAAACCAACCGAAGATGGAGATCCTCGAAGGGCATGAGACAGTCGAAGGTCTTCATCAAGGGAATGGACAAGAAAAAGACTAGCAAACTGATGGGACTCTCCAGAGAGAACATGAGGCTAGTCATAGAGATCATAACAGGACACTGCCGACTGAACAGACATCTGACAGTGATAGGAGTGAAAACCGACCCCATATGCCCGGAGTGCACGGAAAGCGAAGAGACCAGCCTCCACCTACTCGCTGAGTGCCCTATATACTCACAGATAAGACGGGAGCTATGGGGGTCGGATATACTAGACATAGAGGACCTGAAGGATCTGAAGGTGGAGCAGATAGCAAGATTCACCAAAAAGACAAAAAGATTCGACGGGGCGCCGTGAAGGCTGGATAAACCTTTAACTCCCTCAAAGGGGAGAACGGGGAAAAGGACGAAATGGCCCGCAGAAGGCGCGGGCGGATCGTCCGTTCGGTCGGCGACGTCCCCACCAGAAATAATAATAAAAAAAGTATTCATTTAACTAAAATAGTAATTATCATCAAACTTAATACACTTACTTGCTATTTCAACTTTAGAATTTGGCTCAAGCACTCCAGAGTTGGGGCGTACACAGTATTTTTTTGGTGCAGTGGTTTTTATCTTGAATAGCACTGTGTCAGTACTAGGATTATTCAGTTGCATGTAAGTGGTATACCCATGCTCAAATAGTCCTGAGAAATCAACTAAAATCATCAATAATAATGAGTATATCATCAGTTAAATGCATAAATTGCAAATAACACACAAAAACATATAAAATAGCAACAGCCACCGCAAGGTAATTTGATAATTGTTTAAAAATAGTTTTAAACAATTTTTCAATTTATATTTAATTTAAATGTTGACAGTAGCTTCTACTTCCAAAAATAGTTTCTAATGCATAATGCCATGGGAACCAATAACTACAAACTATGTAATGTAAGTAAGATAAATATCATTAATTAATATTTTTTAAATATTATTGTCCAGCTATTCCAAAAATCGGAGCGATGAAAGCAAAGTTTAATATAAATATATATGGCATCTATCTTTTTTTCTTTATTTTAGAGAAATTTCAAATTTATTTGCTTCCGCCCTTTCAAAACTTAACCTACTGGTACTTATAATGAATCAGCTTTATCGATTTTGTCCTTTATCTTCAGTTTTAGTCTATTCCACAACTGGCTTGGATCTTAACACATGGACTACAGCAGTTTCATAGTGTTTAAGACTGCTATCTATAATTAAGATTACCTATTCTTGATTATCCCATTTAATTTCTTGTGATAATTAGGTTTTGTCACAGAAACCAAACATTGTAAAGTTGCTTGGTCCTTCACATTCACAGCCATTGATGTGCTAGCCACTTGCCACCAAGCTACTCTTAATTTATTTAGGTACATATTTATAACAGGGTGCCTAGTGTGAGTTTCATTCGCCATTCGATCAGGTTAACGAAAACGAGAATTTGTATGGCAAAATGTTAACTCCTCTCGTATCGTATGTCGCCAGGAGGCGTTGCTTCAATGCCATACTAATTTTCGTTTTCTTAAACGTAATCGAATGAATACGGATAGTAAACAAAACACACTAGGCACTCAGAAAAACTTTATATATATATATATATATATATATATATATATATATATATATGAAAACCATCTATTAAAAACTCATAACCCATACTTAAAATGTTAAGCTTGGATCTTCCTCATTCAGTACTTAGTAAAAGTTTTACTTAATATAATAAAAACTGTAAACTTATAGTGAAAGAAATTAATTTTAGTTTAAAACAATATAATATTTAATTGTAGCCTGTTCTTGTTGTAGTAATTGAAGTACAATGTCTAAAGGATGTTAAATACATTTAAAAAAAATTATATACTTTACATACAAAGAGATTTAATTAGTAGTTAGTAGTTAAATGTCTTTGTTTACATATAAATTGTATAATGTACAGAAATGTTTATAATGACAAGGGAGATCTATCATTGGACCTATACTAGCAACATCCCACATCTCCATCAGCATGAGTCCCAGATTTTGAAAATCTTCTGTAAGCCTATTATACTTACACCTTTGGTAAAGTTCTGTCAAAACTTCAAGTTGTGTTGAAGTTTGATAATAAGTCAGTTAATCAGTCAGTGATTACTATATTAAAAGAAGATCACTAACCCCATTAAGAAAACCATTATAAATTTGAATTTCAATAAATAAATGTAAAAAGTCCAGTGTTATATATGTTTTGAAATGTTTCCAATATTATGTATTGAATGCTGGTCAAATTGCCAAAATAAATGACAATTGCATTAACGTTGGTTATGGTAATCCATAAAAGAAATTAAATAAAATTTTGTATAGATCATATCAATGTTTCTTTTCAAATTTACAAATCATGCAATATGTTTGGGAGATGTGTTAGTTATAATAATGGAATTCAAATAAAGAACGAAATATAGCTTAATAATAGAAAAATTGTTAAAGGTAGATTGATAAAAATACATATTTTACTAATTTTTGCCATTTCAAATGCCTGATTTTTAAACTGTTATAAAAATTATAATTGTAATAAAATAAATAAACTTAAGGGGGTGCCGCGCGGAATTTCGAAAATTTACGTGTCTTTAAGTCACAGGTGCTAGGCGCTGAATAGGTCATATACATTAAAAGGACTAGTGTAGGTTAGCTTGATCCTTTCACAAAGCCATGGTTGTCTTGGAATTTGAAACAAATACCCAGAAACTGCATAAACAATACGTAAAAGTAATTATATTTAAAAACTTGTAAATATAGCACAAATGAAACAATGATCCGACATCAAAATGTTTGTATTGTTATTCCGCAGGCCACTGTTGTCTTATTTTTCAATAAAAAAATATGAATATGAAAATGTTAAGACTTTTATAATTTTTTAACCAAACGCCTATGATTTTACGAAAGTAAATATCGCTCTAATTAAATCAGCAGCCTACTCTGTACAGATATGAGTGTGCGTGCGTATTCTTGTCGTGCGCCGTTGTCACACCACTGTCACGCGCCGCTCGCTCGCTTGCTATCATAAAGAAACTTGAAACTCGCAGATTTGCGTCTGCGCTGCTCCCCCTTAAGTACCTAAGTGTTACCAATTTGTTGTAAAATTAAATGATTAATTAATGCTGCTGGTTAAATTTTAAGTGACAACTGCATATACAATGTTAAACATAATAATATTATGCTTTAAAAAATAACTTGTTCAAAATTACATTTAACTAAAACACAAATCTGATGTTTCATGTTAATAATGTATTTTATTTTTTCTGTATTTTATTTTATTTTTTTAGTAACTGCAGTGTTTAATATTTAGATTAATAAATTTACAAAGAAACTCAAAATCGAAATATATGATCAAATGAATGTTACAGTGTGTTATCTGCTTTTGTACCTATCAAACAAATAAATAAATTATGAAAATAACAAACACTAAAGCTGTCAATGTTTTAGAACATTTGCAAATCATGCAGTTTTAGAGGTCTATTATAACTAATGCACAACATAAATAAAGAATAATAGAACTAACATTCAATGGATAGTATTTATGTTGTGCATGAAACAAAGCTTGTCAATGTTGGAATATAGGTAGAAGAATTTTATATCTATGGTTGTTACTGGCCGGCATTCGGTTTAGTTAAAAATAATAGATGTCTGGAACATGTTTGAATATTTTGATGTAGTTATCAAGAAGAGAAAATTATTGATTGCTTACTGTGATTTTGTCAGGTTGAGGTTTACATCATCATCATCATCATCATCATCATCATCATCATCATCATCATCATCATCATCATCATCAGCCTATCTTAGTCCACTGCTGGACATAGGCCTCCCCCAATGAGCGCCATAGCGCCCTAGGGTCTTACAAATAAACAAAGAATTATTCCGTCTTTTGTCTCTTTTACTCTAATTTGCATGACAGGAACAAAACATGGAATAACTATTCGGAGCTTTTTCTTGGTTTATTTGAAGGCACATAATGTTTTATAATATTACTTTAGGTTTTTTATAAATGTTCTTTAGTAAATTGTTTTAATTATGAGTTTATGTATGTGTAATGTTAATTATAGTTAAGTATAGTTGTGTTTTTAATCAAATTGATCCCAATTCCCAAGCCATAGAACAAAAGAAAGTGCAAGGGTAAGGAGAATATATTGACAACAGGTTATGAGCCACAATAGCAGTTGGCAGTGCACCTGACCCGGCATGTCATGGGGTGCGGGTTGGAATCTCACTCGTGGTATTTTTTTTCAACACTGTCTTTTTTCAAACAGGTTATGGGCCTCTTATGTTTTACCCTTGCCTAATGGTTTTTTTTGATGTAAAAAAGCCTGAGAAAATTTTTGAGAAGAATTTTAAAGATGGCGTTGAAGAGAATATTATTTTGAGAGGGGAAATTAGAATGATACACATCAAGAGGGGAAAATTATTGATGATGTGTATCATGTCGAAGGTTGGTGATAAAGAAGAATTTTGAAGATAGTTAGGATGTTGAAGATTAGTGTTGAAGATGTTGAAGTTTGATATTGGAGTTTTTAGTAATGAAGATATATCTATCACTATGCATAGTATAATCAAATATATATATAAATAAGGTCAAATATATATCAAATATATATAAGGTATCAAATAATTCTATAACAATTCTATATTGAATTAGAAGCCCCAAATCCTCACTAGAGTTTGAATATACGGACAAAGCTGTGCCTCAAATTTTCTATTCGAAATAGTTAGTACCTTACAAATAAACAGAATATAAATAAAAAAAAATAAAAATGTAAAAAAAAATAACAAAATATAAAAATAAAAATATAGCGCATTGGGAGTCATACAAGCACATAATAATCTACTTATTTCTTTGTACACAACACAGCATGAACGAGGCAATTCAGGACCTTTGAAACATTCTTGATATTTTAGGAAAACACTCTTTTGTTCTTCTAAACTCACTGATAGTCTCTTTCCACGCTTCATTTTAAACATACACTCGTAAGATGTTAATGTTTAAATGTTCAATTCACAACTAAAAATTATTTCGCATTACTAGAATTTTATAGACATTTCATAGATTTTTTTGAGTAACTTATACAAGTTAAATCGAAAGTGTTTCCGCCGGGAAGCATGACCTTTTTTTTAGGATAAATTGTGACAGCAACAGCACTCTTCAGGTGTCACATATATAAAAAAGGAAATATTTTATTTTATTATATTATATTTGGATTGAATTTTAGGCAAAATAAGAGCAGTTTAAATCTCTTCCTAGCTACTCCTGGCTACAACAATTTTGAAAGTTCATTCATGTGGTAAAAATGTCTTAAATTTGTATTATTATATCTGTATTGCAGTCAACTGAAACTATAATTACACATTTTCTGGACTAATAAAATGTTTATTGATTATTATGAACAGAGAACTCGTTCGTAGGTAGGTAGGTAGATACCCACATATTGTATAGTTACCTATTACCTACATAAAACGAAAGGAAGATTTAATTAGGTACCTACATGTCAAGACTATCAAAATTGCAATTTGATTTTAATTTGCTTCTATATAATATATAGATATCTTCACGTTAGTTAAAATATCAATAGTATCAATACTAATCCCACTATGAAAGACGTTCGGGTCGATTATGGAAGTCGCCTCATTTCTGACTTTTAGGAGTTTCCAATAGATGGGTTGTATTTAGTTCAAATTTTGAGCAATCGACACGAAATCAATAAAAGAGACGTCAAAAGACGAAATACCGCACCCTGACAAAACGCCGATACCTGGAAATAGAAACTCCATTTGTCAGCAGCTAGCTCGCGACCTATGTAAGTAGGTATGCTATCCAAGTTTCCAATGCGGCGGATGATGCTTATGTTCAATAAAATTGGGAACTCACCTTTAAACTTAAGCTCATTTTGCGGCTCTATTGTTAAGACTTGATTAGGCATTTTTGTAATATTTGCAATATCTCGTTGGCAAAAATCTTCTGCAGACAAAATTGTTCCGTGATGTCGGCCAAAGCGAACAATTAATGACGAATTCGACATGCGCAATGCGCATGCGCTAGGGAGGGGGACAGGGAACATTCGATTTCAAATCATCATTCATCACACATTTTGTAACTTGATATTAGAATCGAATGAAAGCTCAATCGAATTGATTATGTAAGTTTTTAAGTCATAATTTGTTTAAAATTGGCATTTTAAACAAATAAACAAGGAATAAGCTCCTAATAGTTATTCTGAGTTTTGTTCCTGTCATGTAAACATCATTTTAAATTAGAGTAAAAGAGACAAAACACGGAATAACTATTTGAAGCATAAGCTTAAGAATAATCTTTGTTTATTTGGAAAACCCTTAATATTTGTTACGCATTCTACTATAAGTTTTAGCATATTTTGTTTGTGCATATTTTATTTATTATACTTTTTGATAGCTTACGGATTAACGTTAAGAAATAGCACTTTTTTTTGTTTAATATATGTAGGTATTTAAAATAAAAAGCTCTTGATAGATTATCCAACATTTATTATGTAGAAAATGGTAAAAAATTTAAAAAAAAGTCTTAGAATAAAAACATAATCTAGCTAAATTCTTCACTTCCGCTTTTTAAGAAGTTCTGCTAGATAACAAATCCTAACAGTGGAGACGACGGAGAGAACATAGTAGGTAACGTAATTTTAGGCGAGCTTGATATTTACTTCTACTTCATTACTGACGGACCAATAACACAGAAAAGCGGAGCTCATTGTACTTAACATGCAAATGAACGCATCGAACGTGTTAAGATTATGATGATACGATTCAGTCCGTCTCCTCCAATATAAATAAAGCATACAATGGACTCGAGTAAAATCGATATGTAAGTAAGTTCGAACGAACATCTCTAGTGCGCACGTCTCTTTCTTTTTCTTCAAGTTTCCTTATCAAACTACCTACCTACTTGTAAATAATAATTATAAAATAAAACAATACTATTAGAATCATTTTAAAATGTTTGAATATACACAAACTCATAAAATATTTTTCACTATCGTCGGTGAGCAAACAACACCGCGCAAGTCGAAATTTGGCGGTTCTAACATTTAAATGTCATTGGCTGTAGTTTTTAAGCGCGCTTCTACCTACCTATCAGATTTAAGCATTTCAACCAATTAGCGGCTGCTATTCCACAAATTGTAACACCGCGGTAGTCAATTTTCTGTGCAACACCGCATAAGTCTTCCGTCTAGTCGTGGGAAAAACGTATCCCTAAAAAGATTGGAACATTTGCATCTGCATCAGTACAATGTTCCGAATCAGTGATATGTTTCATTTGGATCAATTGGAACATCGAGTTTTTTGAAACAGAGTAACTTAATATTCACGCAGATTTGTGTCAGATGTGGAACTTGCAACTGAAACCACGTCGAATTTTTTTGTTTACTGAATATCTTATCACAAAGAATAAAATAGATTTTCCTTCTTAGGTACTTTTTCAGGCTTAGGACTGAAAGCTAGTTTATCAACTAACATGTTGGTAGCTGGCGTATTTTAAAATCGATTTTATATACATTGATTGTCATATACAAGTATGTACACATTACAATACATATCTACATATTAAAATTAAAAAAAAGTGTTTTTGAGACTTTATCGTCTTTTAAAGTCGTTCGACGGCTATTTAGACTTAGGCCAGCACTCTTATCATTATATCGTTATTTCAGTCACTCTTCCACAACATCACGTACGTGACACTGTTGCGCGCGAAGTTCGCTTTCGCTTCTCTCTCATCAGTTCATCACTCGCTCTTGTCGTTCAGTCTGTCGGATCGTCGCCGCGTCGCGTTCGTCGCTTCGTCGGCCGCAGTGAGCGAGTTCCAAATGAAACATTTTACACTGGGCAACTGTTCCGAATCAATCATATCAGTTTCATGTTTCGGAACACTGAGTCGTTTCCCTAAAGAGCGACACACGTCTACTTCCGTCCGCCATATTGGTTTAACTAGTTTAAAAGTTGCTACCAAACAAAAGTGTTTTTTCATCATAAATATCGGTTTAGAAGTGGTGAACCATTACAAAAGTAGAGAATAACAGGTTAGTAATTGGTTATGAGTTAAATTGTGTCAATTTGTATTGGAATAATGCTATTAACTCGTTTAAAATATTTCATTCTTTCTTGAGCGGTGTTTCAATGTTTCGTTTATGACTTGAGCGGTGTTTAACATTAATTGTTTAAATACATTACAGGGTTGTTTTTCACAATGCATGAGAAGATAATTATACATCAGATGATGACTTGATTGAAGAGTTGAGGAAAGCAGGACGGCAAGCATAAATACATAAACACAAAAGACAAAAATTATGGCCAAAAGAAGACTACACTTTGTAAGAATTTAATGGATTGAATTAATTTTATTTAAGTGTTTTCATATTTTATTTGCACATAATATTTTATTATTTATTTAGCACTACTAACAATTTGTTTACAAACTTATAAATTAATTATTGACCTTTGCCCAATAGTGGGACACAAAAGGTTGAAAAAAATTTATATAAATGATTAATTTGTGAATTTTTTAAATGAGATAAAATATTTTATGGCTCAGTAATTTCTCTATTTTTGTCATTATTTTATTTTATTTGTATAATATTAGGCATTTTTTTCAGATCCTACTATAAATTTAAATGTTCTACCAATCACAGTCGTCAAGCGAAAATGCAGAAATACAGTAGATGCTGGCATAAAGAAGTCTAAACGTGGTAAGAATTTCATTAATTTAATTTAATTTAATTGATTATTTTTGATTTTTTAAGATCAGATTGAAATGCTGTTTGGCTCCGATATTTAACATCTTTAATTATAATTTTGGATTTATTCGTATAATTTAAGGCATTTAATTTTTTTCAGGACCAACCCAGAATTTAGATTTTTCTCCAACCAACAGACAAAATTTACCATTTATCTCTATAAACTGGGTCACCAATATATTAAATTAGATCCAGAAATACATGTATAGTTAATACCAACGATATCACAAGGGTTTAATGTCCTGTTGGATGTAAGCCCAAGTAAGCAATTCGAGGACTATTCCACTTATGTGTGCGCCAATCTACCAAACCACTATCTATCTATCTAACCAAAACCAAACCAACCAAAGAACTCATCCAGTGCCTTATGATGGTAAACATTTGGATTTTAGTAGAGATTTGGTTTATAAATCCATTCGCCCGGGTAAAAAAGCCTGTGATCTCGTCGTAACGGACTTAAGGTTGTTGTAATACAGTCAGAATGGCATAATATCATACAAAACATGTTTTGATGAAGAGTTATTAAGACCTACACCCCTTCATCGCATTAAGCCACTAAACAACCTCCCAAAACTGTACACGAGACGATTGCCGATAGCGAATCGTAAATACCAAGATTTGCAGGATTTAAAAACCGTACTACCCGAAAGGTGTGTTGGAATGTTACCCAACACTAGTAATGTATGTACAAGGACAACACTAGCCGCCCGCCATACCTATATAAGCGCTGGCGCCACCTTGTCTCTCGCTCTGACCGGCATCGCACACAAGGACGGTCCTGTTTTTCCTCTGTAACTGTAACATTACGCGTGTCTGTATTAAAGTTAATAAACCTCATTTGCTCAGTATTAAATCAGCATTATTATTCATCAACGTGGAACATCCACTACCCACGAGCGCAACCTACCGCGCCACATGGTCCTTCGAGAAGTAAGAAGAGCAGATGATCTTTTGAGAAGAAATCTACTGCACCACGTAACAGCAACAGCAGAGAACAGAAGAACAGCTCCGTACGTAAGGTACTTACCTACGCAGTGCGCATACCTATTGCCGGCCAGGCGCACCATATTTCGCACCGCGCGCGGTACATTATAAAACCGCGCAGCGCAGCGCAACAATCACATACATCCACATCATCATACCTACCCAGAGCTACGTTACGCACATACGCCGACGGCCGGGAATCGCCGGGCGAGAACGAGCCGGCGCACGCGGGCGGGACGCGCGGGGAGCCGTCACACGGGAACCGCAACGAATATACTTCACGAACTGCAGCTGCAGCGCAGCATACCTACGGCAAGCAAGATCGCGCCGCGCGGCGAGGATTTCTTTCTTCCATTCATTCGTACCCCCATGTACTGCGTGCACGCATTATTAGCTCGCGATTTTTCATTATAGTCATTGTATGAAATCGCTAATTTACATTTTTAAGTAGTTATTTTTATAGTTATTGGTTTAAAGTCAGAAAGATTTGTAAGAAAATGGAGCTGAAGGAGTTAATCGCCGAACGTGGATATTTAAAAGGTACGATTACCCGGTTACATAATTACGTCATTAGAGACTTAACGAGCTTGGAGCCTGAGATGATTTTAAATAAAAAATCGCGATTGTTAGAAAGTTTTAAGCAATATGAATATATAAATATCAAAATTTTATCATTGGATCCCGACGATAAAGAGAACGTCGAGGAAATAGAAGATAAATATTTCGCAATATTAAATTCACTAGACAAACAACTTAATAGTCGCGTAGCCACGACAAGCGAGAACCCCATAGCTCCAGTTTCCAAGTTATCATTACCGTCAATCGATATGCCATCGTTTTGCGGTAAGTTTAAAGAATACACTCCATTTATTAATCTGTTTAATTCGCTCATAGGTCAGAACCGTTCCGTACCTAATGTACAGAAACTTTACTATTTGCGATGTTATCTAAAGGACGAACCTTTAGAATTAATAAAAAATTTAGACTTAACGTCGGAAAGCTACGATAAGGCCATAGAAATTTTAAATAGTAGATACAATAATAAGGTTAGAATAATAAATGAGCACATAAACGCGTTGTTAGATTTAAGACCAATAATTAAATCCACAGCTAGCTATTTACGTCAATTTATTTGCGAGGTGAAGCAGGTGCTTGCTGCTCTAAGCACTTTGGAGCCAAACGTAAGGTATTGGGATGTAATTCTATTATGTATTCTCTTTCGTAAACTAGATGCGTACACTTCGAGAGCATTCCATCTAGAGAGAAACGGCACTGAAGAGCCAACGACGGACGCCTTTCTCGCCTATTTGGAGAAACGCGCTGGCGCTTGAGAGCGCTGATCCGGGTTCCGTCGAGACCGGACAACGTCGTCAGCCACGCAAGGAGCAAGAGTCCACCGCTAGCAGGATGGTGACGTACACCGCCGCAGCGCAAAAACCGGGATGCTTGTTCTGTAAGTTAAATCATAAACTTTATTTATGCAATAAATTTAAGTTGCTGCCCGTCGATAAACGAGTCGATTTTGTACGAGAAAAGCAACTGTAACATTTGTTTAGGTGGACATGCAAAAAAGTGCAAATATCACTTTTGGTGTAATGAGTGCAAGGAGGCACACAACACATTGCTGCATTATGATCCCGGCAACAGTGCTCCAACATCACTCTCCGCAAGCAACCACGCTAACAATGTGCTTTTACCCACAGCCAAAGTAAAACTTGTAGCTCGAGACGGCACTGCAGTACACGTGAGAGCCTTGCTTGACAGTGGCTCACAGCTGTCCTTTTTATAACAAAAGGCGTTGCAGCTGCTAGATTTAAAGCCCACACAGATTGACGTCAGTGTAGTAGGCATCACCAACTCTCAAACCAGGTTAAAGCATTGCTTACCAGTAGAAGTGCATTCTATAAGAAAACCTTATAGGATCACAGTCACATGCCATGTGGTTGAAGAAATCACATGCAATCTGCCACAAATAAAAATAGACCGTAAAGCCATTAAAATACCAAAAAACGTAAAACTAGCTGATGAAAACTTTAGTATGCCTGCTGAGGTTGATATTTTATTGGGTGCTGACGTGGTGTTTCAGGTCTTGCTGCCATCGGAGTCGCTGAGCGTCGAGCTGCTAACGCCGGCGCCGCGTAATCGCCGGCAGCCCGCGGTACCATCCCACGCGAAGCTCGTCAACACTCAATTTGGCTACATCATCGGGGGTTCACTGCCAAGTTCGAGCTTGTCAAGAGTCTGTAATAAGGTAGCTTTAAAATGTTTAACATGTGACACAGATATTAATAACACTATTGCCAACTTTTGGAAAACAGAAAGCGTGCCAGAGATCTTTAAAGAACAGTCTCCAGAGCAAGAGCTTTGTGAGCATATTTTTAGAAACACTGTTCAGTTGAAGGAAAATAGATTTGAGGTTGCTTTGCCCTTAAAACTGCCCTTAGATGCTGCAAATGAAGCTCTAGGCGATTCATTTAACAGCGCGTTAAAAAGATTTTTAAATCTAGAAAAAAAGTTGCATAAAAATCCTATTCTTTTCTCAGAGTACAAAGAGTCAATTCATAATTATTTAAACTCAAACCACGGACACTATGTAGACATAAGAGATTTTGATTTGCAAAAAGAGGCTATCTATTTTTTGCCCCATCATGCGGTAATGAATCCAAGCAGCAAAACTACTAAGTTGCGTACAGTTTTCGACGGTTCTATGAAAACTAGTAAAAAAATATCCCTTAATGAAATACAACTTAATGGGCCGACTGTACAGAGAGATTTATTCGAAATATTGTTATTATTTAGGTTTGGTGAATTTACCTTTACAACAGATATCCAACAGATGTTTAGGAATATACGGCTTCTTCCGGAGCACACCTCCTTACAAAATATTTTCTGGAGTGACAGCCCTGATGACACTATAAAATGCATCAGGTTAAATACACTCACCTTTGGATTAAAAAGTTCTAGTTTTTTGGCAACACGCTGTCTCAAAGAGTTAGCAATGCAAAATGAGAACACATTACCATTAGCTTCGTCAATCTTGAAAAACCATACATATGTGGATGACGTGTTATTTAGTGACAGCAATTTGGAAACGGTGTTAAGGGCAAAGGCACAACTCCGCCAGCTTATAGAGTTGGGGAGTTTCAAAACTCATAAATGGACCTCCAAAGCAATTATCGTGCAAGCAAAGGCGATAATGCAGAGGTTATGGTCTGAAAAAACAGACTGGGACGCTGCTCCTGATGACAGCATAAGGCAAGAATGGTTTTTGTTTACTAATAACCTGGCTAAAATGAAGCCAATTTTTATTAATAGGAATATTGCCGTAGCAGACTCCGACAAGGTAGAACTGATTGGGTTCTCAGACGCCAGCAAGTTGGCGTATGGTTGCTGTATCTACCTGAGGGCTACAAACAAAGAAGGTAAGACGAGAATGCACTTACTCTGTTCGAAGTCGCGCGTAACCCCGCTTCAAAGCAAACGCACAACCATCCCACGTTTGGAACTAAACGCTGCCTTGCTTCTTTCCATATTAACCGCCAAGGTGCGGGAGACGCTGAAGGTTAAGCGCAATATAGACGACATTTTCTTATTCACGGATTCAAAAATTGTGCTTGCATGGCTGCATTCAGAGCCCATTAAGCTTGACGCCTACGTGGCGAACAGAGTAAAGGCAATCTCCAACAATAATGCGGGCGGCCACTGGCTATATGTCAGCACCGGGGACAACCCTGCAGACTACATCAGTCGCGGAATGTCACCAGATGCGCTTTCTGCTTGCACGGCATGGTGGCATGGCCCTAAGTTCTTGCACAACAGTGAGTATGCATTCAAGGTGATAACAGACTTACCCACAGTCGTGCCCAAAACGAGGTCGGAGTCAGCGCTCTCAAGCAGCCACGTAGCGTCAACTGATGACGTTCTCGAGCACATAAGGAGATTTTCTAGCATACATAAAATGGTACGTACCTTAGCTTACGTTTTAAGGTTCGGAAATTGTCTTAAAGGCATCAAGCCTCCTCACAAATATTTGACTAGTTCAGAATTTATTTATTTGGCTATAATTTATTTGTGCTACGGGTTGGAGGTAGGCTTCACCACTCTAACATCCCCTTTTCACAAAGGCACCAGGCCATTTTACCTAAGGAATCTCATATAGTTAATTGTATTATAAGAGCAGAACACAAAAGGCTTCTACATGCAGGGCCCAAACTGTTATTATGTAATTTAAACCAAAAGTATTGGATAACTAATGGTTTATCCTATGTTAAGAAAATTATAAGAAAATGTATAATTTGTTTCAGGCAGAAAGCTACTGCTTCAAAGCAGTTGATGGGTTCCTTGCCAGCCAACCGGGTGACTGCCATGAGTCGTCCATTTGAGACGGTCGGAGTAGATTTTGCTGGGCCGATCGGAGTGAAGCTCTCGCGCGTGAGACGCTCGCTTGTAGGTAAAGGATATATCTGTTTATTTGTTTGCTTTGCCACTAAGGCAATACATCTCGAGCTTGCATCAGATCTTACCACCGAATGTTATCTCGCGTGTCTTAGAAGGTTTATAGCTAGAAGAGGGTTGCCCAAAGAAATCTACTCAGATAATGCCAGCACCTTTAAAGGCGCACAGAACCAATTAACTGAGCTTTATCGCCTGCAGTCCTCACAGGATCACCAGGCAAAGGTCTTTCAATTTTCGTCAAAGCAAGGAATCCAGTTTCATTCATTCCGGCCTACTCGCCTACCTTTGGCGGCCTGTGGGAGGCTGCGGTGAAAAGCACAAAATATCACCTTAGAAGGATATTAAAAAATCAGCTGTTTACTTATGAGCAGATAAATACCATATTAGTTGAAATTGAATGTGTGTTAAATTCTAGACCACTTGTACCCTTATCAACAGCTGATGTAAATGATTATGGTTATTTAACCCCAGGTCACTTTCTGATAGGAAATGCGCTAACTATGTACCCAGAAGATGATGTAACAAATGTACAGCAAAATAGGTTAAAGTTTTGGCAATTGTGTACACAGCTCAAACAGTCATTTTGGAAAATGTGGTACAAGCAGTACCTTAATGTATTACAGAATAGACCTAAGTGGCTTAATATTTGTCCTAATTTTAATATAGGTAGTCTTGTTATTTTAAGAGAGGATAATGTACCTACCATGTCATGGCCTATGGCCAGAATTACCAAGATTTTCCCTGGCCACGATGGCCTAGTAAGAAGCGTTGAGGTTAGAACCCCTAATGGTAGAACTCATGTTCGTTCTATTACTAAACTTAGCATTTTACCTATAGAAAATTAATTTTATTATTGTATTGTCAGTTCGTAGCATTGTCATGTACTATAATATACAGGGTGGCTCATTCAAATCGGTCAGTATGGGAATGTCTGAAACTATAAGATATATGAAGATTTGTTCTTAGGAACCATGTCACCGATTTTGATAAAAAGAAAAACTGCATTCATACATTTGAAAAAAAACTGTACCCAGCTCGGGAATCAAACCCGGTTGTTTTGAAAAAATAAACTTACACTTTTTCTATTTAAATATCGATTGTGTAGGTCTTAAGCTGTAAATGTCTCTAAGAAATATGATGTCTAAAATGAATAAAATGCATTGTTTTGACATACTTTAATTTATCATAGTAGGTGTTCGAAGTGACCACCGTTACAATATTCAACAAGTTCAGGCATGTAAAATTGTCTCTATGGCTGTTTGTATGTACCTCTCTACTTGTTACATACACCTTATCATGTGGCATTAGCATTGCATTAAATCTTTAAAATATTAAAATAATAAAAAATAATTATTAAAATATTGTATTGAAAAAAACGGACCACCGTTTTTTTATGTTATATGTTTCTTAGAGACATTTACAGCTTAAGACCTACACAATCGATATTTAAATAGAAAAAGTGTAAGTTTATTTTTTCAAAACAACCGGGTTCGATTCCCGAGCTGGGTACAGTTTTTTTTCAAATGTATGAATGCAGTTTTTCTTTTTATCAAAATCGGTGACATGGTTCCTAAGAACAAATCTTCGTATGTTTTATAGTTTCAGACATTCCCATACTGACCGATTTGAATGAGCCACCCTGTATAAGTGTCATGTAATACCTATAATTGTCACTATCGTATAAGGTTAAATAAAACTTGTAATGTCATAGCATGTTGACAAAGGTTAACGACCCAAGTTGTTAGGGTTCATTTTAAAGATTGTTTTAGTGGTTTATACGAAACCCCTTGTCAGGCCGCAGCATGTTGGAATGTTACCCAACACTAGTAATGTACAAGGACAACACTAGCCGCCCGCCATACCTATATAAGCGCTGGCGCCACCTTGTCTCTCGCTCTGACCGGCATCGCACACAAGGACGGTCCTGTTTTTCCTCTGTAACTGTAACATTACGCGTGTCTGTATTAAAGTTAATAAACCTCATTTGCTCAGTATTAAATCAGCATTATTATTCATCAACGTGGAACATCCACTACCCACGAGCGCAACCTACCGCGCCACAAGGTGCCACGCTTTTTATGACCAATTATCTCATAATTAAACAATATTTTTTTCTAGTAATAATTATAATATAATTACTAAAGATACCTGTCTACTGTTTATAAATAATATAAAAACATTTTGAAAAATTTGTGTACTTATTTAAATAACTTTCCCACTCTCACCAATTATCTTTTTTTTTTTTTTTTTACCCAGAGGAATGCATTACGCATACCAATGCCTTGAAGAGGCCCAGGTTATGTGGGACTCACCCGTCCGCCTTTCCACAACCCACCGACCATCCGGAGACGTCATTGTCTCCGGTCGGCTGTCAAGGGCTAAGCCCGAGACAGGGAGGGGCGAGGCGGAGGGGGATACCCACTAAACCTCTGGGGGACTACAATCCGAAAACCGGTGAGGCCGCGGGACCTGTTCCGGGGGAAATTTGGGCCGCGGGACTCACCAATTATCTAGCTCAAGCTTAAGCTTCTCTTGAAACTTGTTTTTAATAGTTAAACTAGATAACGGATAAATTATACGTATTATTATACACAGAAAACACCCAGACCCGAAATCAATTTAGAAAAACAGTTATTTCTAAATTGGTCCGGCCGGGAATTGAACCGTGTGAAAAGCGTGTTAACCACTCAACCACCGAGGTCGTCAAATATTTGGTATAAAAATTGTAGCATCATCAGCACTGTAGCTTATATAGGTAGAACAAGTGCAACAATTAATGTACATACTTACAAAAGAGCCTAAGTCTTTTTTATTTTAGTAAACACCGCACAAGTCATTGGTTAACACAACCTAAATCATTTAAAACACCGCTCAAATCGAATATAAGCAATAGGAAAAAGAATTTGAAGAGATCCATATTAATTCGGACGATTGATTGGATTTAATAAATGACAACCAATCAAATGTTGAGTCTAATTCTTTTAAATTCATAAAATTAAACAGTTTTTTTACTCTCGTAAAGTTGCAAGATATGACTTGAGCGGTGTTGTTTGCTCACCGACGCTATGTCATTCAATAGAATCAACTTACAGGTGCCTGAGTACCTACTAAAGGTACCTATTTTATTATCCTTCAGTAGGTACCTACGCATGAAAAAAAGGAAAGGTATATATTGCGCGCGCATTTAATTTTTTGGTCTATGCCATGAAGCAAATACAATACTGTGTACCTATTTGCTTCGTGGTCTATGATGTCTCATATTATTATTCTGAGTATGCTGTTCTGTTTATATATAGTGTTGCCACCTTGAAATTTTTGGATTATTCCAAAAATTGTTATCCACATCTCCATAAGTAATAAAAGGCAATTTTCTAAAAAAATATCCATAATAATAGAGTGTGCATGAGTGTTGGCAAATGAAACAAAACAGTGCAACGTCACTTTTTAAATTCTCTCAAGAAGTCCGCCCGAGGACTTAGTAAAGCCACATCTTTACTGAGATACTCGAGGGGTTGGGGGGTATATCATTTCTCACTTCTCATTTCTATTGTCTTTCATCATCAAGATGGATTTATTGTTTATTTATATTTATATCACTTGTATGAAAAATTACTTTGACATTGGCTAAATGTGCTAGTCGCACAAAGCCATCAATTAAAAAAAAAAAGACTGAGCGAGCCCGGCCGCCCGCCCATTTATGACTAGAGGTGGACGTTTAAAGCAAAAGCATTTAAAAATGCATGCTTTTCTAAAAACGTACATAAGCGTGCTTTTAGATTTGAACGTATGATGCTTTTCACTTAAAAAGTGTTCGCACTTATTTTAATATTTTTTTTATAACATGTTGAAAAACGTATTAAGCAAGTAAGCAGACAGAAAGCTTTACGTTTTTCGTTTCAACACAACGTAGCTTTTTGTAAGTACACGAAAAAGCAAAAAATAAAAAAAGCACTTTTTAAAAATTGTACAATGCTTATACGTGTAAAAAAATTAAGCAGTTTTTTCCATCTCTATTTATGACGGCTCGTACGGTCGTACGTCAGTCCATCCATCAGTCAGACAGACAGATTATTAGATAGGTAGGTAGTAGGTAATACATGAGCCAAAAAAAAATTGATGGCGCTAATTTAACACTCATAATATTTTAGGTTCTTGGAAATTTAATATATATTAAATTACTTGCTCATGGAAATCGGTTGTACATGTCTTCATTTTCCGTAAATATGAGTTATTCAAATATAAATATAATTGTGAATTCCTGTCTAAAATTAGATCCTGGGCTAAGACAGAAATTATTAGGTAATTGGTGTAAAGCCTTTGTGTTTGGTTGTGTATCGACCTGCCAGCGTTCTTTGCATTCTTCTCGAAGACAAAATCAGGCTCAAAAAGATAACGATACTGTTTTACCATCCCCACAAGAAGTAAGTACTTACTCATTCTGTTTTTAGTATAACTTTGGATTTTAAAGATTTTTAGCAACTTTAAAACATGCAATTATAACATAGCAAAAGTCCGATAATAAATAAATAGGTATTGTTTATTTACACACTACAATCAACTCTCAAACTAAGCAAAGCGAAAATTTATAATTATTATAGGTGTATATTTTATGATAACAAAGGATTATGGCACCAAAAGGTATTTACTCTCAATTTGATCTCTCAAATTATTGTTGTGATATCAACTAACTTCCGGCTAAGTCAAATTTGGCCTATTACTGGCTATCTTATCTCCTAAGTGTTGGAACACAACAACTAAATATGTCACTACAATTTATTGTTGTTATAGTAACATGTGTGTCATCATGTGTGTCATGAGTCATGACAAACAAACAAATAATACCAACCTTTTAAATTAATTTTAAACTTGGTAGTTATTCATTGTACTTAATGTTAAATGTTTATTAAGACCTGGGTCCCTCAACCAAGGTCAATTGTTATGGCTTGATTTGATGACCAAATATAAAAAAAGCCTTTCTTGAAAGAAATAAACAAAATTTCTTCTGTTTCTACAATGAAGTACAAATTAAACTTACTACTTTAATATTTTGTACAGCTTTACTACAGTAAGCTTTAAGATCTTCTACAACCAAATAGATTAATAAAGATTTACGACTATTTATTTTTTATCATATCATTTCTGGCCATCACTAGAGATTTCTTTGTCCCTTGCGAGTTTACAAGACCAGTACACATAAAAGTTTCAACTGCTAAGCCGCTACAATATTGTTACGGTTTTTCTTCCTTAAATTGTTTGTCTGCTTTAACTTCTTTTGTTATCTCTCAGGTGTTTTAATTAAGTGCCCTAATTATTATTTAGGTAATATATTTGATTTGTTTGCTGTTTAATTTATTATTTGTTTTAGTAGTGTTCACAGACTGCTTTAGCACTTTAGATGAAAGTGCTAAAGCAGTCTGTGAACATGATTTGGGAGCATTGAGCATTCACAAAATAAGATTGATTAACTTTTATTAACTCCAATGAATATCACATCTAGAAGCTCTATGAATAAATCTAAATTTAGAGAACATTACCTCTATCATATGAAGATAACATTATGCTTAGTCCTGTTACCTGAGAGGCTTTTAACTTGTAAAGTAGGTAACTATATAACTGCTATATGTGGACTGGCAAATAGATAACGAAAAAAGTAACAGTACTTGAACTTTAAGATAATGATAATGTAGAGTTATCTGCATTACTGCTATCACTTTTTAGAAATAATGTTACTTATTTTGTGAATTTGGTAATGTTGCAAAGCCCTGATTTCTACAGAAGCAGTATTTATTAGTATAGTATTTTCTTATTTATTTATGACGCAATTTTTAAAAACCAATTACATCCCATTCATAGATAAAATTTGACCCCTCCAGGGTCTCAGTAGCTCAGCGGCCAGAGCATTTGGACCAGTTATCTAAAGGTGGTGGGTTCAATTCCCACTTGAGCATCCTGAGACTGGTTGATATTTTCTAGAAAAATTTTATCTTGTAGCTACATATAGTAGCATTTATATTTGAATCACATTGTTTACTGACATAGATTAAGATTATTTTGTAACTAACATGTCAATATGGACATAGTATGCTCTATGATATTATTATATATTATTATTATTGTGAATGTAAACATTTAAATATTTAAAATATCCCATTAATGCTTGTTTTTCAATAAGTCTCTCTTTTGAAAGTCTATGAAACCCATGCAAGGTATAGCTGTGAGACACCATTTTTGACTCAATTTACTGTGCAATATTAAGTTTATTTCAAGTAGTATTAAATACTACTTAAATTAGTCAGTGAAATCAGTTAATTACACCAAATACTTCCAGTATACAAGAATTGAAATTTCCAACTAACTTGTCATAGCAATTCTTGTTAGTGTGGCAGATCTCTATCATAAAATAAAGTCCCCTTAGAGTGCAAGAATTTTGAAAAGGGACCACCCCCCTTTCAAATTGGCTATTTTGGCCTTTATTTAGTTCTTTGTAAGTAGTAATTTTGCAGGAGTTTTAACAACAACTAAGAATAAACTACCAATAATTATTTAGGTTCAATTATTTTGACTAGAAACTTTTTTTGTCTATTCTTTTTTTCTTTCTTTTACATTAATTACTTATAATGTTCATTGAAAATTACATTGTTGTACAACAGTTTACAATAGTATTTGGTATCAATTTTGAATATCTAAGTAATATTCTTATTCCTATCTGGTTCTCATTCAGGGTCAGCAGAATTCTGGTTCGGTTGTTTTTAACCTTTTCTATATTTTTTGCATTTTTTATCTTTTAACTCATCTGCTTAGTGCAAAAGAAATATGAACGCTTAATACAAAAATATTTTTTTTGTCTTTTTTGTTACTATTCATTACTTAATTATGAATTATTTTGTATATTTCAGATATAATTTTCTGTTTGTATCTTTTGACCATGCCAATTTTTTTTCTTTGTAGCAACTGCCACTGTGGCAGTTAAAATAACACATTTTTAAGTGACGGATGGAAGCCATTATTTCTATGGCTGTTAGTTCAAGAAGTTTTTCATGGGACTATTCGACTATAAACTGTTACAAAAAAAGAGCAATAGTGTGTGGACATGCTATTATAACACTGATTGGATTACTGTACTTCTCAGGTGACAGTGATATTACGAAAAAATGAATTCAACAAAGAATTTACATCTGGTTCCATCAAATCCTATGATTCCAATCAGTTGGCATCAAACAATCCTATTGAAGACACTCGAAGTGAAGGGGTGTGCAAGATGACATCAGGTAATGATTGTTGCGCATATTGCGCATGCAAAACATTTAATTTTATGACTGTTTTTATATACCAATTATAGAGGTCAATTGTTTTTTAATTCAGATTTATTTTTATTTTATATTACATAAATCTACATATATATAAATCAATTGCTGTTTGTTAGTCTTGCTAAAACTCGAGAATGGCTGGACCGATTTGGCTAATTATTCTAAGGGCTAATTGAGATTTTAAAATATTTGTGGAAGTTCAGGGAAGGTTTAAACGGTGAGAAACATATATAATAAGTAACGGAAAACACTAGAAAAGACAATTTAATTTTCCAATGAAAATGATTTGTTTGTTTTGTTGTCATGGAAACGACAATATATAAACAAAAGATTGATTTCGCTGATAAGCTCAAAAATGTTTAGGAGAGAGTTTGCTGTTATCTGTAAACGGCTTTCATAGCGTCACCGGACTTTTTTGGGGGTGGCTAGAAACTTAAAGGGTTCCTTAAGCCACACTGCTTGATCACGATCAAAACAACGTCAGAAGGATTCTAAAGGGAATGGCATCACGCAAGCGTAAGCGTGCTCCCGCTACTATGCTACTATATTCTCCGAGTAGTTTGGATAGGATTGGGATGGCCTTTACAGGGTTACAATAATGGTGTAGGTACTTACGTTATAAGCAGATGTGTGTCTAAATCAGAGTTTATTCCCTAACTATCCTAACTAATAGTAACCTAACTTAATATGCGAAAGTGAGTTGTTTGTTTGTTTGTTTGTTATTTGTTACGCTTTCACGCGTATACTATTCTACCGATAATCATGAAATTTTGTACATAATCATTAATCACACTAATATTATAAATGCGAAAGTTTGTGTGTATGTGTGTATATTTGTTGCTTTTTCACGCTGCAACGGATGGATGGATTTGGATGAAATTCGGCATACAGATAGTTTATAACCTAGATTAACACATAGAATAGTATTATCCCGATATTCCCACAGGAATAAAACTCATAATTTACTACTTAGGTCTTGGATTTGATGTTGGGAATGGTTCTATTCCCTATTTGGTAGTTTTTTATACTTTTTTATTGAAATTTTGACAGACTTTTGAAACTGTCAAAGCAGTAGGTACAAAGTCCGCCGGGTCCACTAGTAAATAATTTAAAAATTGGGACTTCTTGGCGGCAAAGTAAAGAGTCATGTCTGCGGTTTTGTTTTATTTTCGAAAATTTTTGGTGGATTATTAACCGTTAAGTGTTCGTGAGTGGGATATTTTCGAAACACGGAAAAAAACTATTCCTAGTTGATCAAAAAATATATCTTATTTTTCAGTTACTTCTTTTGTTTTAGCAAGGTTTTATTTTATTAGTTAATTCTTGATGTATTATATCTAGGGGGGATTGCTCTAATTTCCCACGGGGACCAGCCGGATTGAGGTTTAATACTCATATTAAATACAAACATTATATCTTTTAACACTGATTAGCTTAGATTAAAGAGATAAAATTGTGTTATGGCCACTGCAGTGACGAGCCGATTTTTTTGACAAACAAAAAAAACAAGGGTGTGAGTGTTGTCATATCTATCGGTTATAATCAGAGATCGGAATAGGCTGACTATATTTACCCAAACTTCGGAGAACAGAGACAGAAAGTGGAGACTTCCTTACGACTACATTTTTTTTTCTCGGAATTCGAGAAAAATCTTAAATAAGTTAAGAATAAGCTTTATTTAAAGTGGGTAGTTTCTATTTTCGCCTAAACTTGCAATTAACAAATCTTAGGAATTTTACTAAAACTAATCTAATCTAATCATCTAATCATGTATTAGAATTATCCTTAAACTGACCGTTGTTGCATCAAATCTTTCAATACATAACATTTGTCAACGTGTAACACCTAAGTAAAATTAATTTCTAATTGCATAAAAGGGACTTCGATATGTATTTGGAGAGGCCTATGTCCAGCAGTGGACTAGTATAGGCTGATGACGATGATGATGTCTTTTAAACGTAGGTACTGTAGATTTACGAAAATTCTTCCGGGATCTTAAAACCATTGCATTATCTTTTTGTAAAATACACAAATGACGTATTTACTCTTTCCCTAGTTAACTACTATGCCGGTGCTCCTTTACTTTCTGACACGAATTTCGTGTCACAATTTAAGACTCAGCAATACAGACACAGGATTGAACTAATTTTTTTAGAGGTATATACAAAATAGAAAAAAAGCATTACAAACATGGATATAACAGCTTTATATCAATCACTTTATCATATAATAAAAATAAGTAAAAATATAGGTTTTTAGTTTTATGATCTTCGAGTGCGTAAATCTGTTTGAAATTTTAAACAATTTTTTTCCGAGAATTAAAGGCCTATTGTTCTTGTTAGCCTTAAGGATAACCACTAGAAGTCGGTTAAAAAGAGATCAGAGCAGGTACCGGTTTCTATTGTTTATCGAAAGAGTGAATGAGGATCAACCTGAGTGATGCATTTTATGCACTAGTTATAGTTTAGTTAATTTGTGTTAATTTTGTACATAAGTAGGTATATAAGATTTACTCAACAAATTAAAATTATTCATTGAAACATTTGCTGGTTTTATTTAAAACATTCATGTTTCTTAACTTGATTTTCATACGACAGGAAAAACTTCTACAACTCGTATAGCAATTAGTTGTACTTAGCTTTCATTATTTGAATAATAAATATGAATATTGATATAGACATTAAAAAACAAAGATTGTTTTTATCATCTGTAAGAACATTTGTGTGAAATTTTATTACAATAATTTAAAATCCCAAAGCCAATGACAAACTGCTCCATATAAAATTTTTGTTGACTAAAAAAAATTGTGCATGTTGCATAAAGTAAAATATACCTACTCTACTTATTGACAAAACGTCATGTATTCGATGATTTGATACAACAACGGTTAGTTTAAGGATTGTAAATATAATTCGAAAATTTGATAAGTGCAAGTTTAGTTAAAAATAACCTTTACCCATCTTTAAATAAAGCTTATTTTTAACTTATTTAAGATTTTTCTCGAATTCCGAAAAAAAAATGTAGTCGTAAGGAAGTCTCCAATTTGTCTTTGTTCTCCGAAGTTAATATAGTCATAGCCTATTCCGATCTCTGGTGATTATAGACGAATAATAATGTTGCATGTAAATAATTCCAACAATTAATTCCAAAACATTAATAGTGAGAATCGTTGAACAATTAACCACAATCCAGGGTACAATTGCGGGATCGGTTTTTGTAGGCAAAATTCTTGATATCCATTTTTGAACTTGATTTTTATTTCTTCGTTTGTTGTCAATTCTATAAGTTCTTCTTCCAGCTGAGGTGACATTGCTGTGTTGACATTTGAAAACGGATCCAACACCCAGTCTGGTATTTCCAAGTTTAAAATGTCCTGGTATCGTTCCGTGAAGTCAATGTGGAGGTTTTCCAAACGTTGGCAGTAGGCAAACAAGTCGTCGTTACTGCAGGATACTGATAAATTCGGAAAATTGTGAAACTCACGTCTGCCCATATTCTTTTTGTGCAGAAGCAGTTTGGCTGCGAAAGCAGCAACGACATTTTTTGTTTTAATTAAATTTAGTTCATCGCCTTGCAGTTGGAGGTTCATGTCGTTGAACAATTTATACAGGTCTGCCATGTAAGCTATATCATTCTTTGATGTTATGAGCTTGTTGCGCAGTTCTGTATCTTTAGTTTCCAAGAACTCTATCACAGAGTCAAACAGGTTGTAAAATCGAATCAGACAATTGCCTCTTGACAGCCAACGAACTTCAGTATGAAGCAACAAACGGTTGAAATCTTCGTCATTAGTAACACAAAGCTGATGAAATAATCTATCATTCAAAGAGCTGCTACGGATTTTATTGACTGCTTTGATGACATATTGCAGTGATTGAAATAGTCGTTCACTTAAGTTTCTAGCAACCAAATGTTGTCTATGAATAACGCAATGTATAGCAAGGACATCTGGAATTTTATTCTTTAAGTACGCTATGAAGCCTTTATGGCGCCCTGTCATAGCCGGAGCGCCATCCGTAGCAACTGATATAATATTTTTCAAAGGAATCTCTTTCTCTTCACAAAACTTTTCCAATGTATTGAATATGGTTTCGCCTTTTGTATCTGTCTCCAAATTTCTGGCAAACAATAGTTCTTCACGTATTTTCTCATCTTTAATAAACCTCACGTAAGATAGCAACAACGCTTCATTAGTTGGTAAAGTGGACTCATCGAGCTGAATTGAAAATTGACTAGTCCTCAGATGATTGCACAATGATTCTTCAATGTTTTCAGCCATTTCATCAATTCGTCTTTGCACAGAATTATTACTCAAAGGAATTTTTCGGATAATATTTGCGGCCGGTTTATGAAGCACAGTAGTTATTACTTCCTTTATTGCTGGCAAAATTAACTTTTCTCCGATGTTGTGTGGTTTGCCTTTTTGAGCAATTAACAAAGAGATATTGTACGAAGCTCGAAGTCCGTCGTCATCTTGCTTAGCAGCCGCCGAAAATAGTTTTGATACACTTGGCTGAGTATTATGCTTTTTCTCTAGGTCTTGAAAATATGCTACATTCTTGTCTTTATTATCTGGATGCATTTTATTCAAATGATCTTGCAGTCTTGAAGGCTTCATTGCTTCGTTCGAAAATGTTTTTAGACATAGAAGACACAAAAGCGACGACGGGTTTGTGGGATTTTCAATAAATCCGAATTTAATATATTCCGCAGAGTATTGCCGTCTCTTCTTTTTTACTTCCGACATTGTTTTGTTTTGAGAAATACGTAAGTGTTGAAATCAAGTACTGCTTATCTATTAAGCGCGAAACCACAAATGAAAATAAAATAAATTTACGTCGTTTATATAGGATTGCATAAGCAGCACGCACCAACAGGAATAAGACAAACGTGCATAAACTCGTTTATCTCATTCGACGCCCAATCGTACTCGACAAGCAAGAACAAGTATTATAGAACCAGCCGATTGATACAGGAATGTACAAATCGGATTATTTAACAAAAACTTGTTAAAACATGATTGCCCGCGGTCTATTATATCGAACCGAGTTTGAGCTATATCTTAATTAATATTAGTTGATGTTCACAAGATGTAGTCGAGAGTCGAGAGCTCAGTCGGTGTCTAAGAGTCTTCCTAGCTACCTAGCTACCTACCTAGCTACCTATCTACCTAGATGAAATTATAAGTCGACCCCAAAGCCCTACACAACGCCCCCTTTTTTTTCTGGGTCTCTTACCGCCCCCCTTTAGGCCTGCAGCGCCCACAAGGGGGCGTTATCGCCCACGTTGGGAAAGACTGGTTTAAACTATCCTCCCCTTACGGCACGGTTAACCCGACCCGGGGTCCTAGCCTTTCAGCCTAAGCCGCGAGGACGAATATCTTGCCCCCGATTCGATTTCGAACCCCTCGGAGAATCTAGTAGGGCACGGGGAAACGCACTCGTGCGTGATGTCGTTCCCTCTAGAAAACCTCAGAAGGTGCTTTGTTTCACACGGCTTGAAAAAAAACGAACATCTTGCGATTGCAGTGCGGCGAGTGGATTTCTAAATCATTGCGCGTCTATCCGGCAGTCATAGTTAACGATGATAGAAAGGACGCATTATACTGACGTGGCCGAGTAGATCCTCGGGCTTTCTGCCCTAACATCCGCTTTGGCTTCAGAGAATTACATGGGGCCAGGGAAACGTTTGCATGATCTAGTGATCAGTAAGCTGTAGTCTGCTGAATTAAGGATCTTAGGTTTTTTGCCACCCATAAATCCAGTTTTAAACTTGTTGACGGGAAATTATAAAGTCACGTTTGTTTTTTGTGTTTTGTTGAAAATTAATGTGAAATAATGTTGGTTTATTAATCGTTAAGTGTACCTATGTAAACGTGCAATAGTGTTGGCAAATAAAACTGAGAACAGTCAGATTGTAGTTGAGCCTTACATCTTAACTGAAAATTATAGATGATAAACCTATCTATAATTAAACAAAGATAATATTTTACAATATCTCCTGCTTAATTTGTTTACCCGACTGCGTCAGAAGGAGGGTTATGTTTTTCGAGTGTATGTATGTATGTATGTATGTATGTATGTATGTATGTATGTATGTATGTATGTATGTATGTATGTATGTATGTATGTATGTATGTATGTATGTATGTATGTATGTATGTATGTATGTATGTATGTATGTATGTATGTATGTATGTATGTATGTATGTATGTGTGTGTGTGTGTGTGTGTGTGTGTGTGTGTGTGTGTGTGTGTGTGTGTGTGTGTGTGTGTGTGTGTGTGTGTGTGTGTATGTACATATGTTTGTTTCTTTGACACGCCCTACAGCAAAAACGGCATGGTGGATTTTAACATATGAGGTGTCGTTAGATTTGTTTTGACTGTAGGAGTGACATAGACTATAAAAAAATCCAAAAAAATCTGCAATAAAACTAAAAAAAGTTAAAACATTGACCGGGTTAGCTACTAGTAGTCTTGACCCCAAAAAAACTGTTAGATCGACCACACGATCAAAATTCTTTAAACGAACTACAACGTCTACGGAATTTAAAGGATATGGCCAATTTTTCCATGGACGTACATGGAGTTAATAATTTTCATTTACAGCAATGTTTTAACGTGTTTTGTTTTAAGGAATATTAGCGGATTTTATTCTCATGTTTATAAAACTCAAAGAACTTGTCAGTCAAATATACAAGTACGTCAAGTTTTGTTTTTACGCCTGACAATTGGTGAATGCGCTATGACTTTGCTATTGAAAAGAGTAAGGCGTATATTATAACAATATAATTATTTTATGTAGGTTTTGAAATGCTTGGTTATTTACTTTAAAAAACTAAAAAGTTTGAAATAAACCAAATTATTAAAATATAACAAAAAACCTGACTGCTGAAACAACTATATAAAAAACAATGATATACTCGTAAAAACCGGATTAACATAAAAAATAACTGCAAAGTGAAAAAACTGAAAAGAAAAAAACAAGCTCTACGGTCTACGGTTTTTTCTTTTCAGTTTTTTCTCTTTTTACATTTAACCAAATCAACCAAATCAAAGTGATTTGGTTAAATGTAATATTATATGTAATTATAAAGTATTTTTTTACCAAACATGATGTTGACCATATATAATTGTTGTTTTTAGGTATTTTAATGGGCGTCTTCGATGGCCATGGAGGCCCTGCCTGTGCGCAGGTGATATCCAAAAGGCTGCTCAACTACATAGCGGCAGCCCTCCTGCCGTTGAACGATTTGAAGAATTACGTCAAGCAGAACCCTCGGGAGGATCTTTTAGAAATTATTAATGATAGAGTAAGTATAATTGTGTGTATAATGACTAAGTATAATAACTGTGTAGACCTACAGCCGAAACTAATAACCTATCTCTGGTAAAAGATAGGCCTATCTTAGTTTAATTACCTAGCAACCGCTGTTATTTTCCAATAAATAACAGAAATAACTAAGCAACAAATCTCTAGTAGGCCTATCTCTTGCTGAGGATAGGTTATTAATTTCGGCGGTAAAGAACCGATGGTATAAAGACATTTATAAGAGCTTTGTAGCCTGAGCAAATAATTTTGGTTTTTTTGAATTTTAAATTGACTCAAGTTGCTTAACACAATACATGTTAATCGTAACTTTTACGTGTAGCTATAGTTCCTTCTCATAATAACGTAACAAAAATCCTGAAATATGTAAATGAGATTACTGATGATTATGCTAATGTTATTTTAATTTTAATAATAATATTAAAATGTTATTAAAGTATGCTTGTAGCTAGTATGCTTTGCTTTTTTATTGAAAACAAAATATTAAATAGTATATTAATAAATTATGTTTTCGGTGTTTCAGGTTGAAATTGTAGAAGATTTAAAATTGATGTACGAAAATAGTTTTAAACAATATTTATTGGAACTGGTAGACAAACCTAGAGATGGCAAAGACGTGCGTGCATCGCTCGAACAAGGAATCATGAAATTAGATAGTGACATTTCTAGAGAAGTTGTGGATCCTTATAACATAAGCGGCACTATCAACCCAAAGACTTTGTCTGTCGCGTTGTCCGGCGCTGTGGCTTGCGTCACGCACGTCGACGGGCCCCACTTGTATGTCGCCAACGTCGGAGACTGTAACGCAGTAATAGGCACACTGACCGAAGACAACGAATGGATAGCTAAGAAAATCACTAAAGAGCACAACTCTGAGAATATTGACGAGCTAAAAAGAATATGGAACGAGCATCCGGAGGAAGAGAGACGGACTGTGATAAGACGAGATCGTTTGCTAGGAGAGCTGGCGCCGCTACGAAGCATGGGTGACTACCGATACAAATGGTCGACGGAGATGTTGAACAAAGTGGCCGTGCCATTGGTCGGCCAAAAGGCCATCCCTCAGAACTATCACACGCCGCCGTACTTGACAGCGATGCCCGACATTTACTACCACAGACTGACGCCGAAAGACAAGTTCATGATAATAGCGTCGGACGGCTTATGGGATATGATGACGGCGTTGCAATCGGTGAAGCTGGTGGGAGAGCACATGAAGGGGAAGGTGTTCTTCAATCCGCTGAAGCTGCCTAGGAAGAATATACAGTTGGGGGATTTGAATGAGCTCCTGATGCACAGAAAGGAGAGTTTGAAGAGCAAGCCGAAGGACAGGAACGCCGCCACCCACCTGATACGTCACGCCATTGGAGGCACAGAGTACGGGGTGGACCACTCGCGGCTGGCGCACCTGCTCAGCTTGGCGCCCGACGTGTGCCGAATGTTTAGGGACGACATGACCGTCACAGTGGTTTATTTCGACTCCGAGTTCTTAAGGCAATGTCCCACATAGATTTTGCCCGCCATATTAGGACTTTTGGGTGACTAGTGCGAAGTTTGATTGCCATTCGAACAAGTTTACTTGTTTTTTTTAAAAGAGTTTGCTGTTGACGTCTGATGGCCTTTACAGCGTGAGGCGACTTTTGTGAGCAGAAACTAAAGGTTTTTTAAGCCGTGGTAATTGAACAGCCGCAGAGGTTTTCAAGAGGGAATGGCATCACGCAGGCGTGTCCTGTAGGGGACTAGATTCTTCAAGGCGGTCGGATAGGATCGAAGCGGAACAACCCGCAGGCGCTTTTTAAGGCTAGGAACTCGGCTCGGGATGACCGGGTCGTGGGGGTGGGGAACCATTTATGAAAACGAGATTTTTTATAGCAAAATTTTAATCATGTGGCGCTATTTCAATGCTATACAAATTTTAATCATGTGGCGCTATTTCAATGCTATACAAATTTTCGTTTTCGTTAACGTGATCGAATGGCAAAATATACTTGCATAGACACCCTGTTTACTGGCAGGTTTTAGCTCTATATTGTTGTGTTGCAAATGTTAGAGGGTTGTATTTGTATCAGCACTTCCATTATAATACTGCAATTTATGTAATAAATAATAGTATAATAACTAAATTTTAATTCAAATTACGAAAATCATAGATGCCTTTCTTGCACGTTTTATATGTATGTTAAAAAATTGAGGGTTTGCCTGTTTCCCCGAGTTATGTTTTCGCTAGCCAATTGCAATAAATGCTGTATTCCTAATTAGATCATGTTAACGCATACATACTCCAATGTTTCAATTTTGACACCCAAGTAGCTATCTTAGGTGCGAACTGAGGTAAAAGAATTTAATAATCGTTTTTCCACTTTGTTATTATCGTAAAAATAAATTGGTTCATCGAATTTATTTTTACGATAATGACGAAGTATTGAAAAAACTATTATATTATAGATATGGGAAAAACGAAGAAGATTGGCAGAGACATTTTATGTATTGGTGGTACCGTCTAATGACGAAGTGTAGGGTAGTGAAAGTATAACCAATTAATTGTCTTGAATCATGTAACAAAAATTTCTATTATACCATAGCTCTAAAACTGTTGATAAAAAAGTTAAATACATTTAAAGTTAAAAAAATGAGTTATTAAAACGTTAGAAACGTCAATATTATTTCATTTGACAGCTAATGTCACTAAGGATAAGAACTTCGAATACAGAAAGATTGATCATAAATCATCTTCAGAGAGCCATCTTACAAGAAATTGAATTGTTTGATCATAAAATCGAGAGTAACTTGAAAAGACTCCGCCTTGGCTTTTCGAGGTTGAGTGCGTGATACAAATGTTTTTTTCGGTTCTGTTGAAGTTCTATTGATTGATTATGTGTTTGTTTTTGTCCACTATTTGTGATGTCTGTAGTAAGTAATTTAGGGCTTAGATTTATGCACGAATGTGTATAAAACGAGGTTGCTATGTTATTATAAAAAATGAGAGATTCTATTGCACATGTTAATTTTGTGGGGCTTAGGATACAGTTAAAAAAAAATCTTTTTAAATAATCACATACATACGATTTTGACGTGTTGACATTTTTTTTTTTTTTTTTTAATAATGGCTTTGCACAAGCATTTAGCCAATGAAAAAGTCTTACAATACTTAAACAATAATAATTTCTTTCATGTATGATGATGATGATGAATGAATAGAAATGAGGAGTGAGAAATGATATACCCCCCAACCCCTCGAGTATCTCAGTAAAGATGTGGGGCTTTATTAAGTCCTCGGGTGGACTTCTTGAGAGAATTTGAAAAGTGACGTTGCACTGTTTTGTTTCATTTGCAACACTCATGCACACTCACGAACACTTAACGGTTAATAATCCACCATTATTTCACATTAATATTCGACATAACACAAATTTTAGAAAATAAAACAAAACCGCAGACATGACTCTTCACTTTCCCGCCAAGAAGTCGTGTTGACATTTAAAGATTACATAATATGAGACAATTCTTCGTTCAAAAACTTGTCAAAAATTTAAGGCAGTTGAAATAATTTAGAGATAATTTTGATTTTTTGTGCATTTAAACGTAAAAGTGCTTTTTGACTATTTTATGGCGAATTTACTATTTAAATTAACAAATAATACGTTGCGTTCATTATGATTTAAATGTTTGTTACCTACTTAGAGATTTCTAACCATTATTATTTAATATGAGTTTCTGAACGTATGGTTTGTAGCTGTCAACCTTGTCTGCTATTTATTTTGTAAACTGTCACACCCGAATCTTGTTAACCCTACTTTACAGGGTACTTGTCTGCCTTACGCTAGAGTGTTTTTTATAAGCCGGAGATGTGCATTTCCAATTTGCTTTTGGAAACTATGCTGATATCAGACACTTGGGATACCAAAACCGTAAATTTAAGGTCAGTTTTGATAAAATTTCAAATGCAAATATCTCTTTAACTTCTTCCTTCTTCAGTGTGGGAATACCACCTAATGGTAGCCCTTCCCCCCTCCCCGTCCAGCGACCTATCTTAGTTTAGTTAACTAGCAACCGCTGTTATTTTCCGATAAATAACAAATAACTAAGCGACAAATCTTTAGTAGGCCTATCTCTAGCTGAGGATAGGTTATTAATTTCGGCTGTAAGTTAGTAAGAGTCGATTATATATATTCATTCTGAGTGACAGCCAAGCTGCGCTCAAGTCACTCATATCGCCCCGGATCGACTCTGGCCTTGTTCTAGAAACCACTAAAGCTCTAAACCAGCTAGGTAGTCATAACAAGGTGAGATTGATCTGGGTCCCAGGCCATATGGGAATCCATGGCAACGAGATGGCGGATGCACTTGCCAGGGAGGGCTCGGAGACCCAGCTCATTGGTCCTGAGCCGTTCGTGGCACTTGCACCAAGTACCATCAACAAGGCCTTAAAAGATCACATCGTAAACAGGCACAGCATCGAATGGAAAGAGCAGCTGGGTATGAAACACTCCAAATCCTTCCTAGGCGAAAACGCCTTAGGACGGAGTAAGTTCATATGCATCTATCAACAAATAGCTTGTGTAGGGCATGTGGGGAGGAAACGGAGTCAATGCAGCACCTACTGTGTGACTGCCACTCTCTGGCTAGGAAAAGAATGGGACTCCTGGGGTTGGCCTATCCGAAACCGGAGGACTTCATGCTCTTTGATCTGGACGTTGCCAAGCTTATGGCATCTATCTTTACAGAGGAAGAAGAGTGAAATGATGGGGTTGCACAAAAGATCCCGATGGGTCGAAGTGTTGCTGCGAGAGGGAAACCTCGGTAGGCCCCACTAAGATAAGAAGATAAGATAAGATAAGAGTCGATATTTCGTCAGTCCATGAAAAAGTAGTTTGTGACGGCCCTAAAGTACAGAAAGTCCCTCTTAAGAGTTCCTTTGCGTTTTGTTATTGCTTCTCAGTTATGCGTAGTTGTCGATATTTAATAGCTGACTAGCTGTACCCCGCAGTTTCACCCGCGTTAAAAATATTTTTCCGTTTTTGCAACATTTTTCATTGCAGCTCCACTCCTTTTAGTCATAGCGTGATGTAATAAATGGACTATTCAACACAAAAATAATTTTTCAATTCGAATCAGTAATTCCTGAGATTAGCGCGTTCAACCAAACAAACAAACAAACTCTTCAGCTTTATAATATTAGTTGAAAACGACAACTATTAATGGGAGGAACTAATGGACTAAAATGATCAAAAACAGGAAATAAGTGGAATTTAACTATATTATATTACACACTGATACACACACTATACCAATCACCAAGAAGAACAGCCAAAGAGCCACACACCAAAAGCAAAATCTATAAAAATGTCAATATTAAAAAAAAGTATAAAAATAAGAACATAAACCGCCGGTTGCACCAAAATTGATATACATTTACAAAGTTTTACGTTTTACATAAACTATTCCGTTACTTTCACGAATTCGTAAATGTACGTTGCACCAACAAAATACGAGTAAAAGTATTTATTACGAGTATAAGTACCTACTTAACGTAGCAAGTAATTTTATATCAGAAAAATTACTTGCTACACAAATGTAGCGTTAATTTTACCATTTTACCTCAGTAGTTTTTTACTACCATGGTAATTTTTATTTTACATGTAGTAAGCCATGATAATTAGCGTCATAAGTGTCAGTAGTCTGTACTGTACTTGACGTTGATGGTTTGTTTATTTTTGTTTGTAGTTTGAAATAGTAATGAAAGTGCATTTAATAATGGAAAATATTATTTTTTCCACCAATCCGCACTGGGCCCGCCTGATGGTTTATGGCCCTATCTATCCATAGGGAAGGCTCGTGCCCCAACAGTTGGGACATAAAATGAGCTGATGATGATGATGATGATTATTTTGGAAGATGACATTCTGCAAGAAAAGTAAGTACCTACTTACAATTAACGTCAGGTACTTTATTGGGCTTTTTGGGGATAGGTCGCTATTGTTTATTTGTATATTTCGGGTTTTGATATACATTAGCGTTTCATTGTGAAGTACCTAGCTAGGTCCTCGTAGGTATTAAAGTTAAGTTGTAGATTTGAAACTGATCTTGGAGTATTAGATCAAACTTCATGTTCAATTCATCTGCAAATGTAATGTGCCGTGGTCTTGCTGATTCGATTGCGGCACAAAAATCGCTACCTTCAAGGAGCATTTGGTCTACTTTAATATTTGTTCTCCGACGACGGCGAGTGATATATTGAATAATTTCACTATCACTGTCAGAACTTGTAGAAGACATTATCGTGATTTATTCTCTCAGAGCACGTTTCTTTAAATAAATAGAGCGTTTTCTAACCTTCAACACGAATTGCAAACACGAACGAACTGTCAAAATCTTATACTTTTACGTTATGAGAAAGGTTTGAGCTACGTAAAAAGTAACCGTATAACGTAACCGTAAAACGTATCGCAAAGCGTGGTACCACAACGTTTTACATTATACGTTTACTTTTTACGTTACTTTTTACGAATTCGTAAAATGAAAGTTTCGATTCGACATTGTTGACAGTCTTTGGCCACGCTGCGTACAGTATTTCGCAAACGTAGAATCCAGAACTTCTGTCTAATCTCGTTAATTACCATTTCATTGTTGGCGTGTCCTGCCTTGCAATGATAAAAATTCACTAAAACACGGACGATTGGGTGGCGACCGTCTAAAAGGATTGGGAATTTGACATCTGTGGTGACGTTCTGGACAACTCTTATTCTGCCATCTAAGCGCAACAAGCCGTCAGTGTCCATCGTTGGCGATAGTTTGAGAAGACAACTTGATTTGGGGATGGGCATCGAATTCTTGATACAGTGGATCTCTTCCTGAAAAAATTCTTCTTGAACGCGTTGCAGCACCTGCCTTTCAGCGGCGTTAATCAGTTCCATAGACAAAGGTAGAGGAGTGGTGGACGTAGAAGAGGCCGCAACTTGGTGATCTGTAACAGCGATATCCGAGTTAATGCCACGAACGCGAGTCAAAACCGATCGAAATTTATATACTACTTGCAAAACACGGGTGGTGGCTCTAAGTAAACGCAACCAATCGTCGAAACGATTGGAATTCGCGGTGACAACCAGGTGGACTGGTACGGTTTTAGAAGACTGCTTGCGCTCTTCTGAAACCGTAGCCATACCAGCTGGCTCTACGGGTCAATTCTCTGGAGAATCAAGAAGGAAAGGAGGAAACCTGTAAACGTTGGTTCGAACCACCGTTGGGTGGTTCGAACCTAAATGAAGTGGTTTTGTGCGAGTAGCGTCATTGGCTACGTTCAAAACAGTTGGGACCCATTTCCAATCTTTGACGCTCGAATTTTCGGTAATCCCGCCGATGCTATAGACCACAAAGGGTATGAACGTTCGCACATCGCTTCTGAGCCAGCCCAAGACGGTTCTTGAATCCGCCCACAAGCAGGTACGAACAGGTTTTTTTCTATGGTACTCCTTGATGGTTACAGCAAGGCGAGAGGCGATCAAAGCTGCTTGCAACTCTAAACGCGGGATAGAGGTCGGTTTTAAAGGCGACACTCTCGCTTTACTGGTAATAAGGGCGAGCTTGCTGGTGCCGTCAGGGTACACAAACCGCCAATAGGCCACACAAGCATAAGCAAGCTCGCTTGCGTCCGCAAAAATATGTAGTTCTCTATGTAGAGGTTCGCCGTTTTGTTTGGCATACCATCTGGGAATCTTAATGGTGTACACATCTAAGAGTTCTTTAAACCATTCGGTCTATTTGGAAACTTCAGAGGGTGAGAAAGGTGTGTCCCAATCAATTTTAGACCTCTAAATGTCTTGGAGTAAAATGCGACCCTTCACAACTATCGGCCCTATCTATAAAGACCTAACGGATCGTAAACCTTCATAAGATGGGAAAGAACCTTACGTTTATTGAGATTTCCCATGAATGCGGTATTCTCTAGACCCGTTCTAAAACCCAGTGAGTCTGATAAAGGATCCCAGGAGACATAACTTTTTAAATTGGAGCAATTGTGAGGCGCTGCCGGAATAGGTGAAGAGCTCAACCTTTGGCTTGTCTATTCTCAGTTGTTTGCTTTGGGTACCCAGTGCTTTAGCCGCCGCTGCGGTAACGGAGAAGAAATTTCTTTGTTGTTGTTTTGACCATGTTGGCTCTCAAAACCCACGGGAGGAGGTAGTGGCGCTGCCACAAAACCGGGCGTATGAGAAATAAAAAGTGGTTTGTCAGGATACGAGAGGAGTGGTGCAAAAATTGAAACAGCGGCCTGAGGGGGCAGGGGCGGGATCGCCGACTGACCAGGTACCTCACCTCATACTAGGGAAATGTCGCTGAAATTAAACCTTTAGCGGCTGATTGACCAGGCTGCGAGACCTCGGGTTCATTAACCGTTGTGCGCGTAACATTGAGATTAGAAATATTTTGTACCCACTGTTGTGTCCTGTTTACACGCGTAGAGCTACGCCTACTACGTCGGCTACCTTCATCCTCCATTTCTGCTTCGATCTGAGTGATCTCATCAAGAAACTCGGCCCTCTCAGCTAAACGACGTTCTTCTTCCTCGTTCTGCTCAAGTTGTAGAGCGCGGCGGCGACGTTCTTCCGCTTACAGTAGATGAAGTACGCCTTGTACATGAAGAGTGCGTACCACCCTGGGTGCTGCCGGCGTTGTCATTACCATCACCTGCATATACTCCGGGTGTGTCTAATGGCGGCACTACATGAACGTCGGGTGAATCTACATGAGGAACGGTGGAGGTGGGAATGATTTCTAATGACATGGCCTTGGACTTGCTACGCGTGATCATGTAAAATGATTATGAAGCTACAAATCGGAAATATTTTACAAAATACACTTAAAACGAAAAAAAAAGACAATTGAAAGGTGCTGAGAAAATAATTTACGGGAGAAGGACCAAATGAAAACGACAACTATTAATGGCAGGAACTAATGGACTAAAATGATCAAAAACAGGAAATAAGTGGGATTTAACTATATTATATTGCACACTTTTACACACACGATACCAATTACCAAGAAGAACAGCCAAAGAACCACACACCAAAAGCAAAATCTATAAAAATGTCAATATTAAGGGGGTGCAGCGCGGACGCAAAACTGCGAGTTTCAAGTTTCTTTATGATAGCGAGCGAGCGGCGCGTGGCAGTGGTGTGACAACGGCGCACGACTACGAATACGCACGCACACTAATATCTGTACAGAGTAGGCTGGTGATTTAATTAGAGCAATGTTTACTTTCGTAAAATAATAGGCGTTTGGGTAAAAAATAATAAAATATTTTCATATTCATGTTTTTTAATTGAAAAATAAGACAACAGTGACCTGCGGAATATCAATACAAACATTTTGATGTCGGATCATTGTTTCATTTGTGCTATATTAACAAAGTTTCTGAAGAAATAAGTTTTTAGATATCATTATTTTACGTATTGTTTATGCAGTTTCTGGGTATTTGTTTCAAATTCCAAGACAACCACGACCTTGTGAAAGGATCAAGCTAACCTACACTAGTCCTTTTAATGTATAAGACCTATTCAGCGCCTAGCACCAGTGACTTAAAAACACGTAAATTTTCAAATTCCGCGCTGCACCCCCTTAAAAAAAAGTATAAAAATAAGAACATAAAAAGTACTAAAAAGGTTTTTGAAAGAGTCTGCAACATTAGTTCTAAAAAATCTTAAATTTTTGATACTCTAAACCAGTGTTTTTCAATCTTTTTGAATATGAGACTAACGAGACCCCTTTACAAGTTTAAAAAGTCGGGCGACCCTCTTGGGCATAGACAGATGAAAAATTTGTAATTTAAAAGACTACGTTTATGATAGTATTTTCTGAAGTTAACACGAGCACTAGACAAATTAAAACACAATTTAACCGGACTCCACTCAACATGTCCACGTTTTCAAAAGACTGTTGAAGATAATTCAACAGACCAATCGCTTGTGATAAGGGCTCACATTCCTTGCATGATACAGAGTTTGCATAATTTGCAAAAGAAATTATTGACATACTTTCCAGACTTGCACTCTGGAGCTGACAATGGGCGTAAATGGACTCTAAACCCTTTCTTGGTTAAGACAATAGAACTAGCTGATCTCCCCACAAATATGACAAAAAGTCTTATAGATTGATAGCTGCTGACGGCATGCTTAAAATGGAATTTCATTCGCAAAGTGTTGACGTGTTTTGGATGAAAAGAAAACAAGAATATCCAGAACTGGCAAAGGAAGCTGTACAGTTATTAGTGCCATTCGCCACTTCATACTTGTGTGAACTGACGTTCTCTTCAATGGTGGACATTAAAACTAAAAACAGAAATAGACTTGAATTAGAAAATGATTTGATTATTAACGTTTCAAAAATAGCACCATGAATTGGCAATTTTTAAAAAAATAAACAAGCCCGTCTTTCTCACTGAAATTGTGTTTTTATTGTAGTGTTTCTTTTCCTTTTGCCGGCGAACCCCGAGTAAGGCTCCGCAACCCCCCTAAGGGTCGCGATCCACATATTGAAAGACACTGCTCTAAACAGTTGAAGAAAATCTTTATTAAATAAAAAATAAGTAACCAAGTATCGAGTATAAAATATGATAAAATCATACATCTCCTATTTTAATGGGTACCACGCTTGCCAATCTTCTTAAGAAATGGTGTTGATAAAATTTCCGCAAGCTAGATTTGAACCTGCACCTTCTGACAAACTGCATTTAAGGACGGTTATCTTAAGACAACTACCGCTGCCAACGGCTTAACGTGCCTTCTGCCTGAAGCACAAAATAGCTCAAAGTATGTGACTTTGGCTTACAAAGTAAGTAAACATGGACTAGCAAGAGTCAGAAATAGCCATGATAATTTAATTATTAAAGCGCTTGATCCGTTTTATCAATAGGCTCCTTGCCTAAATTAGTATGTTTTCATAAAAAAGAATAGTAAAACATTCGCTTGTAGAAATTCCTTCGACACCAAAAGGTGTCTAATTCAGAAAACTGAATAGGACACAAAAAGGACCCAATATAAAAAAAAACCGACTGGTTGCACTCTGGGAGTGCCGGCAGAAGTGAAAACTTGAATATTAACGTTGTGCATTTTTGATATTTTGGAATGGTTAGGGAATAATTTTGCACGAATTGCTTTAATTATCAGTATAAAAGTACTCTCATTTATGTGGTAGAATACAATATTTATTTATTGGGCTATCGTACACAAACATGACAATTTATATTACATTAAAAAGTTATTATTATAAACTTTGCATGTCTACATGGCAGAATATGTGAAACTATAAAAATATGACCAACTTTTTGTAATACCAACCATATTCTTAGCAAATAAAATATTCTATTCTATTTTATCAACCGCAATTATAAGTCGCGTTGCTTTTTTCGGTAATATATTCATATATGCCTATAGTAGTGTTAATATATGCCTAAAGTAGTATAATATAGTCCTTTCTAAATAGTAGGTATACAGTAGACATTTCAAAGATTCATGCACACCAAAGAAGAAGTCGTTTTGGCATTTCTATAGCTATCAAAATAAAAAAATTCTCTTTGATCGTACATACAAACCCTGTCATTCATTTTTTGTATATTTTCTATAATATCAGAAATTGTAATAGTTTTGTTCGTATAAGAGATAAAAATAATTGAAGTTTAGAGCCATCTGTCGGCAGCTGGGATAACCTTATAAGATTTGTAGAAGCACAGTCATGCTTGGAGAACTAGCAGCGCCATCTTTCAAACGTTGTTTAAAACAATTTCACAGTGTCACGTGTTCTGACGCGCCTGACGATCACGTGTCCCTGACGGTCACGTGTCCTGACGCGAGTTTAACATTTTTTACCCATACAACGCCGCTAAAGAAGTTTTCACTTCAAAAATCACATAAAATTTGTAAGGTAGGTACGCCAAATAGGTCTGAGAAGCCTATACTTTAAATCTTATACTAATATAAATAAGAGCTTGTTTTTTTGTTAGAACGCGCTAATCTCTATATAGTACATACTACCAGTCGGATTTGAAAAATGCATTTTTACATTTGATAGTCCGATTTCTGTGGAATATTTAACATCACGCTATGTGGTAAATGGGGGACCCAGGGAAACTCCTTTTATGTAGTTTAGCACAATATTTATTTGGTAGTAATTGTATAAAATGTACAAAGCACGTTGGTATGGCGGGATAACAGAATTTTTGACAAGTCACAAGACTAGTGTTGTAGTAACGACGACAGAATATCGTTAAAATAGTGATGTGCCTTCTAACACTCCTCCTCACGAACTATGCACGATCAATACCAGCCATGCACCTCAGTTCTTGCAGACGTGGTCCTGGTAGACTTTTTGTAAGCATGTCAGCCTCCATTACGTTTGTGCTTCTGTATTCCAACTTTACAGAACCATCCTGAATACAGTCTCTGATGAAATGTAATTTTAAATCAATGTGCTTCGACTTTGAATTCACAACTGAATTTGAGGCCAACTTTATTGCAGCTTGATTGTCGCTCTAAAGACACTAAAAGGCTTCTCAACTCAAGCCTTGGTAATCGAACATCCTCGGAGGGCTTCTAGAGGGGATGGCATCACGCAAGCATGTCCTCATCCCCTACTAGATGCCAAACCCTATCAAACGTTGACTCGCGGCGGCGCGCCGTGTGTCGCACTCAGCGGCGGCGGCGCGCCGACACAAACTCACGGCGACGACGGACGGCGCGGCGCCCATATCTAGTATGGCATAAGGTTGAACATTTATTGAAGAAAATTGTCAGTTTTGGATAGGTTGATGCAGGCGTCTGTACTATCGTAGTGGCACCAGTGTTTAACACAGTTTAAGTCCCCCGCCCGATTCTCTAAATGTCACTACACATTTACAGAATACACTAAACATGCACACTAGCTTAGGTCCAAGACACCGTAATCGTAGAACAAGGGTACGAAGAACCGGTTCACACGCGCTCTATACCAGGTACAGACATCTGGGCGCTTCTCTCCTCCTCCACGGCCCGGTCTACCCGAGCCGAGGTCCGAGCCTTTAGAGGCGCCCTCGGGTGATTCCGCCCCCCGATCCGATCCGAACTCTTCGGAGAATCTAGTAGGGCACGGGGACGCGCACTAGTGCGCGATGCCGTTCCCTCTAGAAAACCTCCGAAGGTGATTCGTTTCACACGGCTTGAGGGACCCTTTACGTTCCTCGCCGCCCCCATAAAAGCCCGGTGAAGCTGAAAATGCCGTCTGAGGCAATCAGCAAATTCTCTCAATAAAAAAAAAACAGTTTAAGTCGCCAAATAATAATATAGGTAAAGATCGCGCCAAACTTCTAGTCCCCTCTGAAGTTGGCGCGATTCGCGTCGCAGTAGTAAAAAATAGGCGTCAGTATGGCGAAGGCGGAGACGAGCGGTAGGGCCTGACTGTACAGCTGCGCAACGAAGCAACTTCAGAGGGGACCAGAAGTTTGGCGCGATTTATACTAGATGACAGTTAGGAAGCAGGTGATAAGTGATCTGTATTCACAAATCTGTTGCTAGAAGTGTCGATCGCTAGTTCCTGTCGACCTTTGGTCCCGTTACTCTAGTCAGCGGTGGCGTAATATTCAATCATACGTTTTAAGTCTGGTTGATATCAGATTAAGATAAAATCATTACCTATGCTTACTTCTTTAAATCAAATGTAGTTTTTTTTCAAGCAAAAAATACAATTTTCGTTATTTATGGCAGTTTCTTTACACTATGTTCGGCAATATTATTGTGTCAACAACACATCAGCCGTAACGGTTCCAATGTAAGCTGAGCTCTGTGAACGAGGTGATTTTATATTTCCGAGCTCCGCTTATACTGGTACGGTTAAGTCTGAAACTTGGTCGACTGTACTTAAAAAAATGTTAGACAACATCACATACATTGGTCTAATCCTAAGGAAAGTAGCTAAAGCACTTTTGCTATGGAAATCAAGTATCTACAATATCGAAAAGTTCGTTTTTGACATTGCCCCGACCGGGAATCGATCCCGGGACCTCAGAGTTAACGCGCCGCCCAAAGTCCGGCGTGCAAGCCACTCGGCTACTTGAGTACTTGTGTTTGTGAATAGTTAAATAAAACACGCAACAAATTTACTTTAAACTTCGTTTATTATTAATCATCATTTATTATTAAAAGTGAATATTATTATAATATCGAGTAAAGTAGGCGAATAATCTTTACTATATACACAAAAAGGTGACAGGCAGAATAATAAGAAATTACCTAATAGTTTTTTTGAAGTAGATAAATAGCTGATTTTGCTCGGTAGCGAACTGAACATTTCCAAGTTATACCTAAGTATATGATATAAAAAATGCCGGTTTACTTTGTAGGTACAAAAAAATAAATTTACAAAACAATCAAACGCTTGGAACTCTTTAATTGTTGGATAAGAGTTAAGGTGGTATTGACGGCTGTTTTTTTACTAAAAGCGTTTAAGTATTCCGCCTTTATCAGAAAAAGGGCAACTATGACATGTCGCTAAGCAAACCTTTGTTTAGAAAAAAACAACGAATGAAAAGCATCAATTCTTAAGCCCGCTACCCTAAAATTTTAATATAAAAAAATAACCTTAAAATTAATTTCCTTATCATCCATATTACGTAGATTTAAATGTGAACAATTAAGTAGATAAATGTTTTTGAACATGTATTATTATTAAGAGTAAAATGTTACTAACTATTTAACCCATATTTACTCCATTATAGACTTAGATTAATCTCGAAGGCAATGCGAATAAAGGCAACTCAAATTTCATGGGCATAATCTGACCGCACATGTTAAGAATATCTCAAAACATCGTGAGAATGTTTTCGACAGACTAATTTGTCTATAATACCAAATATATATAATGTATAATTTAGTTATAATTTACTCAGAAGCTCATTACAATCCACACACAGCTCACATAATTACTGAAGACCTTTTCTACGCTTCTAAATGCCTAGTGCGAATTTTATTCTCCATTGTTTCACGTTAAAACGAAAATTTGTAAGACATTTTTTAATGTTTTAATTTTTAACAAACGGCGAGAAACAAAAAGCGGTTTTCCGCTTTTTGTTTCTCGCCGTTTGTTTGTGCAATGCCAATAAAATACAATGTCTAATTTTCGTTTTTTTTCCTTTAGTTGATGGCTTCGTGCGATTAGCACATTTAGCCAGTGTCAAAGTAATTTTTCTTACAAGTAATACATAAATAAACAATATTTCTTTAATGTATGATAATGATGAATGGTAATAGAAATGAGAAGTGAGAAATGATATAACCCCCAACCCCTCGAGTATCTCAGTAAAGATGTGGGGCTTTACTAAGTCCTCGGGCGGACGTCTTGAGAGAATTTGAAAAGTGACGTTGCACTGTTTTGTTTCATTTGCCATGCAAACTCATGCAAACTCACGAACTCTTAACGGTAAATAATCCACCATTATTTCACATTAATAATCGATCTAACACAAGTTATAGAAAATAAAACAAAACCGCAGACATGACTCTTCACTTTCCCGCCAAGAACCCCTAATTTTCGTTTTCTCAAACATGCTTTGAAATGAGGTCATTATTTTGACAACCATTTCCAAGATAAATAGAAATACCTGTACTACTGGTAAAACCAAATACCGACCAAACTTTGCTGGCTGACAAAGTCTGTTTCAAAATCCAAAATTGTCGCGTTTAGCTGCCAGCGCCCAGCAGCAATACAGTGATACGTATAAAATCCATAATATCTGTTCTGTTATTTAAAAATGGAACTAACTTTGTACTTCGAAATATGGCAGCCAAGGAGGTAAACTATAACAAACTATTTAAATTTCAAACTAACTTGCAAATAGAAAGCTATTTAAAGTTAGAAACAAATAAATATATTATTGGTGCGTGCAAAATGTTCTTCTATTTCATAGACTGGTGTAGTTGATATATGTTCTACCCTTCAATATTAGATATTACTATACAAGCCTCGGCCGGAAGTAATGTACTATAACGTGATCGAATATGTCTTTCCTGTGATAGAATGGTGAATAAAACTCGCACTACGCACACAGATGCGTTACCAACGTTGTCGTCTACGTGAACGAGTTGAATGGAATTTTTGTACCTACTAGACCGTAGGTACGCGGATGTTTAATACGACTAATAGACCGCGATTCTCCCTTGGAATTATTTGTTCCACCTTTACAATTCACAGACCGCATTTTATACTTGTCACGTTATCATATCTTGCCTACAAGTTAGTACTAGAATTATCAAAATCATTTGAATGCAATACAGTGATGATATCAGTCATTGTTAATTATCGACGAAATCAGAACTTAGTTTTAGTTTAGGATTAGAGATTTTCGGCCTAGTCCCCAGCTTTTCATTGTAAGGCAGATAAGCTTCTGGTAACATAAAATATATACTTACTTACTATAAAATTTTACTGCTCAAAAGCGTGGCTACAACGCGTGCGCTCAGATTTACCCAAGCGTGACTTTTAAAGTCTACAAAAGATTAGTTGTTTCTATTTATTAAACACTTTATAATAAGCACAGAGCTGGTTGTAACGCTACATATGGAAACGGTGACATAATATAAGTGGGCGATACTATGTTAACACCGAAGTATATAATACGTACTTCTAGTTACGTATTGGTACCCATTCACTTAGATTACTGACTACGTATACTTGATTACATCGGTACGGTTCTACAACAATCTATGTAATGTAAACGAAACTAAAGATCGATCGAGAATAAGCTTGCGTTCAAAGAGAAGAGAAAAACATACTATGTAAAAGCAACGTTCAAAGGTAATATGCCATTCCGTAAGACCAAATCACAACGCATGGAGGCGTAGGTAATGTCCGCTACTTAAATCTAGTTAAATGCACAGCCCGCGACAATTTCCCTACTCTAGTTCGTCTAAGAAACGCATCTTATCCCCTACAAACAATGTCGAATGACAAATTGACTCGAGATCAAATCCTACCATAAACCTACTCTCAATCCCGCGCAAACGATCGCCCGCAACATCCGGGTAGCTGGTTTGTACGTTACAAATAGCGAATAGCACATAGTTTTATAGAAATACATTACAAGTAGGTATCATAAGAAAGTTAAGTTTATCCAAGTAAGCAAAAGATAACAATTGTATAAAGCTGCAGTTAGGTTTCTTACGAGATAAGTAGATATCTTAACGTTAAATCTACATTATGTTGAGTCACTAACGGAAATATCCAAAAGTCCTCCAAAATATATGTTTTCAGAATTCGCCAAGAAGAATGGAGATAGATGTAGAATCAACAGATATTCAAAGAGTAGTTTGTACACTAAATTTGGCAAAGATGCTATATTATAAAGAATAGTGTTCTTTAGACTATAGATTGATCAACTGTGATAATACTGCGCACGCGCAGTACCGCTGGCACAGGCGCCGCTATAGCCACCGCGTCGCAGTCGTTGGCAGGAAACATGACAGTTGTGTTATACAAGAAGAGTCGGAGCAATCCAATTACACAATCGACCTACGTCTCACTACGACTCTAGATCATGATTATATTATCAAAGTATAATAATGTAGGTAGGATATTTATTTGTCACATTTTTTAAACTTGACGACATTGACCTCAGCGGGCCTCCACTCACTTACATTTAACGTGTAACACGTAGGCACCTACTCATATAATGTCGTACTCCAATATAGAAAACATCACATACCACTAACGAATTGCTTCTCAATGACTACATTTTCAAAATGGAATTGTTAAGTATTTATAATGAATCAACGTTTATCTTTCTTAATAATTTAGTATTAAATTACGTTTTCTATAAGTTTAATAAAGTGCTGTTTATCTCAAGATTTTAATGTTAAGTCCAAAATATACCTACGTTTGTCATGTCAATTTCTGATAAATAGTAACATTATGAATGGCTACGCCACTCGTAGTTTAATAATTGTTAGAACATTTTTTGATAACAACTCGGGGGCTTGTAAAAACCCAAAAATATTTAATGCCAAAATTGTCATATTGTCTTAAAATGCAAATTTAATTTTAATGGGGCGCAACTCTTAATAACCTTAAACAACAATAACATTAAATCGATTATAACGATCATTTCAGAAGACATCAGTACAATGAGATTGGATTTAGGAAATTTAATGTTCTTAAACGCAACTACTTACGTTATTTTAGGTGAACAAACAGCATAGTGTGACCACTATACTGGATCATTCCTAGTCAGAACATCAGTAGGTTTAAAAGTTAATGAGAAAATACTTCAAAATTGTATACTCGACCCGTTCAATATATTCTTAGTACTGTCACGTAAAATTGCACGTCGCCTTACTATTGCTGTAGATAAAAGTTTTAACAATCTATTCTGAATTAAAAAAGTTGATTAAGTATATATCCTACAAGAATATCATTGAAAAAATTATCCTTAGCAACAGACAGCAGTTTGAAGGAATGAAATCTACATGAAAGTACAAAATGTACATGCAGTGCGTTCAACAAAGCTTGTACAGTGTCGGCTTTGTAGCCGGTGACATCTCTCGCACGGAACTCCTTTGCTGGATGACATACGATTAACAAAAGCCACATATCATTAAGTAGCGCCGTTAACTTTGGTAATTATTCTAACGAAAAACTGTATATTCGTAGGTATGTGAACACTGGGTGCCTACACTATATTTTTAAAAAAAATTAACGAATTTCGAAATAACGATATCCGATGTTGCCGTTAGTTTGTAAAAGCACGTAAAGGGTCGAATGGTCGTCGGTATCCACAAAATATAATTTCTCTTATTCAAAAGTCGTCAGCGTCACCACGGTAATGATATTATTACCGTGGCGTCACTACCACGCACGTAGGTATATAGTAGCACGACCACGCGTGCTGTGCCATGTATTACCAACTAGATGACGTTCGAAGTTTCTTAGATTTTCTTATAAAGCCTCCTTTATTGACGGTTACTTCTTACCACCACTTTAAACGTTTAGGTTTTGTAGTACGGCCGGTCAAAAATGTCGTCAACCAGGTTTCAATAAATTAAATCGTAGTTCAGCCTTAGTGATATTTGTATTTTGCAGGAATTATTCAAAACTGATAGACCAGTTTCGTGTAACTGACTTCATAATTATTTTATTTATTACTCTATCGCTGCCTCATACATCCTCTATCTATCACTCTAATTAGAAGACATGAAATAGCACTCTGCCGCTAAAAAGCAGTGAAAAAATTCAATGCTTACGTCATCCTTCTCGGTAGCATAATAGTCAGTGCATGAAATTAGAGTGTTTAAACATAGCGGTAATCAAAATAGTATAGAAACAAAAATAAAAACTTGTGATGGGAGCAACATGAAATTTTCCAATTCGAAAATAATGGCAACGTAAAACGAAGATCCTCTACGGGGCTCGACACACCATTTCAAGTAATTATAAATGATATATCCTACAACGATCACAGTGTACTAGGTATATGCGATTTGACGTACACAAAATTCAGTGCGAGAGACTTACCTACTGCTCTTACTCTCGCAAAGCGACTCGCGTTTCATCAATAACTTCACTATTATTCCCTCGCATATCATCAATTTTTTACTGTTATTATCATCAGCCTATTTATTCAAACCTTCCCGCGTGGACAAAATACACGAGGGTAGATTGGGCCATAACCCACCAAGCTGGCTCTTTGCTGATAGGTTTTAAGATAGCTATCTTAAGACACCAACAGGGACCAACGGCTTAACGCACTTTCCGGAATAAGGACAGCTCGAGATATTTTAAAGGTCACTTATCCGCCACCCTGGCATGGTAAAACTCGGTTGACATGCAAGATCGCAACCTAACAGGCCACCATGAAATCGAGCTCCTCATATAGCTTTGAAGTTCGTAAAATGTAGAGCAGTGTGAATAGCGAGATTCCGCGTCTGTTTTTATACGCGCGCCACAGCCGTTCTATTATATCAAATATTAATGTAAAGTATCGCCGGGGCACGCTCCTATTTGCGGTAGAGATGAGGCATTCGCCTGGCAGTGTGCCCGTGATGTCGACACAATTTACTGCCATAACCTCGTCTTAGCAGATCGATAGTGCAACTCTTATCAACACACTGAATTTTGTCCAACTTTACCTACCTACATAAACATAAACATTGTTATATTCTAACTAGAAGGGGATTCTGACCAAAAAAAGCAAATCTGCTGAAACAGTTCTCGAAGAATGGAGTAACGAAGCTGACAAATAGGTACAACATGATGAGTATAAGAATTAAGCGATAATATAGCAAAGTTTAGTTTAGTATGTAATGGTATTCGGAAACAATTGCTTCTCGCTGTTCGCCCAGTGTTCATATAAGCAAATATTGTTAAACGTAAATAAAACTCAACTAAATACGCCACGTGCCTTAGAAGTAGAATAAGTGTATTTTTTGTGTTCAAATAATCCTAATTTACATTGAGATTAAATAAAAACCATAAAACTAACCTTAACTCATAATCTTATAAATTGTTGACGTAATTCCAATTGTGTATCAACACATAATTTAATAATACATAATAAATAAATTTATCCGGAATAAAAAAATGATCGTAACATCAAAGATGCATTTTATGAACTAATTACAATTTTCTGTTATCATATCAATAAGAAAAAAATACAAATCATCAAAAAAGGTTGTCTATGTTAGACTAGCCAAAACCCATAAATCATCAGTAAGATCGACACGCGGCGTTCCATGTGGCTCTCTAAGTAAACGTAAAATCCGGCGAGAGAATAACTGTCGATTAATCGCCCCCCAACGACAGGGCCTGGACAATGCGCGGGTCTGCCTTGCTGCCCTCACGGAACTCCTCCAGGGTAAGCCGGTCGTCGTGGTTCTTGTCCATCTGGTCGAAGATCTTGTCCACGCGCTTCTGGGGAGTGTTTTCGTCCTCGGGCTGCGGTGTTTGACCCTGAAACACGACAAGGTTGAAGTCAAATCAGGATGGAGCAAGAAGCCGAAACAGGATTTTGAAACGATATGAAAAAGAAAATATAATATTTAGTCATGTCTAAGTAGCATAAAAAACCGGCCAAGTGCGTGTCGGGCCACGCGCAGTGTAGGGTTCCGTACTTCGATCAACAATACGTAGCCCATCTCAATAATGCGGACTCTGAGAAGAGGGCTCTTATGAACATTTTTTTAACGTCAAGAGTTCCGGCGGCTCGAGACGTCTAAAAACGGGCCCACATAGGACGATGGTAACTAAAGAAGGAGTTATGAAATCCAACTTCTCAAGTGAAGTTAGAAGAAATATTATATTACCTTTGTATATTTTTAAATGGCTCATATAATTAAATGTTGTTACTACACCAGTTTCACGCCTGACAACGTTATTTAAGTAGTTCCCAATGAGGAATTTGTACTGCGCCAAGTACATTTTATAGGTTGGTCGACTTACTAGTAAACTTGTAAAGCCTACTTAGCTGTGATAGTTATTTCTTTTAACTTCGTCATATATACAACTACCGTGAATTTTGTAAGGGGGGGACGACGACACTTGACTCTAAACAAAGTATTGCACTTTAAGGCTTAATAGTTCACAAACGGATGCCTCAATCAAAAAACTGTTTCCACAAACCCGCAATATTTTTGAAATTGCTTGCTATATGCCGAGAACGGACAGACAGACAGACAGACATGGCGAAACTATAAGGGTTCCTTGTTGACTACGGAACCCTAAAAAGGGTACCACTCAGCTTATTGTTAAGACACCTACAAGGTACAGAAGCTTTTGGGATCATTACATAAGGTAATTAATCTGCCTGATGGGAGCCCGCAAGTGATTTAGAATCATACATAATACTCGTATACTGAAATACCATTGAGTCTGCGGTTAAGTATTAGACAACTAGTCTTGGACCGGAATCTGGGTAGCGAATTCGCAAATAAGTGTTAGACAACTAGTCTTGGACCGGAATCTGGGTAGCGAATTCAGAAATAAGTGTTAGACAACTAGTCTTGGACCGGAATCTGGGTAGCGAATTCGCAAATAAGTGTTAGACAATTAGTCTTGGACCGGAATCTGGGTAGCGAATTCGCAAATAAGTGTTAGACAACTAGTCTTGGACCGGAATCTGGGTAGCGAATTGGCAAATTTCCTTCCTCCCTTGGCCCCACCAATGTTGTGGCTAACTATCTTATGTACAACCGCAAGGCTTTAAACACCTAGTTAGCATGGAATAAAAAAAGAACGGAACTAGTGACAATGGTTTTTCATTAACGTCTACTGGCAGCAATATAGCCGAAATTGATTGATTCATTGATTCTATCGCAGCAAATTAACTTTTGCGTTCGTTACTAAGAACGCATGTTATTACAACCAACCTCCTATTATAATTTAGGATAGGATTCATAGTTAATAGTAGCCAAACACATACCACCATCTGGTAGATCGCGTCTACTATGTTGTACATCTCTTCGCGTGTGATATAGCCATCGTTGTCGACGTCGTAGAGACGGAACGCCCCTGAAATATGAAACACGAATGTTATATGGTCAGTTGACAGCCAAATCTTATTACTCCTCATATATCTAAAGCATCTTAAAGATTTTTCTCTTTTTCTCATGTCGTACTAGCTTCCGCCCACGGCTTCGTGAATTCCAGGAGAATGAAACGGTTTTGGAACGGAAACAACAAATTGGTAATTTAATTTTAATGATATTTGTGTAAATTACTATAACAAATCTATAAAAAGATTGTACGATGCTGATTATATTGAATAAGATTTACTAATTGGATAATAGTAGAAAGTTTATTCAAAACATTGAGACCACATCACTGCTTTAAAATCAAAATAGAAACTACCATCTACCAAGTTAACAGAACACTCATCACACCAGAGAACAGAAAATATGGCGGAATTTTACACATCTATATACATATAATGACTTGTCCTGCTGACTGATTCATGATCGCCGAGCCTAAACCGCTGAAGGTACTTACCGTACGTACTTAGATGAAATTTGGACTATAGGTTAATTGAGTGACGTAACCAGCCACTAAGAAAAGATTTTACGAAAATCACACCCTAAGGGGGTCAAATAGGGGGTGAAGTTTGTATGAAAGTCCGTCAGTTTTGAAGTAAAAGACATGTAAATTGGTATTTAGCTTTATGATATATCTCCCAATGGTTCAATACCGTAACCATTGGGAGATATTTATTATAAGCTTTATTATTCCAAGGAATAATAAAGCTTTTTCTGGAATGAAATATGACTGATAGATATCATATGAAACCGATAAAACTGTATCTCTTGGGACTATGAGTTATAAATGCGTCCACTGTGGCGCCCTTAAGTTTGGGGGCGAAGCACCTGGTATGTGCTGTAGTGCTGGTAAAGTGCAACTTCCGGCTTTTTTGCCTCTTCCTGAGCCACTATATAGTTTGATAATGGGTCTTCACCCTGATCTGATCACGTATATTTCATGCATCGCATTAGAATATATAATAGTTGCTTCCAGATGTCTTCCTTTGGAGCAGAACAAATCAAAGAAGTTGGTTTTATGTCAACATTCAAAGTACAGCGTCAGATGTATCATTTAATAGGTAGTCTACAACCTTTGCCTCAACAAGGTCCTCAGTTCCTACAGATTTATTTTGTAGGAAATGATGAAAGAGAGGCACATATAAGATGTAGCAACTTCCCAGAAGTAAAGCAGGGCTTGGTAAACAACTGCAGGAAATGTGGCATCGCAATAACCCATACATAAAGGAGCTAAAAACTACTCTCGAGAAAGTACCTCAAGATTGTGAAAACTTTGAAGTTGTGATACATGCTGATAGAAAGTAGCCAATGCTCATAGAGAACGCTCTAATGCACCAGCAACGAGCGAAGTTGCATTGGTCATAGTGGGCAGCAGTTTGAAAAACGCGATATTGTATTACAAAGTCATAATAACAAATTACAACATATAAGCGAAGTGTATCGTTCGTATGATGCCTTACAGTACCCGCTACTGTTCTGTCATGGCGAAGATGGTTACGCCATTGATGTCTCTCAGATAAATCCTAAAACTAAAGCACCTCTTCATAAGACAGTATCTGTTATCAACTTTTTCCCTATCGCATCATGATGAGACCAATCGAAATCAACCACTTATTATACTGTTTCTGATTTCCCATTACATCTTTTTTAGTTCTTTCACGGGTAAGCACTTGGCCATCCATCTCATCTGATATAAGTTGATGATATGTTAAGTGTACTTTACCAAGCATCCTTTACGACTGAGGAAGTGCCACTTACATTGATGTTATGATGACATATTTGGATAAGATGGTTGTAATTAGCTTAACAGACTTAAAACCAGCTCTACCTAAAACAGAATCAGGACCTCTAGGTCTGGTTATCTAACCAGTAGAGAAGAAAGAAAAATCCCTTCTTCAACACTAACAGCAGTGTAGCTGAAATCGAACTGGACATTTGTCCTATTATTTAATAGGACGCAAAATATCCCAATAGCAACATCATCGGAGGTAGAGTATCATCAAGAGGTCTTGGGTCAGTTCCCAGGTCTGATAAATAGTTAGCATAGTTCGATGTGTGATCACCAACCCGTATTTGGGAAGCTTGGTGATTAAGCCAAAACCTATCAGTTGTAGTTGTAGGAAAGCCAATGGTAGATCACGTCGGGGTCACCACTGTAGGGAGGCCTGGATGTTAGGATGCCACATTGAGGAAGGCCAAAGGGAAGATCTTCCTCCGAGCTGGGTGGTATAGCTCGGGGACCGAGGTCCGACGGATGTTAGTTGGAGGTGCTATATATAGCGAAGGAGACGGTGAAACTTCGCTATCGCGATGCAGGCTTCTCATACTATTTCACGTCGTAGTATGGCGACGTCGTTGGTAAGCGTTTGTGGCGCCATCTGTTGACACAGTTGAGAAGGTGTTTTGCTTCGTGTCAATGTGCGGCGTATGCGTTAGGTGGAGCCGCCACATAGTGATGCCTTGATTTCAATAGCGAAGGGGTTTGCCAAGCAGTGGGACAACATATAGTGCTAATTATTTATATGTGTAGTATTGTGTAGATAATAGCACAAAACTGTAAAAAAAAGTTTTTTTTTCATTAGGTTTGCGAAATAAATTAATCGTAGCGATCATTCCAACCTGATCAGAAGTTGGTTAACGCATATTCTTGATTAGATCTTTTTTCTATTTTTAAATTTATCAAAGTCTCAGGGATAAACATTCGCACTGGTGCCTATTAACGAACTGACAAAAGGGTACATTTCCTATGAACAACTATTTTAGCTTAACCCGAGTGCTATCATAATTTTTCTACAAAGATACAATAAACATTATTAATAGAGAAGCTATGATAGATAGATTATTGAAGTAAACTAAAAAACCAAAATACCTATGTATGTGGAAAATGTAAGTAGGTACTAATATAGGATTGAATCGTGCGCCTAGACCAAGCGCAAACATGGAGCACTAACATTCCATCTGGTGCAGGTACTGTCAGGTCGCGGATGCTTTTTTGAGGTTCCTGCATTAGATTGCTCAGAGATAGAGAAGCTCATTGTGCCACCTATAGGTCATATATGACGCCGTGGAAGATATGATAACGATCAGCATTGCCTGCAAGAGTGCATGACTTGGGAGCAGCAACACCGCACCCTGGTGATTAGCTCCGATCTCATGCCATGGTCTCTTTCTGCATAGACATCATGTCGCGGAAAGAGTCCGCGTAGCGAGAAAGGGAAGCTGACCCGCACGCTGACGTTCCCCCTCCCCTCTCCTTTACCATCTGGGGAAAGAGGCAGTCTCAGATAATTGCAGTGTTTTCGCAAACGCGATGGTATGCGGAATGCATGAAAAAGAAACAATTTACTAACGTAGTATTGATTTTTGTAAGAATAATAAAAATACGAGCTCAACGTGGACGAAGTCGCAGGCAAAGTGCTAGTATGAATATAAATGATTTTTTTGATGTTTTTAACCGACTTCAAAAAAAGGAGGAGGTCTCAATTCGGTTGTATGTTTTTTTTTAAAATGTTTGTTACCTCATAACTCCGTCATTTATTCACCGATTTGGAAAATTCTTTTTTCATTTGAAAGGATATACTTCCGGCACAAACATAACAATAATTGTACCTATATATTTTCCTAAGAAAAAATATAAGATTGAGTATAATATAGGTTAATTGCAAGTAAATTGAACAAACTAAACACGCAATTATTTTTACGTTTTAGTGCAATTTTTTCAGTCTAATTCTTTGGAACGTTTTTTTTTGTTAAAATTTTGATGTAGTTGTTGATTTATTTCACAGTGTATTCTTGTCACTTTCAATTTCAAGATCACGGGTGAGATTCCTGAGTTCTTCGTCCCTCACACACACACACACACACACACACACACGCTCACACACACACACTAAGTCAAATTATAAATAAACGTGCCATAGTTTTGCAACAAAATAAATAAATTTTACTCATTTTCTCATAGGAAAGAAAGTGAACAGGGTTTAAGAATGAATGATTTGCTAGTCAAATGTTTGCTCTATGCCGATGATCAAGTCTTACTTGCATCGTCGGCAGAAGAGTTGCAGGAGATGGTAAATATTATGCATGAAGCGTTGAACAAAAAAGGAATGAAAGTGAATGTAAGTAAGACGAAAGCAATGGTTTTTGAAAAAGAGGATAGCATGACAGAGTGTAACATTTTGATAGGAGGTGAAAAAGTAGAGCAAGTGAAAGAGTTTGTGTATTTGGGATCAATGTTTACAGCAGATGGAAGGTGTGATAGTGATATTGCAAGGAGAGTAAATGCCGGTAACATGGTGAATGGAGCGTTGCACGCCTTCATGAACAGTCAGAAGGTATTCGATAAGGCCCGACTGGCTGTACATGGAGGGGTGTTGGTTCCAACACTGATGTATGGCAGTGAAAGTTGGGTTTGGCAGAGGAAACATGAAAGCAAAGTAAATGCAGTAGAAATGAGAGCGTTAAGAAGTATGATTGGAGTCAAGCTAAGTGACAGGATAAAGAATAGTGTGATTAGGGAACGTTGTGGTGTAAAAGAAGATATAGTGACTAGGGTTGAAAAAGGAATGCTTAAATGGTTCGGACATGTTGAGAGGATGAAGGAAAGCAGGCTGACTAAAAGTATATATAGGGCGAGTATGGATGGAAATGTTGGTAGGGGAAGGCCTCGACGCAAGTACCTGGATCAAATCGGGGAACTTCTTAAAAAAGGTCAGGTCAAGAGTACCCTAAACCGACGAGCGTGTATGAAGAGACTAATGAATGTGGATGAAGCGAAAGAAGTCTGTAAGGATCGCAGCAAGTGGAAAGAGGTGGTCTCTGCCTACCCCTCCGGGAAAAAGGCGTGATGTATGTATGTATGTATGTAAAGATGAAGGCATTATTTAGAGTGTAATCGACCAAGTGATTTATTGGGATGAAGAAATGATTAATGGGAAATAAAATACTCACAGTGCAGTTTCTCATCCAAATTTCCCCGTGACGTCACCGATAAAGCTCGAATAAACTCCTCAAACTCGATCGACCCATCCTGCCAAGGAAACGTTTTAGATTAATTTTAAATCATTCTTTTTGTCTCTAAATTTGAGCATAGGCCCAAGCGGCCAATGACAAACAACTTTTGTACGGAAGACCAGGAGTCGTCGTTACGATGAGCTAGGACCTTACCCTTTGTAACAGCAAGTGCATTGTTTACAATCGTCAGCCTTCGATCAATAACATAGTCATCAGCGTCTGCTCACAGTCGCCTTCTTCTTGTCGCATTTTGTTATGGTGCTATTACGTATATTACGTATACTTTTCTATTTCGTTTTCTTTATGCCGTATTTGGCCAAATAATGCCGTTCTTCCTTACAGGTGCGGTCACAGGCCGTGTTTTAGCGGCCTCCATTGTTTATTTATGTGAATTCTTATCGTAAAGTTTGGTAGATAAACCTAATATTCATCTTCTCTCTCTCAAAACTCTGAACTATGTAGGATACATACTGAACTGTTTACAAATAGTACAAAACTTACATTGTTTTCATCGAACACCCGAAACACCAGTGACGCGAACTTGCTCGGGTCACCTTGAGGGAAGAACTGCTTGTAGATCTTTATGAATCCCTGTAAAATATAAATGTGTATCTATAATTTCATATAAGAAGCAAAAGTCTATCTGATCAATATTATTTACATATGGAAAGAATTTTTCATCTGCTGCCATTGTGTTTCAGGCACAATGAGAGCTTTGGCTTGAAATTCTAAGGAGTAGTCACGCTATTATTTGACCAATACGCCAGTCATCATCATTATAATCATCATCACCAGCTCATTATAATATGTCCCCACTGCTGGGGCGCGAGCTTTTCTCCTCGTCCGATCCTCTAAATTCCACTACACATTTACAGAAAACACTAAACATGCACACTAGTTTAGGCCCAAGACACCGTACTCGTAGAACAAGGGTACGACGAGCCGGTTCACACGCGCTGTACAAGTACAGATACCTGGGCGCTTCTGCCCTCTACCACGGCCCGGTTAACCCTAGCCGAGGCCCGAGCCTTTAGAGGCGCCCTCGGGTTGTTCCGCTCCCCGATCTAAGCCGGACCCTTCGGAGAATCTAGTAGAACACCTCCGGAGGTGATTCGTTTCACACGGCTCGAGGAACCCTTTAAGTTTTTCGCCGCCCCCAAAAAAGCCAGGTGAAGCTGAAAATTCCGTCTGAAGCGATTTTTTTGAGAGAGTTTGACTCTAAAAAAAAATCGCCAAAAAAACAAAGCGAGCCTTTCTATGGATGGAAACACCACAGGGACAAAATTCACGAGCAACATGAGATATTTACCCGCGTAGTTTGATTATACTGTTCGGATTTTGGGAGAGCCTTATAGAAAAGTCAAAGAAATTTTCAAGTCAGCGAAGTCGACAAACAAGTAACAACAATAATTCATTCCAGAACATGAAACGTATAAATGAAATCACGTAACAGTTCTTTAGAAAATTAACAATTTTTTATTTGACTTTAGCATACATTTCTGTAACCTAAAAAGTTATTAACAAGCACAAAACAGTGACGTCACAGTTTCCATTTCTATACAATTTTCGATGTAGAAAAAAATCGTTTTGTTAGTTGCTAAAAAGTTCCTCTATTGAATAACCAGAATAATCTCTACTGTAGGTACCGTACATTCTACCATTTCGTAAACATCTTTGAGATAGATCTCAAAAAAGCCAGTTGGTAGACCAACTTGATCAATTCGCGAGTAAAATGAGGAGTGTAACTCGCGTGTGTGTATTGGTACGAGTATAATAATCGCGTACCTATTGTTTTGTTAACTTTAAACAAAAGCTAGACAAGGAAAGCGGCTAATAATAAGTGATTATAAGCGAGCTTTGATTTTCTTGTAACGAGATCTAAGTGAGCTTTACATCTTCGGTTTACCTATTCTGAGAATAAGGAGCGGACTTTACTCGTACGTGCCTAAGATAAGATAATACAGGCGTAAGACACTAATCACTACTTAAAAGCAACGGATAAACAACATGAGCTTTTTTTGTTACACAAATTGTTTAAGTTATATATATTATGCACAGACATACATGTACTAGAATAGACTTCAAAGTATTCTCCTTGTAAGTTAAAGGTGAGAGCGAGACGAGAGAGTAGTGTCTCATACACAAATTTTGTAACATATTTTTTGTACATAAAATATTTTTATTACATTAATACCATATATAAATAAATTGTATCTTCAAATATAATAATAATTATAAGAATTTGATTTTAATTTTAATTCTCTTTGAACATTTATGTGTTATAAAACTATACAAGCCGGTTTTCCCTGATATTATTATTTTTATTTATTTTCTCTCATATATAAATTTACATTTTTAAATATTTTTTAAAACCAAAATAAATAAAACATTTAAAAATATAAAAAAATAGGGGTCTGCCGGTATCGGGACCAGAGTCCAAGCTACTCCGGTGGTTAGGGCTCCAGGGACAGGAACCTCCTTACAATGCGTGCCGTATCAAGGAGAACTGCCTTCTGAATCAGGCCCTTGATGCAGCCGCCTAACGAGAGCCTCATTAGATGTTGATCGAGGCCAGTGTTGCTAGATCCAATTTTTTTAAATCCGTAGGGTTATGCTCAAAAATCCGTAGAAGTCCATTGATTACCTTTACAAAAATCCGTAGATCTACAGACATTTTTTAAAGTGAAACCTGATTATTTAGAGATGGACTGACTATTTAAAAATGGCATCCATTTTATCCGTAATAGGGCAACCAGAGCGATGTGCATCTTTGACATCAAAATTTCCGGATTGAAAACGCTTAAACCAAATTTGTGCTACTCTCACAGACACTGCACTAGGTCCATAAACATTGCAATTTTTTTTCGCGGTTTGCGTTGCATTTTTTAAACTTTTTTATAGTAAAATTTTAAAATGTATCGAATTTCTTCATTAGATTCACTCATAGATAGATATTATGATCAGTGGTCGGAGTAGGTATATTGAATTAAGGTCACTGACATCAAACGTATATGTTAATATGGATACTCCTCCGAGTTTCCGGATTATTATGATAAAAATACCGAAACATCGAAATTATTACATGAAACTAGTTAAAAATGTATCAATACTCTCAACGCTATGCTGCTAGTGGCGTAGATGACCAGAATTTAATAGTAAAAAATGACTGGTGTGTAAAAACCTTGTTGTAGTAAAAGTGTTGGAGTAAAAGCCTAAGCATGTATAAAATGATATAATAATAATATTCATTTCAACACACGACATCCGGCAAACAGGGTCTTTTGTCCTCTTATCTCTATGCTCAACGCATCTGACCAATTAGAATCAAGTATCCAGGATGACTCATTGACTGTTTGTTCGAAAACAATGCGCTCGCACCGACATCCAGACCAAGTGGCTCACTCACTTATTTCGGTTCGTGGAGTGCGCTTATTTTATGTGTTGTGAATATCTTGACTTGACCCTGGCTTGTTTACTGTCTTCTGAAATCTACTTAAAACGACGAATTTGGCTTATAACTACGGACATCGATTTATTACTCTTGGATTGGGCCCATTTGAAGTTGTTTTTGTACGGGTAAGTTTTAATTATTTTCACTATTTAAGAAGGTTTTAGAACTTGGAAACAGTTAAAAAAATCACTTTATAGCAATCATCACAGCGCATGAGAGTCCGGTACGCACACCGCAGGGCTATCACCGCTTCAGTTAAAAAAAACACTTTATATGAAACAGAATTTCATTATCGACTTTACAGTTGTGTATGTATATATTGTAAATTTAAATCATTGTTTTAGGTGAGATATAAATAAATATGGCAAAGGTCAAGGCTGAAACAGTGCAAAAGTGGTTATTGCACTATCCTGAGCTACTTTACGATAACGCTAGTGGCACTATATACTGTACAAAGTGTGAAAGTCATTTGAAAGCTGTGAATAGAGGCAACATTACCAAACACATTGAAGGCGCTGTACATCAAGGAAAATTTAAGAGACCGCAAGAGGAATTTTACTTCGACCTCATTAAGTTCCTGATTCTATGCAATATTCCTTGGTCGCAAATGAAAAATCCAGCGTTCAAAGAGTTTTTTCAGAAATATATGTGCAGTACTTGTTGTTGCGTTTGTACCAATCGTAAAGTGGTTGACGAATCACAGTTACGAAAAGTTTATTTGGAGAAGTTTTATAGGAATAAAATCAATTCGATTTATGAAACTAATAAAAATGAGAAACTATGGATATCGCTGGATGAGACAACAGACATTTTTGGTCGATACATAGTCAATTTCCTAATAAAACCATTGCATCCTAGTAATAGTGCAGGCCGGCCTTATTTGATTGCTTGTAAAATGCTAACAGCAGTAAATGGACAAACAATAACACAATTTGTACTGCAATGTCTAGAAAATTTATGGCAAAACACTTTTGAAGCGAAAGTTGACAATATTTTAATGCTTTGCACTGACAGTGTAGCGTACATGCTATCTGCAGGGCGAAATTTAAAACATTACTTACCTGAAATGAAGCATGTGACATGTTTGGCGCACGCTCTTCATCGTGTAAGTGAGCAGATAAGGTCAGAATACAACGATGTTGATATTCTTATATCAAATGTTAAAAAAGTATTTTTAAAGGCTCCTAGTAGGGTAAACATTTTAAAAGAAAAATATCCTGACTTACCGTTGCCTCCGCAACCAGTCATTACCAGATGGGGTACTTGGTTACAGGCAGCATCTTACTACGCTCAACATTTAGATAAAATAAAAGAAGTTTTATCCTGCTTGAGCAGTTCTGATGCTATAGCCATACGAAACGCAAAAAACATTTTGGAAAAACAAAATTTAGAAAATGATTTAAAATATATTGAAGAAAATTACTCTATTATACTACTAGCCCTAAAAGAGTTACAAAAACAAAATTTATCTCTAGCTGATTCACTTTTAGTATTTGATCAAGTAAGGGCTACGCTTAACGAGTGCAATAATGAGAATATAAAAAATAAAATAGAATCAGTTATGGAACGAAATCCAGATTTAGATACAATTAGAGAATACAGCGAGAGTATTGAAAAAAGCGTAGCAAATAATCAGAAACTTTATTTCAAATTCGCTCCATTGACATCTACAGATGTTGAACGATCATTTTCCACTTACAAATGGATCTTAGATGTTAAAAGAAATAGCTTAAAATTAGAAAATATTGAAAAAATTATAGTTATTTATTTTAATTGTATAGAGACAGAAAATCAAAATGTAGAACTTGTAACCGATGAGGATTAAAAATAATTATTTTTAATAAAACTGTAATAATGATTATTTGTATTAACAATAAACAATTTTGTTTGCTTACATATGGTTTTTTATTTTATTACTCTATTTACCAAATTTTTGGAAACTCCGGTACATTCCGGAAGAAATGCATGTCCATGTTATGATATCATGACGCAAGTATCTAAAATCAATATACCTACTCCGACCACTGATTATGATCGGATGTTAGTGACGGTAGTTGTTGACATTGAATAGGCGCCTTTGGCTTTCAAAGTAAAAAGTGTTGAATAATTTCGGCGGGCTGGTTAGAACCACGATAGCTCAATTGGAAGAGCACCTGACCCGGTATGTCAGAAAGGGTGCAGGTTCAAATCCTACTTGTGGAAATTTTTTCAACATTTTTGTGTTTTTGTAATTTGTTCGCAATAAAATTTGCGTTAAAAATTATTTGAACATTTTAGATTCACTCATCTTGACAGTAAGAAAAACAAATGAAAATCAAACATTTTCCTAATTTGAATTTGGAATTATCTTCTTTAAAATTTAAACTTTTAATGATACCAAAACCAGCCAGATACAAATAGATTTTATTACAAGTTCATACATATTATATGCGAAAAGACTTTTTCCCCAACCTAATAATTCAAAATGCTCCTTCTTTGCTACCTCATAGCATAGCAGGTAGTTTTTGCACTTTTTGTATATACCTAAAATAAATTGACATTGACAGTAGTAGTTGTAATATACAAAGGGAAAGGCAATGGTACAGAGCCATACCACCAAATCTTGTCAAATCATTACGGATAAAATAACAAAAAATGAAACGCAAGTCGCAGGTCTTCCTTTTTTGGAGTTAAATTTCGTTTTACGCAAAATTTTACTTAATTTGAACATTTATACTATTGTTTAGGTCGGGTGGATGAAATCCAAAAAAAATCCTTAGATTTGCGACTAAAATCCGTATGTCCGTAGACAAGACCTAAAGTCCGTAGATCTACGGACAAATCCGTAGGTCTGGCAACGCTGATCGAGGCTCTTGGCCATCAGGCAATTGGCCGTAACAACAATCGGTACGATGACAGCCGAATCCACACTCTCGTGTGCTAAGTCAAGATATTTGATTTGTTTCTCTTTCTCAGCTTTCACGAGGTTCTCGTCATGGGGAATGGTGATATCGACAATCATCGTGCGGCGCGCTATTCGATCTATCACCACAATGTCAGGCTTATTAGCTAATAAGGCTATTCTAGCTAGAATAGTCCTGTCGGTGATGATAGATCGATCCTAGTACAACGTGACATGGTCATTTTCAAGAACTGAGTCAGGCACATACTTGTAGTACGGTACCTCAGAATCCACAAGTTTGTATTTCAATGCAAGTTGCTGGTGGATAATCCTGACCACTTGGTTATGCCTGTGTAAGTGTATTATTATTATAACAATTATACGAACTTAAGAGTTCCGTTATATTATTTTTTAAAGCTAGCTTATTTTTTTACCTCTAACAGACACGGACCTCTAATAGAGTACCTAAACGATATCTCTCATATTTCAAAATATGTCCTGAAGTTTTACTTGTAAAACTTGCTTTTACTACTTAGATATTCAAAGGCGTCAATGTTACCTATTTATTTTTCTAAGCATTCCAATACTAAATACGAATACAATCAATATTATAATAAAGTTGGAAATGGTCGATTTCAGCTTTTACGAGTATATTTACCTGTTCGGTGAGGAGGCCGTTCGGACAATCCTTTAAGAATCCTTTGTGCCTAAAACAAACAAATGAAAAGTGAGTGAACGTCGTTATTCTGAACCAAATCTGAGGGTCCACGAAAATGTCTGTCGCACCATTCATTTTGCTCTAAAGGCGTTTCGCAGATAGAGTTACTTTAGATAAAGAAACTACCAACTTTCATATTTTTCGTAAAAGTTGCCAGGTGCACCAACATTTAGGGTTGCCGCAATTCTAAAAAAAATCCATTCTTGTCAGTGTTTGCTAGCTGGGAAAACTATCAACTTGAGTACAAAATTAACAATTGCTAGTAACAGCAACTGAAACAGTTGTCGATCATCAAAACTCGCAATTAGAGTTGTTTTGTCTGTGCAGTTTTTTTTAGCTTATATGGCAACAGTTAGTTGCGAGTTGCCTGTTGCTGCAACATGGAGATCAAAGTTGCTCATAATTCTGCGGAGCGGTCATACAGTGACGTCACATACCGTTGCCGCACATTGAAATACACACATCAAAAATGTCTAGGGATCAAGTACATTTTAAAGTATCGTTGCGTTATAGAATTGATATTTTAACTTTTTTGGATCGTTATTAATTCTTTTTAGTGAATTTCACGATATGAATGAAAAAATATTTATTTTTACATTGTTTAAATATGGAAAATTAACCATCAATCTGAATTCTTATAAAAAATATATAAATAAATAAATGTTTCCCACACTCACACCAATTATCTAGCCCCAAGAAAAGCTTCCTTAAGAAACTCGTTATATGGTTAACTAGACAACGGATAAACATATTTAAATACATACTTATTATACATAGGAAACGCCCAGACCAGAAACAATATAGAAAAACAGGTATTTCTAAATTGATCCGACCGGGGATCGAACCCGGGACCTCAGAGATAGCGACACCATGAAAACCGGTGTGCAAGCCACTCGAACAAGGAGGTCGTCAAATCTATAAAAGAGCGTAGTGGCAATTTTACAAAAGCAGTACAATTTATGCACTGGAAGTGAAAAAAATTCAACGATATGGAGCGACGGCGTCATTTGACAAGGAAAGAGATATTGAGAGCCGTTGGAATGTTGGAAGCTGGTTCCAGGCAACGTACTGTGATATCACAGGCAGCGTGGCCGAGCGATATGGAGGAAGATCTCGTATCACCACTAGACCGGTACATCCAAAATAATGCTCGACGGAATCGTACCATGACCGCTATGATGTTGACCACAAGGCTCCATAGCGCTTCAGGCTTGCTGATAAGCGACCAAACTATCCAGAATCGCGCGAACGCGAAGTACGTCTGCGTTCCCGAAGGCCACTGAGGGTTCCACTCATAGCACCCCACAACCGTAGGGCCTGTTTACAATGGGCTCGTGAACACCAAAGTTGGGAAAAAGAAGACTGGCGCTGTGTTTGCTTCTCTGATGAATCACGTTTCGGTATGAGGCCGGTTACAAGACGCACTCGAGTTTGGAGTACCTCTGGACGTCAAGAACGCTTGAGATTTTGTCAGAAAGTTCATCCATATGAAGGAGGAACAATCATGGTTTGGGTCCGTATTTGGATCGGTGGAAGAACCGATCTCATATGAATCAGGGGCAATGTCGATTGTTTCAGATGTGATCATCCCCTTGCGAGGCCGATTGGGTGATTCGACTAATGCATGATAATGACAAATTTGTTTACTAAAACATAAAAAATAGAGCAAGAAGCCAGTCTGAAAAACCAGATTAGGTAAATATTATTAGAATTTTTTTATAGCTAAAAACGTACTTGACCCCTAGACATTTTTGATGTGTGTAGTTTGACGTTAACAAGCGAAAATTCGGAACAACCAAAACTTAAGAATACATTTTTCAGTACAAGCACTGATAAAATAAAATCTGTTTCAATTATGGAAAATGAATAGGATACCACGAGGCACAAAATGATATCGGTCTTATAATAAAAATGCATATCAGTGAAGCTCTTTTGGGTTTGAATGGTGAAAGAAAATTAATAATAAATTAGTTTTTATTAAACGAGATTGGAGATGATGATGAATGAGATGGTGAAAAGAAAATAGAATAAAATAAAATAAAAGCAGGAGCTGTTCTTGTATGCTTGTAATATTTTAATGTGTTTGTCTCGAATAAATGTTTTTTCATTCGTTCTTTGTAATTGACTGTACCTACCGGTAATGCTTAGACAAAACTAATTTAAAACTAAGTTAGATCGTGGCGGTCGGTGGGTGATATAGATGCCAATTTAACATCTTACACCTATTCACTTACCAGAGCCGAATTTCCTTTTCTGTAACTGTAACAAAAAAAAAAACATAGTTAGACATATATTTTTGAACATACTAAATATACATACAACTTGTAACAGAAAGGTGTGGTCAAAATGAAAAGATCCAAAGTGTCATGCAATTTTAGTAAAATATTTATATTAGAGAAGTCATGCACGTCAGGCACGCATAAGCAAGCAGCAGTTATCATAAATGTAAGAACACAGAGGTTACTAAACCACAGGAGCTGTAACTTGTTTATTTTGATGTGACGTCACAATAGAAATATTTAATTGCCCAGTTAATGTTAATAATTATGCCTTAGTAACTCTGCATACAACATCTAGATTGGATACACTTTAGATGTTTTAATTTTAACCACACCTTTCTGTTACATATTGTATACAATCATTGTAAAAATACTGTAAGTATTTTTAACACAACCCCTTAAAACGTCAAGCTTAAAGAACATGTAAAATAAACGAGATTTGATTTATATAAACACTCTTATTTGGACTTTAAGCTAATGAAGCATTTTACCGAATAAAATACTTAAGTTGTAACTCTTTACAAAGTTATTTTTATTGTAATTGGTAACACTAGTAGTATTTAAAGTATCAGCATGATAACATAACTTTTGATATATATATTTTTTTTAATTAATGCAAGTTATAATCATGGGTACCTATATCTATTGTATAATTTTTCCTTTAGTGAGTATTGCCTTGTTTCGTGGAACAGACTTCTTTGTCGGGGGAAGTGACCCAGTGGCATGCCTAATGCATTTTATTCTGTATAAAAAAGGTAAGCACGTTGCCGACGCTGAAGCCTTAGGTTATTGATGTGTAACATCTTTCCGCTCGCTTTCTATATAAGCTATTTGTGGGAGTGATTTCGTGAAATGGGACGGAAGTATGTGTAACATTGTAACAGGAAGTCGGGGAAGCGCGCGCCTTTTTGTAAATTTAAAATAGATATTATGAACATAACATATTATTATTACTAATAATGACCTGGATGACCGAGCTTTGCTCGGTATTTTTTTTACGGATAAAACGTTTTTTAAAAATGAAACCTAGCTAGATCGATTTATTGCCCCCGATACCCCCTGCATACTAAATTTCATGAAAATCGTTGGAGCCGTTTCCGAGAATCAGATTATTTATATATCTGGGGGCACGGCAGTGCCCCCGCCAAGTCGAGCAATACATATTATATATGCAAGAATTGCTCGTTTAGAGGTATTAGATTAGATATTTGACATATTGTGTCATTTGACTATCAAAGGTCATTTTGGTATGTCAAATGTCTTCTAATGAGTATTTACTGCATTTATTTTATAGTTATAAAATGATGTAATTTTTTTCAGAATATTGTTATAATTGCTTATTACTAAGGTGATATGTCAAATATTACACTTCATATGCGACTACTGTAAGGCTCGCTCGTTTTTTTTTATTAAATTAATTACTGAAACATACTCAGTAATTATTTTGACGTTCACTGCTGGACAAAAACCTCCCCCAAGGATATTCCCAACGACCGGTTTTGCGCTGCTCACAGCCAGCGGCTTTCCGCGACCTTTACCAGATCGTCGGTCCACCTTGTTGGAGGCCTGCCCACACTGCGCTTTCCGGTTGAACTCCTTAATGAGTTTATAAGCTGCTATTTTCTTAACGAGTTTCACACGATAATAGCGAACGTGGCTCGACACAGCTTACTCTAGAAGTTATTTTATGCAAAAGCGGAGACAAAGTTATATTTTCAGATTTTTTACTTAGATTACTTTAATTTTTGTATTTTTGTAGTGTAGTTAAGTCTTGTTTAAGTCAAATTTAATATTCATATAATTTTTAGTTTTTTTTCTATAAGTTATATGTCAACTGTCAACTGGCGTTGCCCGTCAAACAGGTTGATTTGTTTATATGTAGATTGCTTACATAACGAAGATTGAAATCATTGACGGCTGTTCTTGGTGTTCTTACTAATCCATGTAGCGTAACTCCGCATTTTTTTCGCAGTTTATTCGATACACGATTGGCCAGTGATAAGCCCCCGTTATCTAATGGTAGAAGGTTGACGTTTAATCAGTATACTTTATTGGTAACGCGTGACATCTGCGAATTATACGTAATGGAAACTATAAACATCCATGTAAAGTGATTCTATTTTTCTGGTATACATGCTCGTGACTACGCCGAAATCATCGCGCGCAGTTCAACACATGATAGGTTAGTAATAGGCCCCCTGTTATGTGATGGTAGAAGGTTGCCGTTTAATCAGTATACTTTATTGGTAGCGCGTGACATCTGCGATTATACGTCATGGAAACTGTACACAGCATACATGTAGCGTGTTTCTTCTATTTTTTGTGTTGGGTATGAATGCTCGAAGTTTGAATTCGGTGCTTGGCGTTCGTGGTCACAGACCATTCTCGTGGTAGAGAAGGGATGCTACTAGGCTTTTAGTGGCTAAGCCTTACCCCGTCAAAATTTTCGTGGTTGGACGAAAGGAGGGGAGTAGAGTCCACCACAACCTGACCTCGCCCCTGGCTCTGGTGTATGAGCAACAACAAGATATAGTTAAATAAAGGTCGAACTCGATTTTGCAGTTCGATACACAATAGGTCAGTAAAAGGCCCCCGTTACATGATGGTAGAAGCTTGGCGTTTAATCAGCATACTATATTGGTACCTACCGCGAGACATCTGTGACATGTTGGAATTGTACACAGCAACAGTATTAACAGCATACTAGTGACACTACTATTGAGTTTCAATTTACTACTGTTTACCTTTTTTATTTTATACTAAAAATTATTCATTATGAATTCGCTGTAAACATATCCAGAGAAGCTAATACGCTTGTTTTTAGGCGGCCTTGACAATAGACCAAAGATATTTTGTTAAAATAGTAGTTTCGGATTTCAGAATACCAAGACTTCTATAGATATGCTTTAGGTGAATAATACGCTTGACTCGCTGCCAACTGTAACTCATTCATCATATTTAACATAGTTAGCCTAAAAACTAAATTACTTATTCATTAATTAATTAAACTAGATGGAATTAAAACTATCCCATCGCGAAAGAAGTTAATGAATCAATTCTTTGACGCACCACCAAAAACTCGAATTCATTTCTGGCACACTACTTCATACAACATGGGGTCCTTTAGGGTGCGTCGACCAAAAAATGCCAAAAATGCAGCCACGGTTAAGTTGACAAAATTGAAAATACTATTGAAAATAGTATTAAATCAGTAGTTCCCAACCTTTCTCCGACCAGGGACCCTTTTCCTAATTTATTTGTTAGCAGGGACCGCATAAACTGTATTTAAAAAGAAAGTTTAATATTTATATAAAATACAGTAAATAAATTAAATGCCTACCCGACCCAGCCAGGAATCGAACCTGGGTCTTCCGCAATCTGAGCGGCTTCACTGACCGCTATGCTGACGTAAGCACTGAATTTTTCCACTGCTTTTATGATTTTTTGAAATGCTTTAGAGCGACGTTAGTGCCATCTATCCAACGATCATTGCAACCGATGGACATGCAGATTCATCTTTGCAGATGAATACCACAAATTTGATAACACAACGCTTGTAGTCAATTTTTACTTTTTTATTTTAAGTGCTAATTGCTACACTTAAGCTGAATTAAATATTTATATAAAATACAATGAAAAATTAAAAGCCTACCCGACCCAGCCAGGAATCGAACCTGGGTCTTCCGCATTCCAGCTTATCTTCACACACTTCGTGCTACCAAAAATGCTGATGCGAAACATTTCATGTTCCACCCTGGGACCTAGGAATTAGCAAATAGATAGCGTAAGCCATAGTGCAGGAATTAAAAATAACATTGTACTGCCTTTTTCAAAATTATTTTCTGGATTTAATTATGTTCTGTCCCGCGGACCATTACCGATGCTCTCTCGGACCATCTGTGGTCCGCGGACCACCAGTTGGGAACCACTGTTTTAAATAAACAAAATATACATTTAGATAGTATCAAAAGGAACGTGTTTACAATTAGTCCGATCCATAAATTCATAACACATTATAGTTTTTTTTACAATATCATTAAAGTTGGGCAAAGATCATGAAAACGAGTGGCGGCGTTTAGTTGATATCTTATAGTTTATCTAAATTATTGTACTTCTGATTTTGTCTAACCATCACCATCACCAATGGTCTAAACTACAAATCGTCCGTCTCACATTTTCGATTTATCGAGCCGTTTTTTTAATTATTATTTTTCAAATTAACACGTTAAATTCAAATTAACACGTTATATTCCCCATACAAAATTAGTATGGCCGCGCGGTATCAAATAAATATGGACGAAGACATTTCAAATACTCGTATGACACTTGTCACTTACGGACGGCGCCCCCATAACCCCTTGAGCGTCGAGCGACCAGCAGGTGACCGATAACAATGAAAATTCTATTGTTTCTGGGTATTCGACGCTTGAGCTCTTAAAGGAGGTATTAAGAAGCAACTTGCGAATCGACAAGGTGAGGAGGGCTATGGAGGCACAATCCTGCTCCAGTAGCTGTGACTGCTTCTGCTTAACATCAGGCAGAGTTGAGTCATTTGCCTAACCTTCTATAAAAAAATCCCAGTGCAGGGCTCAGGCCTTCTCACATTAACTATAGCTTACAATGAGATCAAACCATAACTCTATCCACTACTCTGCCTCAATATAAAGGCTTGGTAGATTTTAGCAACTGCCATCTTACAAAAGCAAGTGGGACAAGCATAACGTGCCTTCTGATTAACGAAGGAGCTCAAGATATTTCAATTTGGTCACTCATCGTAACGGCTAACCGTGGTGCCATAGAGCTCTTAAGTCTCTTTAGTAACACACAATATAATATATTATTTTAATCTTGAAAGAAACTGTCTGTTTTATTCACATGGCCTCTAGAGATGTTTGGACATACTTACATCGAACGAAAAGGACACGTGTAGAATTTTTCTGTCCTCCTTAAAAGACACACTAGTTCGGATATATTCTTGAATACGGTATGTCATCCAAGATATTGGTAAGTCCCATATATTCTATGTTGTAGACGGAAATAGACCGTTTTGTTTTATAACGTGGCACTAAAGATCAATGGGAAGGTGGTAAAGGTTTTCTTTCGCCTACTGTATCGACTAGAGGTCACTTTTGGGTCACCTCAAAATTGCTAGCTATTGAACTAAAAGCAGTTTGTTTTTATGAGGACAGAACCCTCGGGAAACATTTAAATCGTCTCATTTTTGTACGCCATAGCATAGTTAGCATAGCGTAGCGCCATAGCGGTTAAACCATATTAAATTCTACGCTTCAACAATGAAGTAAGTAAGTTTTATTTTTAGTATTGTATTTTCCGTAAAGGGCTAATTTTAGAATCTATACGTGGGGGTATCACGACCTCAATCGAAATCGTAACATAAAGTCGTGATAACCTCATAAATTGTTATGAAATGGAGTCTGTCAATTGTTAGTCCTATACGATATAACATCATTGATTACTTTGTGGCGCACTACCAATGATAGGTGCTCAGATAAGATTGAAACTTCTGAAATCGGCCTTACCGTATAAAGCTATGGCAGCTGTCTTTAGAAGAAAAGGGTATATTGGCCCAAAAGCTAAAAGATCCCAAGTCCCAATACGTCAAAGATGACGTCAATACGTCGGTAGGTCAAAATTAAGGTGTGTGTGATTTTGTGCATTTTTGTTGTAAAAGGCACAGGGCAAACCAAAAATTTTACGTTAAAATTATCTTCTCTTTATGCTTATATGATTCAGACGGCTTCTTTAAAAACAAAAGAGAATTATATTAAACCAGTCTGTTAAATGACTTTACATAAATTTACGTAATTTTATTGTAAGTTTTTAGGTTTGGTTTTGGTTATGTTTGGTTTTATAGTTTACTTCACCGTGGCAGAGAAGTGATGGTACCTACTAGGGTTTTAATGGGGTTCTCCCCGGCCCCCGTCGAGCTTTTCGTGGCTGGACGGGAGAAGGGAAGGAGAGCCCCACATAACTAAGTCACCCATAGCCGTGGCTTCTGGTCAAAAAAGGACTAGACCTATGTAGGAAGGGAGGTATCGTTTGTTTTGTACACACGACACGGTGCTATTTTAATCGTCTTATAACCGAAGCACACTTAATGTTTCTAATAACTATCTATGTACTTATCTAATTAAGATTTAAATTAGTTATTAGTTTGAAACATCCTGTAACGATCACAGTGAGAGAAAAGCAACGAGGTAGGGGTGAGTGGCGCGTGGGCGTCACAAATTGGACATCATTGGATAACAGTCCACGTGGACTAGCATAGATTATCTATAACAGGGTTTCTTAAACTTTTTGCAGTCACGGACCACTTTCACGGACCCCTGTCAAAGATTATTTTAAGAATAGAAAACAAGCTTTATTTATATTAATAAATCACTTTTATTGGTAGTTTCACTTACCACTTAGTTAATATGAAGGATGCTGCTTGTGACGTGCGTGACGACGATGACGCGTCATCGCCGTCACGTAGTTCGTGACTTAGCCGGGAAATGCTGAGTTTACTGCACAATTGAATGTGTTTAGAGTTTACTGAGCTACTGCGGACCCCTGATACACATGCTACGGACTCCTAAGGGGTCCGTAGACCCGACTTTAAAAAACCCTGGTCTATAAGGACATTTATATCTAACCAATTGCGAATACGATTACCATGCGCTACTGCAAGGTACTATTTTATTTAAACATAAACATTATAAACAGGATGATTTATACTATCTTGCATTATTTAATTCATTTTACCTAATATTTTGTAAGTGAAAAAAAAACTGTCTAAAAGTATTTCCGAATACATAATGTGGTCTTCGGCTTTTAAGACGATTAAAATAACATCGTGTATATTCTGTTTTGGTCAAAGCTAGTTCTAAAGGGCAGCTTAATGCAAAATGCATAGGTAAATTCCAAGTAGGGATACAATTACGATTGAGGTAAACGTTTTCTTGGAAGTTACCGATACTATAACGTGCCTTTAGCTCCAACTCATCATGTTCATGTCATCAATAATTACTTGAACAGTATCGTACGTGGCGTGATATGTCTACGGTATATGCGTATATTGCAGCGAAGTGCAGTGCGTGATAGTGCATATGCGGCGACAAGGCAAACGCAGACAATGCCATGTCGTTCCTTGAGGCGATTCTGCGTATTTGTCGTTTTACAAATTGCGCTTGTAAGTTTAAAATATTTATTGTTCATCAAACACGTTATAAATATTATGTAGAGGTAAGCTTATATTTAGCAGAGATCCCTACTGCACGTTCGCCCTTGGTGAAAAGAACAAGCCACTCACATCGCCGCATCATCAGGATATCAGAATCAGAAAGGACAACAAATATGTTGTCACTTTATTTAATATTCAAATATTTTCTCAATAAAATAACAGTATTTATATACAGTTACAAGAATCTGTAAATGCCTAGTGCAACTTTTATTTGCTATTTTTACACGTATCCATTACGTTACCTGCAACTGCTCCTGGTTTCGATCCGATCCGAACTACTCGGAGAATCTAGTAGGACACGGGGACACGCACTAGTGCGTGATGCCGTTCCCTCTAGAACACCTCTGACGGTGCTTCGTTTCATACGGCTTAAGTGATGTTCCTGTGTTTTAAATTTGTATGTGTGATGTTATACCAAATAAAGATTTTCTCTATTTCTACCTCTAACCCCTTAAGTTTCTCGTCGCCCCCAAAAAAGCCCGGTGAAGCTAATATATATTGCTAATATGCACAGTGGCATCAGCAAATTCTCTCAAAAAAAATGCTTCTGGTAGGTAATGAGACGTGGAACGCCACGACGTCCTACATTTAGCGAAAACAAAAAAGAGCTTTATTATTGCATTTATAGTCCAGTAATTGCATTTAGTGATTTTATTACCCAGTATTCCAGTAACTATTGTTAAGGTTTATAAATGAGAAAGGAGATAATAAAAAAAACTGTAGTCAAGGTTGATTATAACGATTTTCCACCTATAAAAAAGGTTATAGCATACTCAGTAACCTGCATACGTAATATACCTAAATGAGGTAATTTAAACATATCACCTGTTTTATAGTGACATATACGATAATTTTATTTCGATATTGATCTAATATGTATATTTTGAACCTTTGATTCAAACTGGTATTTATCTTTTCCCTTCTTCGTAACCTAAGACTGTGATCTTATTAGGTAAGGAATGACGACCGCTCTCTGTCTGTTCGAGAGGTGTTTATAGAGTAATAATTTTTATTAACAGTTAGTTAATCAAAATAGTACTCTTGATTAACATGTAATATATTAAAGTTGCATAATGTAAGCCATCGACATAAAAAAAGATGTTTTGGAATTAATTTATAAGTACAACAACTAAAATTACCCTATACTGGCATACAAAGTATTTATTATATTTTAAATAAATAAATAAATTGAATAAAGTTCCACTTCAGTAATTTATTAAGTTATAGTTAGTTTAATAGTAAATCTGTGGTTTTAGATGAAAACTTTGCATACCGTCACCAAAGTGACAGGCTTAAATATGACATAATCACCGATGCTTATTCGACTATTTGAAATGCTTTTGGGAATGAGTTTACTTTAATATATAATATATTTTTTAAATTTTCTTTCTAAGCCATCATTACTTACCACGAGTGACGTGACACTAAAACCACTTGAGACCGTTTACTAAGCTCGCTACCTTAGAATCGGCGGAAGTATTATTGAATTAGGAATGCGTGCCGTATGCTAAGTTATAGATCATTAAGCATATGTTTTGAACAAGGGAAAGTGCTTAAATACATCTATCAACGAAGATGCCTCTCAGTTTGGACAGGAGCGATATCTTGTTAGGGTCAAAATGTTGTGTGCCTCGGTTAGTATCAAAACTGCTGTGCGTGAAAAGTTTACCTTAGACATTGAAGTAATACTAATATTTGAATGTTGTTTTAGATCGTTATAGTGGCGGTCCTGGCATGTGCGGAGGGAGGATACGACTACCGCTTGCCCGGTGTACCTTTTCAATTGGCGAATCAAGCAACCTTGCATCAGGGAACAGTTCAAAACGATCAACTACAAAATGTTGATAAAGCACACTATTCGCTGCCTAACACTCATAACGTTTTACAGCAACACAGTAATGGACAAGGATCCCTGAACGGCTACCAAACGGGCCATAATTACGGATCTGTCAGTAACGGACAAGGATTTCTGAATGGTTACCAAACAACCCATAGTCATGGAACTGTTAGTAATGGACAAACATCTCTGAATAGCTACCAAACAGGCCAGAGTCATGGATCTCTGAGTGGCTACCAAACGGCTCAGAATTACGGATCTGTCAGTAACGGACAAGGATCTCTGAACAGCTACCAAATGGGCCATAATTACGGATCTGTCAGTAACGGACAAGGATTTCTGAACGGCTACCAAACAACCCATAGTCATGGAACTGTTAGTAATGGACAAACATCCCTGAATAGCTACCAAACAGGCCAGAGTCATGGATCTCTGAGTGGCTACCAAACGGCTCAGAATTACGGATCTGTCAGTAACGGACAAGGATCTCTGAACGGCTACCAAACAACCCAGAGTCATGGAACTGCCAGTAATGTACAAGGATCTGTGAACAACTACCAAACAGGTCAGAACGGCTATTCTTTTAACGCCGTGCAAGATTACAACAGTGGTCTGATTAGCACGGCACCGGTGCAGCCAGTGCAGGCAAATGTGAAAAAACATATCTACATTCACGTGGCACCACCCGACATTGAAGAGAAACGAGCGGCCCCATCAATCAGTAACACAAAGAAAACTTACAACATAGTCTTCATCAAAGTCCCCTCACAACAGAACAAGTATGCTAGTAACCCTCAACTGCTGCGAAATCAATACGCTGTCAGTGAGACAAAGACGCTCATATATGTTTTAGTGAAGAAACCTGAGAACCAAGTGTACAAGCAAACCACACCGAACCATGAAGTGTTCTACGTGAAATACAAGGGTAGCCCTGACAGAGCTGTCTCGCAATTAAGCAGTGATGTATCGCAAGCGAACACGCTTCGCAGCTTACAGCCGGGGTTGATAAATGGACAGAGCTAGTGGTATTGTAAATGTTGATTTAAATTATTTATTTTGTAATAAAGTTAAGATGGTTAACAGATACATATGTTTATTTTAATGTGAAACAGAGTAGTGGTGACTTATGATACGTTAAGCTATTTCAAAGTGTGCAACTTGAGAGTGAAGCTACTACGGGCAGTGCACACCACATGCGTGTTAATGCAACTAGCATTAGACATTATGACGGCATGTACCCAAACATAGGATATGGATTTATAAATCAAGTCCCTGCAAAGCTACAATACACAAAAAGTCAATTCCGCGAAACAAAAAAGAAGTCAATTTAAAAAATAATAATTGGGCCATAAAGACACAAAATGAATAATCATTGTTATTACTGAAGCCTAAGTAACATAGTCGTAATTAAAGGTGTATAATAATATTAACAACGGTATTGACTTTTGGAAGTAATACACCTATTAATAAGTGAGAAAAAACGTCAATTTCATAGGTAAGGACCCAGTATTAATATAGATGCTGTCTTATTTTGCAAGTAATTTTTTTTTTTTGTATTAGCAAAAAAATTATAGTTAGTTTAAGCTTATGTCGCTGATGTATGCTATAATTTTCTATTTTAAAAAAGACACATAGTATCTGTTTTTCTAAAATTATGTGGATAACTGTTATTGGCTTCGTAATGATTCTGTAATAAGTAAAAATTTAAATCAAATCAAAATTTTATATTTTTCCATATTTGTTCAGCGTACAGGGAAACTATGTATTGGTATACATACCTAACGGTAAACTTAGGTAATTACGCGTATAGAAACTGGTGCCCGCACTAGTGTTTCAAAAACCCATTTTACCTACAGGTCACCATCATTAAGCATCACACAAGGAGTAGCATGCCATCAACCTGTTATTTGCAGCTCATGAGAGAAAACCTTTTTTAGTGTTCGATGGTTTAAAAGAAACTAAAGTGTTCAGTCATTAATACCAACGAATCATATTTTTTTTGAAACGAGCCTACCATAACTGCTGTGCCTATACGTAACTGCAATTAAAAGTTCACAGAAAGCAAGTTTATTCATTTTTAATGTGTTTTGTGCATAACCGGCGAAGCTTTTAGTTTTAATTGCTTGCGAGGCGAGATTACGTGCACTTCCTCATATTCATTATTTTGACTGTATACTCATTTGCGAATAAAGGATTTCATTTCTACAGCAAGATTTATGTTTTCGAAATAATTAAGAGTGGGAAAAAACGACGAAAACACATCCTTTCGCCACTCATAATTATTCGTAAACTTATTTATTTAAAGGAACTAAATATAAATAATAAATTGTTGTTATCGAAAGTGTGTACAATAATTAAAATCTCAATATTTATTGTTCATAAATCTTTATGTAACTGTTTTTTTAGTGTTAATAAGGTATACTTTAAACCAGGCAGTTATTATAACTATAACTTTAAGTTTTTATATAAAAGTCGCTAAGTGACAATTTTTTTTCACAAACCGTAAGTGCAGGCTCAGGAACTTTCAGTATGCTCATATTTAAGAAGGCTAGGTTAGATTTTTTTTGCATCAGACGGCATTTTCAGCTTTGTTAACATGCATAGCATGTTATTGTCAAACTGTACGAGCCTTCGTTGGGTAATCATGACGTCAAACGGTGTCGCGAAAGCACATCTGTTGCTATAGGTGTTGTTATGTTGTTGTGGATTTACTATTAATCAAAGTAACAAATCTGACATTAATTATTTAAAATCCAGACTTCAATAATTAATAATAACATCAATAATTAATGACATAACATTAGAAGTTTAAATGTATTTACGTAAGTTTTTCAAAAACAAATTACTGTAACCTTATATGAATTAACCAATAATGTAGTACAGTAGGTATGTACTGTAAGGAGGTTATATGCAGCTCATAGTAAAAGTTAGTTTATAACATTTGTATGTAAACCTCTTTAGTCTGTATGAATATTTGAATCATCGAACATGTAAAATTAAAAAGGTTTGCAACGGTTTGGCACAGTCGATAGCCAGGAGCGAGACAGCCCGGCTCAAAGCCGAGGTGCTCTGAGATCGGTTTAATCTAATATAATATTTTGATTTAGAATACAAGAAGCAAAATGCAACTGTTGTTCATATTTTATATCCTAGTAGGATTCCCTAAGTAGTGGGATCACTACAGTACACACGCCTGCACATCAGACTACCACAAACTGTCAAAATTCCTAAATAGACTTTGAACTTTATTAGTATAAGCATAAGGTTGGATATTTATAGATGAAATTTGACAGTTTTAGACTTGTACCACAGAATAATATACAGCTTGTACTTGTTGTTTTAGATACGTTCATGTACAGCCAGTACGAGTATAATGTCGCTCTTTGTAAAAATATCGTATAAGAGTAAGTAGAACACCTCGGTGGCCCGGGTCGGGTATTTTCGGATTTTTCGATGCATAGCCCATTACCCATAAATTGTAGCGATGACTTGATTTCAATGATAGAGGCCTTTGCTCAGAAGTGGGACCATTATAGGCGGTTTACTTTACTTTACTAAAAGTATAAAATAGTTTTTCTATTGATATGACTAACCCATTTAACAATTTCAACATTAATATCGTTCCACCTAATGCTCTTTTTTAAGTGTCTTAAAAAAGAAGCATAAAGTGGAACTCTAACCCACGACCTTTCGTAAGTGCCACTGTCTTAAGGTGAGTGCACTTAACTCAGGCCTTTCAACTGTGTTCTATTATTTTTGACGTAAATATAGCATGAATAGCTAAATATAAATAAATAAAGTACTGGTTATAATACAGCCCCTACTGGTTGTTTTAAACCTTCATAGACTGTTTTGGACACAATTCCCCATCTCTCGACACTGACAACCGTGTCGTGTCATTTGTTGGATATTTGAACATTACTGTTTGGCCTGCCCCAAAAAAGCCAAAGTTGTACATCATCATCATCTTATTTTATGTCCCCACTGCTGGGGCACGAGCCTTCCCCAAAGATGGATAGGGAGAACGGACCATAAACCACCACGCGGGCCCAATGCGGATTGGTGGTTGTTATCGACTGCTAATGCTAATGCTTCAGAAGCACGGAGGAGGCTGTAAGGGGTTCGTGTGTTAGGCCCCCGGTGTGTGACGCCCCCGTTGTGGAGGCACCCGATTTCGTTTTAGTGCGATAAAATTTATAAGTTGAATATTTTTATCAAAAGTACAGTCAGATAGCAAAGTGTAACCTATTATAAAAATGTTTATAAGTGTCTACATGAAGATATTTGAAAAATTTAATGATCAATGTCTTAGTTTTTTAATATAAATCTTTATTAATAATGTCAGTGAAACAACAATTTGCTTATCTAATAATATCACATTAGTCAAGTTACAATTTAAAATCACATTTGATAAAATCAGATGATTTAAAGTACTTAATATAAAATGTAATCCCATCAAAAACAATACTTGTCAAAAAAAACCAAGTCTCGCAACTCAGTTGTTCTGCGGTAAAAAGTTGTGAGATCCATGTAATACCAAGTCGGTTATTAATTTATTCAGTCTCTACTTAAGCGACTTTCTGTCTTAATACGTCCAGTCTCTAAGACCACGATCGTGGTCCATAACATTCTTTAATGTTTTATATAAATATATTGAGACTTGGCCATCGCACTAAATAATTGAATTTACATGTGTTTTCAGGCGATTGAATTTACACGTGTTTTCAGGCGATGGCCAAGTCTCAATATATTTATATAAAACATTAAAGAATGTTATGGACCACGATCGTGGTCTTAGAGACTGGACGTATTAAGACAGAAAGTCGCTTAAGTAGAGACTGAATAAATTAATAACCGACTTGGTATTACATGGATCTCACAACTTTTTACCGCAGAACAACTGAGTTGCGAGACTTGTTTTTTTTTGACAAGTATTGTATTGTAGTCAGATAGCAAAGTGTAACCTATTATAAAAATGTTTATAAGTGTCTACATGAAATTATTTGAAAAATTTAATGATCAATGTCTTAGTTTTTTAATATAAATCTTTATTAATAATGTCAGTGAAACAACAATTTGCTTATCTAATAATATAACATTAGTCAAGTTACAATTTAAAATCACATTTGATAAAATCAGATGATTTAAAGTACTTAATATAAAATGTAATCCCATCAAAAACAATACTTGTCAAAAAAAACCAAGTCTCGCAACTCAGTTGTTCTGCGGTAAAAAGTTGTGAGATCCATGTAATACCAAGTCGGTTATTAATTTATTCAGTCTCTACTTAAGCGACTTTCTGTCTTAATACGTCCAGTCTCTAAGACCACGATCGTGGTCCATAACATTCTTTAATGTTTTATATAAATATATTGAGACTTGGCCATCGCACTAAATAATTGAATTTACATGTGTTTTCAGGCGATTGAATTTACACGTGTTTTCAGGCGATGGCCAAGTCTCAATATATTTATATAAAACATTAAAGAATGTTATGGACCACGATCGTGGTCTTAGAGACTGGACGTATTAAGACAGAAAGTCGCTTAAGTAGAGACTGAATAAATTAATAACCGACTTGGTATTACATGGATCTCACAACTTTTTACCGCAGAACAACTGAGTTGCGAGACTTGTTTTTTTTTGACAAGTATTGTATTGTAGTCAGATAGCAAAGTGTAACCTATTATAAAAATGTTTATAAGTGTCTACATGAAATTATTTGAAAAATTTAATGATCAATGTCTTAGTTTTTTAATATAAATCTTTATTAATAATGTCAGTGAAACAACAATTTGCTTATCTAATAATATAACATTAGTCAAGTTACAATTTAAAATCACATTTGATAAAATCAGATGATTTAAAGTACTTAATATAAAATGTAATTAAGGTAATTTTGAATACCTTATAAATGATATAGGTATCTACTTAAATATTTACAACATTGATAACAAAATAATTAAACATTAAAATATTGCAACATTAACGTGCAAAATCACAGATCCTAAGAGAAAATTCACAGTTAAATATTAGGATGATTTACATAATCATACCTACATACTTACCTAGTTCCAGTTAGCAATTTTATTCAATAGCGTGGGATCTGTCAAACTTGCGAAAGCCTGAAACGTGCGACGGACATATGCACTGATAAGTCTGCACTCTTTCCATAAAACGTCAGGTCTATGTATTGAAAATATTTTCGTAAGACAACAATATAAAGTTCATATTTGCAGATTGATTACATGTTTTAGATTTTGTATCATGCTAGATATTTATACGGTCCATCTGTGATCCGATGGTTATATGTTCACAGTGAATAAATATTTATGCTGGTGGTGGGTTACATAATTTTGATTTTGTGCAATGTCATATATTTTGAAGCGGCCCGGTGTCAGATACTTATGCCATTATCGAAAAGTTACATATATTTGTACCGGCGACAAATCATCACATACTTATACCGTGTTAGATCGTCATTTATATATGTCTTCTACAAATGATCAGATATTTTTGCAGGCCGTTGATAGTCACATCTTAGTGCCTGGTGACTGTACATAATCAGATAATTATACCTGTAACGCAGCATACTCATAATAATCATAAACATGAAATTTCACAGTGAAATTAAATTACTTATTTAGTTCAGAAACATTTTGTTGCTGCCTGTATGTAGTACAAATGACTTTTATTACGACAAAATCGCCTGTTATAACTTAATTGAAAATCGGGTGCCTCCACCACGGGGGCGTCACACACCGGGGGCCTAACACACGAACCCGCTGTAAGATAGGTTGGTTAGCAGGTATACTTACGTAGGGTAGGTAAGGTTTAGGACCATAAGAAAGCGGCGGGAAGTGGCTGGATGCGGAAGGCGGGGGACCGGCTGTGGTGGCGATCCATTGGGAAGGCATATGCTCAGCAGTGGACAATGATGATGCTGATGACGGTTTAACTAAATAAACTATGTTTATTTAGCGAGTTTTAGGTATGCCTAAAACTCGCTTATTTTAAACATTTTGTAAGCAAAATAAAAAAAGTTAAAATAATACAAATATATATTATATATTTCCTTCTGGCTTTCCTTTCAGTCGAGTTAAGTTGGTTAGTCTTTAATTTATTTTATAATCCTGGTACTCTTGTATAATCATTCGACGGCGCACTCAATTCAAGGTGCCGCGGTGAGCAAAGTTATCTTACAAAATAAGGAGACTGCAGAAGCTAATCTTCATTCAAACGCGTTCAAGCAAGGCACACATACACCCGTATTTATAAACAAGCCATTACTTAGCAATTACTTTGTTCTTAGTAATGTCACTAAGATCTAATTTCATTTTATATACAAGTAACGTTTAAATTAGAATAGAAGTTTTCTTATTCAATTCAATAATAGTATTATTGTTATTATCAAATTCATCAATTTTATATTATTTTAGACATAGCACAAACTGTCACACGGAATATAACCTCAATTCTAGCTTGTCACAAGCATGAATTCTTTGAGGAACCTAGTTAGGTTTACTCAAGCAATCTAACTAGATTATGGTGACTATGGTGATTAGATATTGGTGACTATTGCTTGGCTAAGAATTCTAACTTTTGACGTATCTAACTTCATCATCTTCGCAATTACTTTGCTTTAGTATGACCTTTCGTAAGTGCCACTGCCTTTTTTTTGTTTACCCAGTGGAAATCTGCTCTCAGACCGTCTCGGGAGGTGTGTGGGGATGGGCGATGTTCTGCCCGACCCACTAAAACCACCGGAGGCCCATACTTGGAGTGCCTAGGAGTGGAGTGGCAACCACGGGACCTTTGCCACGGGAGCAGTACCTCGCGGGAGCCACCCACTATGCGCGCATACGGCACAACCAAAGAACGACGTGTCCCCTTTGTGGACATGCGGACACAACGATACCGACCAGCGCGCCCACCCTTTTGTGGGCGTGCGAACACAACAACCGACTGACATGTTCACCCCTTACGTGAGCATGGAGACACAACAAATCCGACTAACATGCTCACCCGTTGCGTGAGCATGCGGACACGACAACCTGACTGACATGCCCACCCACTATGTGACACACAAACCACGACACCACAGACAAACCCGACTAGCATGCCCACCTTTGTGGACATGCGGACTCGACAACCTAGACAATATGCCCACTTATGTGGGCATGCAGACAAGACAAACTAAGACAACAAAGTGCCACTGCCTAAGGTGAGTCCAATTAACTAAATAAATAAATACGGGGGATAGACAACCTCTCTCGGTCACGAAATCCTGCGCTCGGATTGTTCCGAGATCTGTTTCCGTGAGAGGGTGGGTGTATGAAGTTTACCTTCTGGGTCTACTTATTTTGTGGTTATCTCGATTTTTGCTTTGGCATGCGTAGATGTTAGACGAAACACTGAGCGGCGAAAGCCTATTATTTTAATTTGCATTTTGTAGGCTAGTACATAGAATGAGTGTTGTGAATTTTCTACGGTTTATCGGTCCTTTGGTGAAATGTATAACTTGGCGCATTGCATACCAATACGAATTTTTATTAGATTTACAACTTCTTTAGTTCTATTTTGGTTTTGTCTGGCGTTTTTTCCCACCAAAAGTTAAAGTTTTCATAATGTATATGGTTAAGAAAGGCTAAGGGAAGGAAACATAGTAAGTATTAGTAAGCTCTTACTATCAATAAAACTATACATAGTTTTTTTGCCTCGTACCACTTGATCTTTGTACGTTGCAGTAATACTATGCTTGAAATAAAATAAGGTAAAATGCAACATTATTAAAAGCTTACTGTAGGTACTACTTTGTTAAAGTTCACTTAATTAAATAATTGTTAAAAGTCTAGAACCTCAAGCGTGATTCCTACTTTAGTTATGTTTTAAACTCTATTTATTATTCACACTTTTAAACTTTGGCACTCCAAAGTAGGTACATTTACCACGACCGGAGCAACTTGGTAGAATCGTCGTCGGTTTTTAGTTTCCATTAAATCCCGTTAAAGAACTTTCTATTTGTATTATTGATTAACTGTTATTGTCCTTTGATTTTACAATTTACTGTACCTAACGTCTCTTGTTGAAGCTGTTACTATCTATACGTATAAGTATGTACCAAATTTTTTTCTTTGTTTTTCTACCATGCGTACCTATATGCGAGAAGCACAAAACTGGTCGTTGTGGAGGTCCTTGGGAGAGGCCTTTATCCAGCAGTGGACGCCTTTTGGCTGAGATGATGATGTACCTATAATTCTTCCGATTGCCATGCAACTTTGGTAATTTGTTGTGCGACGCTATCAAGGGATACGGATGTCCAGGCGGACTAATAGCTGGAGCACACCAAATGCAGTTGCAGTTCGGTGCGTGTGCAGTGCAGTTTAAGTGCGCTGCGGGTGCGGCCGTCACACAGATTTTTTTTTGAGAGACGTTGAGAGAGTGTTGGCCATGTCTCATCATCATCATCATCATCATTATCAACTCATTTTATGTCCCCACTGCTGGGGCACGAGCCTTCCCAATGGATGGATAAGGAGAACGGGCCATAAACCACCACGCGGGCCCAGTGCGGATTGGTGGTTGTTAACTACTGCTAATGCAGCCGGGACCAACGGCTTTACGTGCCTTCCGAAGCACGGAGGAGCTGGAGATGATAAATTTTTGGTCACCCATCCGATGACCGGCCTTTGCGAAAGTGCTGAGGTTAAGCAAACCTCAGCACTCGTAGACCGGGCGCATTAACCACTGCGCCATCGAGCTCCTCGCTGTGGCCATGTCTGTCACTTTACAACACCAATGGCTCTTAACCAATATCTTCTGAATTTCTTGAGCTCCTCCGTGGCTCAAGAAATGTTTAATTCAGACGTTCATCTGATGACTCGAAATTGCGTATGTTGCTATGCAAGAGAAACTTAAAGGGCTCCTCTACCCGTGTGTTACCGTCAGAGGGTTTCTAGAGGAAATGAAATCACGCTAGCGTGTCCTCATTCTCTACTTGATTCTCCGAGGAATACGGATCGGACCGGAACCGTTACACAGAAATGCAAGAAACTGCACTGCAAGCGCACTGCAACCGCACTGCAACCGCACTGCAACAGCACTGCAACCGCACTACAACCGCACTACAACCGCAGAACCGATGAATTTGGTCAAAGAATAAGGAAATTATATTTTCCTTTTGTAATTAAAATAGTAAGTAAAACGTGACAGCGTTAACGCATGCATATCATCATTCGACCATTAACGACGGTAACCAAGGAATTCGTTCCAGCCCCAACAATTAGCTGTGTTAAAAGCTTTATAGTTTAAAAAAGCTTTATAACGAAAACAGACGGGTTTTATAACCAATTCCAGTCTTGAATTCCACCTGCTCACAGTTCAGGAGTCAACGACCTAAGTGTATTAGTCGGTGGCCGCTCCATCGACAGATACGTTCTTACACTGCTCCACGTTATCTCTTGTCTATTTTATTGCCCAACTTTTATTTGCTAAAAGCAACTTGGATTCGAATTGATAGTCCTGCGTGCGCGTTCATTAAATTAAACATTTCAGGTATACTTCGTAAAGTAATTTGTTGGGTACAAGGCGTTACGTTGAAGTGCAATAATAGTATGTACTTGAGTTTTAAACACCACTATGGTTTTGTGGTCAAGACCACCGGTCTACATGTTTAGAAGTAGGGTACATAACGTTAACGTTTGCCTTATTAGCGGCGGCGGCGTCACGATGCAATATAATATAATTTAATACTATTGATTTGTGTTTTTGCGTTACAAAGTTCAAGTTCAAGTTCAAGTTATTTATTTACAAATTAAGTGTACATAGATGGTCTTAAAGTTAATGACGTGCTTACAACTTAATTACCCTTCTCGAGTACAACAAATCTTTTGGAGAAAATACGAAATATAAAAATATAAAAACATGCGTTCAAAATTTCAAATCAAATAAATGTCCACATAAAACTATTAATAATAAAAAGAAGTAAAAATTTAAAAACATAAAATGTAAAAACATGCGTTGTAATATATATTAATAAAAAAAAAAAATAATGTTTAGACGCTGTGTTCTTGACGCTCTTTGTAATTAATTAGTAATTAGTTTTTATGGTTTATGTAGCTTTTATGAGCACTCGGCTCAAATTTTATTTTAGTTTAATTTTCTACGTTTTTAATTTAAATTTTTGATTTGAATTAGAATTCTGATTTTGATTTAATTTTAATTTTGATTTTAATTGTAATTATGATTTTGTTTCTGTTTTTGTTTTTATTTTTGTTTGATTTTGATTGATTGTGATTTTGATTGATTTTAATTTAATTTTGATTTGTTTTTTGTTTTTATTTTGATTTTAATTTTAATTATTTGATTTAGATTTAGATTTTAATTTAGATTTAGATTTTAATTTGAATCTGTCATAGTTTGATTTTGTCTGTTCAGTTTTATTTAATCTGTAATGAATGAAAGTATCTGTATTGCTTGTTTTATATTTTTGTCTTGTCTATTTCTGTTCCGTTTATTGATGATAATTATATTGCATGTCGTGTCTGCCTATAATTAAGACAACACTTAGCCTTAAGATAAACTTGTATTTTTGAATTTTAATAGTGTATGTTTTGTTGGTAGTCCATATAAAATAAATAAATAAAAAAAAAAAATGTCCAGTCTTACAAAGTCTTTAATATATGTTTGCATTAACAAAATCATTATGCGGCCCACCATAACTCATTTCTTTATAATGTGCCAATGCTCGCTAAAAGGTTGCCGACCACTGTCATACCCATACCCTTCGGGTAGTCGCTACCCTCATAACAGGAGCAGACCTGTGCTATGTTCTGGTGAAACGGGCAAGTGTTCCTGTAATATTACTGCAAAGGCATAATAAGGCCGATATTATACAGATTGCGATTGCCCAAGTTAAGCAACTTTTGCAAGGTCCGGTCCACTGAATGGGTGGAAGTTATTCAAAGAAATCTACTTCCTCCGTAAAGAAGAACTTCAGAAGGTAAGTCTCCTCTCAAGTTAAGCAATTAATCCGTGTCGGCTTGAGATGGTGGATTCGCATTAGGTCAGCGTAGTGGGGTTATGATGGCTTGATTTTTCCATGTGACGCTGTTCACGTGGAAACATAAGCTCAGGATGTTTATAGCCCGATGATGACTGATCGCGATCCGATAGCATCAGGCGGGCCATGTGATTGTGTGTCAGCCAGGATCAACTTCATTACGATACCATATGCGTTTACAAGAAGACTGATCGGTCGGTAGGCAGACCTAGGTGCTACTGTACAAAATATAGTAGACTGATAGTAGACAGACAAGATTTTTTATAATTTTTTAAATGAAGAAACAATTCTCATTTTATTTATATTTGAACACTATGAATTTAAATATTTATTGTATTATTTACAATTTGGTTAAAAGATATATGCTTTTTGAAAACTTTCGGTAGCAGAAATTACTTAGCAGTGACTTCGGTCACGGTTTCAAAATCGTCATTATAAGTATAGTACTTAATACATAAAAGTATTCAGCTTCAAGTTTCCGACTAAGGTTCGTCACTTCGATTTTGATAAAAAATTCTGAGAACATAGCTATCTATGTAGTCTGTAACATCGACGGAACACAACGGCCAGATGAAATGCTGCATTGCGCTGGCAGTTTTATAGCACGACTGTAAACGTTACCTATACATTTTGCATACATCTGCGATACGCCAACCAGCGATGCCAAGAAAAACACTGCAATATGATTCTGAAGACATCTACCGACACAGGTACCACTTTTCATTCTATTTTCGATTGTGAGTTGTATTGTATTTCGAGTGTGAAGTAAAGTAAGTTTAGCTTTTTTGGGACACAACGGTGGAAAAATGTAAGAAAGTACACCGAACGAGTAACGAATACCTATAGAAAATTTGCAGGTTTGTTAGACATACCTTTTTTATGGAGAGAGTTTGATGGCATCATATATACTACTCAAAACAAAATAAGGGCCACGAGGTATTTTTTCATTTTGGTGTAAATTATTAAACATTTACATATTGAAAGTAGTAAAATATTGAGTATACAAACTCTTTGATACCTAAACTTTTTAATATTGTAGTATTCATCTAATGCTGGCAACAATTTTAAATAAAATTTGATTTAAAATTATTTTTGAAAATTTTGATTGCATTTTCTTTGACGTTTTGCTTTCCTTAGCTTCTTGGTTTATTAGAAATTATCAGAGTTCATTGATATCTCGAGTCAGAAACATCTTTTGCAATATGCCACAAGCACGCAGGCGTCATATGGACTCGCTGACAGCAACCAGAGCCGTTACAATGATTGAAGAAGGTCATTCGCAGCGATCTGTGGGTTTGCAATTGGGATTTTCTCGAAGAGCTATTCAAAATCTATGGAATCGTTTCCAAGAGACCGGCAGTGTTAGAAGAAGACCTGGTTCGGGCAGAGTTCGCATTACAACAGCTCAAGAGGATCGTTACATTCGATTAAGTGCGCGCCGAGATCGCACAACGACGGCCCGCAAGCTGCAAAATCGTTTACGGCTCACAACGGGTACTCGTGTCAGTGACCAAACTATTCGTAATCGATTGCATGAAGACCAGCAGGCATCAAGAAGGCGAGTTGTCCGTATTCCATTAACCAGAAATCATCGTGCAAATCGTTTAAGATTTTCCCGTCAACATTTGGACTGGGACATAAACCAATGGGGCATGGTGCTCTTCACAGACGAATGCAAAGTTAAATTTTTTAACGACGATCGGCGTATTAGAGTATGGAGAAGACGCGGCGAGAGATTTTCAGAAGCCTGCATCCATGAAGTCGATCGTTTTGGTGGTCCAAATGTAATGATTTGGGGCGGGATAAGCTTACACGGCAAAACTGAGCTCGCTATTTTAAATGAGGGTACTGTTACTGCTCAGCGGTATATTGAGGAAGTCGTCAGACCACATGTGATCCCATTTGCCCAGCGAGCGGGTCCTGGATTCATCTTGATGCAAGACAATGCTCGTGCACACACGGCTCAAGCGACTCGGTTTGTACTGGAAGCGTCTCAAATTCAAGTATTGCCGTGGCCGGCGAACAGTCCGGACTTAAATCCAATAGAGCACATGTGGGATCAGTTGAAACGAAGAGTTAGAGACGGTGATCAGGAAATCCACAACCAACAGCAACTCATCAACGCTGTTAAAAGAGCCTGGGAAGAGATTCCAATGGAAAATGTCAGGCATTTGATTGAGAGCATGCACTCCAGGCTTCAGGAGTGCGTAACGAAACGAGGGGGGCATACCCGTTACTAAAAGATGAGCATGGAGTATTTTCTTTTGTTTTCAGTAACTTTACATTGTTTTTATTTTTAACCTTAAATGTGTTTTTTCTTTCAAAAGCAAATAAACTTTTAAATCATTATTATTGGAATAAATTTATTGGTCTACACGGTAAAAACAACATTAGTTTTCGTTATGGAGACAAAAAAATTAATATTGGTTTTATTATTTTCATGGTACAGACAAAATACCTCGTGGCCCTTATTTTGTTTTGAGTAGTATAGTATTTTCAGCGTCATCGGACTTTTTGGAGGCGACCAATAAATAGAAGAAGTTTAACAAAACGTTTAGAAACAAAAAAGAATGCATGAAAAAAAAAGAAAACAAAAATTTGAAGATGATGTTTCTTTGTTTGAAAAACAACCAGATAGCGACATTATTGAAATTTTCTTGATTCTCGTCGGTCTCAACATAGGTCTTTAAATATCTCATATCTCTATTGAATTTCTTGTTCTTAGAAATTACCTTTCGATACTCGAGCAATACTGATGTATTATATAAGAGTGTCAACGTGTTGTTTTTAGAGTGATATGTTCACGTACAAGCTTAAAATACCTATGTCTCAGGTATATAAGTATATAAGTTCAATATACTCTCTAAAAATATAACTCTCATTTCGGCAACATTCGGCAAATGAAACGGTGTAATAAAAAATAACGATAGCTATTCTGCATGTATAAAAGTAAAACAAAAAGGTGATAATTAGTGTTTTTATAAAAACCTTCGTTAAAGTTACAAATGGTAAATGGTAAACTAGGTTCTTAACTATTAATATTGTATATTTATAAAATACAGTGAAAAAACTAAATGCCTGCCTAGCTGCACATATTCTAGCTGGCTGGGTCGGGAAGGCATTTAATTTTTTCACTGTATTTTATAAATATTTAATTCAGCTTCAGTGCAGCAATTAGCGCTTAAAAATAAGTAAAATTTACTATTGCGTTGTGTTATCAAATTTGTGGTACATCATCTGTAAAGATGAATCTGCATAGCCATCGGTTGCAATAACCGTTGGGTAGATGGCACTGTGCCGCTAAAAGCAATCAAAAATTAAAAAGCAGTGTAAAAATTGAGTGCTTACGTCAGCCTTCCCGGTAGCATAATGGTCAGTGCAGCCGCGCGGATTGAGGAAGACCCAGTTTCGACAGCTTTATTTTTTCACCCCGAGCAGGCCATAATAAAAATAATAAATATTCTGCTAGACCCATGTTAAGGGGCTCAACATCAGTTCGAAGCACCGTCATAGGTTTTCTAGAAGGAATGGCATCACACACTGCACTATTGCGTGTCCGCGGTCCCTTCGAGATTCTTCGAGGGGTTCGGATCGTATTGGCGCTGTTATTGCCAAAACACTCTGTATCTACCTATAGTAGCTCAAATCTATAATGCATTAATATTCAATCGTAGTTTATCAGCATCATAAGATATTTTTTTTGGTTAAAACTTTGTTGTTAGTAGGTCTAAAGTAAGTAGTTATTTTTAAATCGTTTCATAAAACGTATCTTTTTATTATAATATTTGTATTACTATAACGACTTAGGGTTGTTTCCCAATAAAATTAATATTAGTTAAAGGTGACAAATCTGTAACATCTAATGTCTCTATCAAATTTCCGTTTTTTTTTTGATGGAGTTTGCTGATTAGACAATCGGCATTTTCAGCTTCATCGGGCTTTTTTGAGGGCGGCGGCGGCGGAGGCGGAAATTAATAAAAAAAATCTTTCGAAATCTTTGTTATTTACTGAGTTTATTTACTATGGTACATACTTGCGAAATGGAGAAGAAGCTTTGCCGTAATACTCATAACAAAGAAACTAAAGTAAATCTTTATAATTATTATTATGCTGGGCTCCACGTAAACATTAGCACATCGGAGTGGGCCTTAATCCATCACTCCCACCACCACCACACAACAATCAGAACCAATGGCGTTTAACATGACTTCTGAAGCACGAAAGATCTCATGAAATTCTTAATTTGGTCGTCCATCGCTCTACTGTCGAGCTCTTTAAAGTTAACATTAAATATCTCAAATAAAGTTTACATATCTACTTACGTACTGTCTGTCTACAGACGTAACAGATTGGTTTCGCTATAACAAAAAAATCTGTTCGTATCTTATATATTTCTTTTATTCTATTGGCGAACGGTTTTTTTCATTATTTCTTTAAATACGTAACTAGTATGTAGGTACATAGACTTTAAAAGAATAAGCTAACTGTAATTAGCACGTAAAAAGCTAAAACCACTACAATTAGATCAGTATGGTTATACGTAGTTAATTTACTTAAATATATCACCATCAGCCTATACTAGTCCAATGCTGGACATAGGCCTCTCCAAGTAATAATATAACATGTATATTCTTACTAAAAGTATTTTGCTTTCATTATGTACATTATTGTCTATAAACAACCTAAACCTATGTTTAGGTTGTTTTTATGCATATATGAAAAATCAATCAATCAAAAAAAAGATCCAATGTGTATCGATCTAGATCTAGTATGCAGAATAACTAAGACATAATTATTAACTTTAACTTGTTAGCAATTTTTAAATAAATATTTCTATTGTGGCGTCACTTTAAAATATATTTTTTTTAATAATTTACATTTATGATCACTGCTGCTTGCTTATACGCGCCTGACTGGCATGGCTTTACAAATAAATAAAAAAAAAATTATAAATAAAAATAATTATAATTTATAAATCTTTAATATACAATTGCAAGGCAAAAGGCCCGTTCTCCCTATCCATCTAAAGGAAAGGCTCGTGCCCTAGCAGTGGGGACATAAAATGAGCTGATGATGATGATGATGATACAATTGCATGACAAATTAGAGTTATTAATTATGTCTCAGTAACAACACATAGTAAAGTAAGATCGACATCGGATACACTTTGAATCTTTTTTTTTACCACATTCTTCTGTTACACGTTGCATATATAACCTAAATCTACCAAAAGCGTGTTCATGTAACACCATTAGAACTAACAGCGCGGGAAAAAATGGCGTTGGAGTAAGTGGAAGTTGGTGTTGCAGGCATTAGCGAAACATATTCAGGGAACTTGTTCCACCAGCCCCCAGCCCTGGGGGACTATTACTAAACTTTGGGCAAAGAACTTCAGTGGCTGTCTCTGTCGTGCATAATAATAATAAGTAATTGTAATAATAAAAATATTTATTTTCTCCTATTACACAGTAATCTTACAACTATTTATATTTTAGTGTCAAATAATTGGTACCCTAACTAGGTAAACCCTGTGGGTAGGACATAGGGTTGCCACCTTTTTTCAGGACAAATAAAATATTTTTCATTTTGTTAGAACAAAAATAAAGTACATAGCATAAAAAAAGAGTATTTATTTATTTGTCCTTAAAAACGTATTTTTTGTTGCTCTTTACGACATTTAACAAATATTTTGTACCAGTTTATTTAGTCTCATAAGTACTCAACCAGTAACGAGCCAGTAACAATCAGTTTTTCGTAAATAGAGTATTTTAGCGTACTTTATTGGTGTCGTAGATTATAAAGTACGCCTACATGAAAAAGAGGACAATACTCTATTTTAGAGTACGGGTGGCAACCCTAGTAGGACACCAGGTCTCATCCCTGCTCAAAGGCACAAGAAGACACAAAATAGTAACATTTAGTAGTGAGTGTGGGAAACATTTATTTATTTATTTATTTATTATTTATTTATTTATACAATGAATGCGAACGCGAATAATAATCAAGGCTCAATAATATCTTTATTCATGTGTATCAAAGATTCATAATAATTAGTAACAATGAAACTTAAGAGCTATGTTAGTACATATTTTAATATAATTTACATTAGGTACAACAAATTAAATCAAATTAACTTAAATAAAATCAATTCAATACAATTACAATATTTTGGGGTATTTTTTAAATTTATAAATTGCATTAGATAGTTTTTAAGAGTTTGGTTTTATGTAGTTTTTTTATTAGCCTATTTTGGGTAGCGACCCAGTCGCGCAAGAAAAGGGAGTCCCAATAGTCCGCGATGGTACCTACTCATGGCACGCAATCGCGCCCGTGTGAAGGCGCAGCGAATGCTCGTCACAGCGTGGAAACCATGTGGAAACCATCAGCTCTCACCTCCGCGAACATTACGGATGCACTGCAATGTCTAGATTTCCACCTCCCCGAGCCGATCCGAACCCCTGGAGAATCTAGTAGAGCGCGGGGACACGCATTAGCGCGTGATGCCGTTCTCTCTAGAAAATCTCTGACGTTGCTTCGTTTCACACGGCTCAAGGAACCCTTTTAGTTTCTCGCCGCCTCCAAAAAAGCCCAGAGGCAATCAGCAAATTCTCTCAAGGTTTACGCAGCAATACCTGAGCGCATCGTTGTATAGCGGGGTGTAATTCCGCAGTTTTCAATTGTGAATTAGTTACCTGCTTTTAAGAGGCGGGGAGAGAAATCTTTAGCGGTGATCGCAGTGATACGATCGGAACGAAGGGGGCTAATTTACCTAAAGTTGCCGAAAAGACAAATTCAAAATTCAAAATCATTTATTCAGTTTAGGCTACAAGTAGCTCTTGTGAATGTCACTATGCTATCGGTTCGTAAGTCTATTCTGGGCGGAGGGAGATCTTGTATTGAGAAGAACCGGCAAGAAACTCAGCAAGTGTCAAAAATATTGGAAAATGCCCTATCATAGCAGGACACTTTCCATTACAAATAAACACAAAAAATATAGAAGACAACCACAACAGTAAAAATAAGCAAAATAAAAAAGATAAGTTAACAAATTTACATCAGGTAAAAGTTTCAATTTCCACAATGTCATACAGTGCCACGTGGTACCGTGGTACTATACCGCAGTACTATCGTAAAAGTCAAAAATTGTTTAAGAAAAACAAAGTCAAATTATAGTGAATAATACTAAAAATAAGATAAGTATGCAAGAGCAGACCAGCCTCCACAGGCGGCACCCGGATAAAACAACCAAAATTTTGTTAATGAATCCCGGATCCCGGGGATCTCGGAAATAGTTTTACTTCTTAGTAGTCAGTACTAACATGAACTTACTCGTATTGTTGCATTTTATAGCAATTCCAATGACCGCATATAAAAATATATATTATTTTGAATTGAAAACGTACATCTATAAACATTAAATTTTCTTAGCCCATTTATATACAAATATCACATTTTATTAATTGCAGACGTTGGTGTCCTATAAAATGAAAAATAAAAAGAAGAAGAGGAAGTAAAACTATTTCCGGGATCCGGAAATCGATAAAAATATCTTTGGTGGTTTGACCTCTCTTAGTCTAAGTCTTGTCGGAAACTTTAGGTAAATTTGCCGCCTTCGTTCCGATCAGTGGGTTCATCATCATCATCATCATCTCAGCCAAAAAAACGTCCACTGCTGGACAAAGGCCTCCCTCAAGGATAAATAATTTTGAGGGGAATTTGCCATAATCGCCACGCTTGGCAGGCGGATTGGCGATCGCAGTAAGGTGAGAATAATCACAGAGAGACGCTGCTGCCCATCCTCTGGAATGGTCCCATAGTCGCCTTCTACGACACCCACGGGAAGAGATGGGGTGGTTCAATTCTTTACCCCCGGCACCACACGGGGAGATCAGTGGGTTACACAGAAGAAATAACAGTTAACTATACTGTAACAGCGCACAGGGTGCCAAGTGCGAGTTCCGTTCGCCATTCGTTAACGTTTACATAAACGAGAATTTGTATGGCAAAATGCTAACTCTTCTCGTATGCCGCCAGGAAGCGCTGCTTCAATGCCATACTAATTTTCGTTTTCGTAAACGTAATCGAATGAATAGAAAACAAAACTCACACTAGGCACCCAGAGCACAGTATAGGTACTATATGAGTAGCAGCGTCTGTATTGTGATCTATATTTTATTTAATACATGAATAACAAAAAAAAATTGGTTGATTGGGCGTAGTTACGAGAAGGAGTGTAGCAAAAAACAATTTGTGTAGTTATAATATGTGGTACATTACATTACATTGTATAAATATGAACTGTGATACATCGTGAAAATATACATTGGAAAATCCAATCGTACATCTCAAATCCTCCTCTGCGGTTGAGCTCTACAATATCAGAGGTAATCGTTTTGAATAAAACCCTAAATGGACTTCTGGATACGTCTTTATTTCTCTGATACGAGATGACACAGAATAATACTGCCAGCACAATGCGTGACAAAATAAGTACAAATACTATCAGTACTACTATTTTTGGGGAGGCCTATGTCCAGCAGCGGACTAGTATAGGCTGATGATGATGATGATGATGATGATGATGATGACTATCAGTACTTAAGAATCTCGATGGTGCAGTGGTTAACGCGCCCAGTCTGCGAGTTCAGAACTCGCAGACTGGTTAAGCCATTTTCGGTTCGGGATGGGTGACCAAAAATTTATTATCTGGAGCTCCTCCGTGCTTCAAGAGGCACGTAAAGCCATAGGTCCCTAAAAATTGCTAAAAGCAGTAATTATATTATTTATCAGTAAAGGCGTAAACAAACGTTTTGTAACAGCTATACAAAGCTTAACAAAACAAAGGTTAACAAAACACAACTTTTTAGTTACCAAGGAAAATACATTTTAATATTGTTTAATGATTTATTCTGCAAACTGAATTTACAAAAAACATGGCCTTTGCGAAAGTTGCTTAACCTCAGCACTCGCAGACCGGGCGCGTTAACCACTGCGCCACCGAGCTCCTCATATAAAATATACACCTCACATATAAAATATATACCTCACATAAAAAAATTTAACAAACAATAATATAGGACTGTGTGAATACAGGTATATACAGCACTCAACATTTAAAATGATACAAATAATCTGCTTTACGCTTACGTAGGTACTTATTTTATAAGGGAGTTACAACTATATCGAAATAAATAAATAATTAATCCTAATTTATCTGTTGTTAGTTAGTGATTAACTGTTATTGTATATGACCAAATATTCCTGCTCTGCTGCACACACTGTTCGATAAATGAATATGGAGCTCGTGAAGGGCTAATGGGCAACAGAACCCGTTGTATGGAACTTCGTTATCCACTTTACATCCAGTTAACAAGCTCGAACTGTTTCGTAACACGAAAAAGTAAAGATAAAGTAAAAAAAAAATTATTTAAGCAAGTGCAATTCCATTCTAATCTGAGAATCTCAGAATGGATTAGGATTCTATCACCGGTTCTCGATAGCTGCCCATTTAAAAACTGTTTCGTAACACGAACAACAACTTGTTTATGTTTGTAATATTTTAATATACTTACCTAAGATTCCAAAATAAAATTTTCCTCATTTTAACATTTTGTTTTAATCACTTTTAAACTTAAACTACGACATTAAAACAATATCATACCAAAATTATTGGAATGTCTCTTATGTACACTAGACTTATAAAGTTCACACGTGTTATCTCCATTCACGAATGTTACCGTGTGTTATGAATTCACGACTGTTACTGTACATTTTTTTACGGCCACAGTCTTCTATCACCGGTTCTCGATAGCTGCCCATTTAAAAATAATATAAAAGTAATTAGGGTAGTGGCGCCAGTTTTTGACAGAAACCAGTTATCGACATATTTTCCTGTAATCATTAAGGACCTTACAATAAAACAAAGAATAAGGTCCGAATAGTTATTCCGTGTTTTGTCTCTTTTACTCTAATTTGAAATGACGTTTACATGACAAGAACAAAACACGGAATAACTATTCGGACCTAATTCTTTGTTTATTTGTAAGGCACTTAAAATAGAGGTCACCTATAACTTTAACTTTCCTAGCTGACATCTCGTACAACTTCATTGAAAATCTATGTTGTTTATTGGCGTCGAAACTTGTGTCAAACGCTGGTGCCACTACTACGAGAGATATATATAATCAGGGTGCTTAGTGCGAGTTTCATTCGCCATTCGATCACGTAAAGAATCTTCAAGAAACGAGCCTATTCCTTCCTTAAAGGCCGGCAACGCGTCTGCGATTCCTCTGGTGTGGTCTGGCAGGTGTCCATGGGCGGCGGTAATTACTTTCCATCAGGTGACCCGCCTGCTCGATTGCCTTCAGTTTTATAAAAAGAAAACGACGGGTTGCACTCTGGGAGTGCCGGCAGAAGTGAAAACTTGAATATTAACGTTATGCATTTTTGATATTTTGGAATGGTTAGGGAATAATTTTGCACGAATTGCTTTAATTATCAGTATAAAAGTACTCTCATTTATGTGGTAGAATACAATATTTATTTATTAGGCTATCGTACACAAACATGACAATTTATATAACATTAAAAAGTTATATTAAGTTATATTAAAAATTTATATTACGCCGCGCCAGCTGTCTACTCTCCATCCGTCTTACGAATTTTCGATCAGGTCACGTGTCCTGACGGTCACGTGTCCTGACGCGAGTTTAACATTTTTTACCCATTCCAAAAAAAGTGCACAACGCCGCTAAAGAAGTTTTCACTTCAAAAAAACGAGAATTTGTATGGCGAAGTTTTAACTCTTCTCGTAAGTCGCCAGGAGGCGCTGCTACTTCAATGACGTACTAATTTTCGTCTTCGTAAACGTAATCGAATGAATACGTATAGGTATTCATTCGATTCATATAGGCAGAAGTCAGAGAAGTACAGCGAGAGTAACAGGCGTGTCACTTTCTAAGGTGCAAAGAGTCGTGCAACGTTTCCGAGAAATTGGGCTCAACATTAGAAGAGGAGAGGAATCGGCAGACCGAGATGTACTACGGCTCGAGAGGATCGATTTATTGTTACGGCCATGCTCCGAAATCGACACCTCATGGCAGTTGAAGTAACAAATCAATTTCAAGAGACCCGAAGAGACGAGGTAAGCGAGCGGACTTTTAGGCGGCGGCTCCGAGAAGTTAATTTGATCCCACATAGACCCGCAAATGGCCCAAAACTTGCAAGGGAACATCGAGTAGCAAGATTATGTTATGCTCGCGAACATGCACAATGGGGAGAAGAATAAGAAGAAGAAGAAGAAGAAGGGCAAGAGTAATGTTTTCTGATGAATATAGATTTATGCTTTATGCACAAGATGAGCGGCGAAGAGTTTACTGACGGCCAGGGGAACGTTTTATTCCAGCTTGTTTTGAGGAAAAAGTACCTTTCGGCGGTGGATCTGTTATGATTTGGGCTGGAATCTCTTCAGAGAGTTGCACGGAGTTAGTGCTGATAGAAAATGGTACGCTAACTAGTGCAAGATATGTAGAAGAGATCCTTAATGAGTATTAAGTATGAGTATGATTAATATGGGTGAAAATTCCATGTATACCCGTATGATTTGTCCACGAGTGTATTAGCGCTGCATACATGTCCATTGGAGGAATGTGAATTCCAACAAGCAACGTACGCTTCGTTTCACCGGGCTCGATTTCCTGTTGTGAATGAGAGTCGAAATGGTTACTTAGAATACAATTTCCTATCTCTTTCTATCTAGTTCCGGAATTCTAAACTGACAGACCTTTGGATTGCTCGCTCGATACCAACCTATTCAGTATGATTAACACTGAGTTTTAAAATCAACACATGGGGGAAAATATAATTCATCATTTAATCACCATTCATTATCATCTATTGAAAACCAAATAATATTTTACTAATGACTAGGCTGCATGTACTAGACCCCTTTGACTCATCCCTAACGCTAACACTTAAAACTGCACCATTATATATTCTTTTATTTTATTAGCAAAACTGGTAACTGGTAACTAAGACATTCCACTTTAAGGTAGATAATGTTTAAAAATATGACGGCACGCCGATGAGATTTCTCACGGCGGGCGGCGCGAGAAAGAAAAATAGGAAACGTATTGCAATAAATCCACCTTGTGGCGCTTCAACCCCTGGGGGACTGTACCGACCCCGGCCGGGGTCGCCGCCCGTTGCGACTACCCGGCTAGCAGGCAGGCCGCGCGAGCTTTCTTCCTCTGCCTGTTATATTTTTTTATGATTTTACGCCTCGGCCTTTGTTGCGGCAAATATTGAGATACCGCGGTTTGCTCGTTCTGTTTTTCATTTATTCAAAAATGTTTAGCATACCTTTTGTGTGTTGGCTTTCCGTTATTTTCGGCGAACAATACAGATAGAGACAAAGGCCACCGTTAATAAATTATACAACTTTAGTAGGGAGTTGTAATTTTTATTTGTCGTTGGTACAAATTGGTTTAAGTTGTCATAGAAATATTAGCCACAAGTAGCACTCGAACCCATGACCTTTCGCACTGTCGTGACAGCAATTCTAACTCAGAGACACTTCTACGGGACATTGGTTACCCAGTCGATTTCTCCACGAGTTTTGTGTATTTTGCTATTAACCAGCGTTATTCCATAATTAAATGTTCAATATTTAATTATGGAATTTCAATATCTTTTTTTTCCTCTATCAAACTTCAATATCCGAAAGATATTATATGAAAAATTTTTACAATGGCAGAGATGTAAAAGTTGGCTTGTATTCACAATGCCAAATTTATATCGTATCTGAAAATAGCGCCTGTATAAAGCAACTTCAGCTTCAAAGGTATCATAAACTTGTGTTTTGTATCGTGGTTCGTGTTGTTGCTTTGGATTTTAGATACTTAAGTATTGTTCTATAACGCACCTAATGGTGTGATTAATTATAATAAGTACTGCATGCTGTGATCTCTTGTAATTGTGACTATATTTATCTAGAAACTAATTACCTATTCTTATTTTAACTTCGTTATGGTATAAGTCATGTTGGTGATCCATAAAAAAATACAGGATAGAGGGAATCGCGTATCCAAAGATATTCCTATAACTTGCTGGCTTCGTGGTGCTGTCCTGTCACTTGCACTGCGAGTCTGCAACGTCACATAAATGTGCGTATACGTATATGACGCTGTTGAATCGATACGCATATTCATCATCATCACATCAGCAACTTATATGTAGGGGCACGAGCCTTTCTTATGGATGGATAAGGAGGACTGGCCATAAACCTGTTTGCCGGCTGTTAACGACTGCTAAAGAAGCCGGGGCCAACGGCTTTGTGTGTGTGGAGGAGGTCGAGATGACGACCGACCTTTGCAAAAGTTGCTTACTTCCGCAATCGTAGACCGGCCACGTTAACCACTGCGCCATCGAGCCCTTATCCTTCTCCTTTAAGTATATGCCTTTAAAATCTGCGATCTGCGATATGCGCTTTTTGCTCGAAGCCGTGGTCAACGCTATGGTATCTACCACGGGGTCGAGGGACGCGGTGGCCTCTTTTTGTGACGCGGTCATCTGTCGCAAAGAAAAGGCCGAGCGCAAAATTGAGGACGACCCCTTGTCGAGCACCATAAGGCACCGGAGGGGTGATCGGGGGAAGGGTTACATAAGCAGTTGCACTTTGCCCATCGTAATCGCACGTGGGAGTGGGAAATATCATTTTCCCACACGCCCTGCAAAACTCCTCAAAGTGTCAGGCCCCCCTACCGCGCCCGGGGGTGAAGCGCCTAGATATAAGGCGGGTTCGAAAAAACCATCGCGGCGGCCCGTGAAAGACTCGTAGAGTTGACGTGTGTTAAGTGGTTTTAGTGGGTAGCGATTGGACACACCATCGCTAAACCACACACACTTCCTGGCTCTCAGCAACAGCCCGGTCGAGACGGTTCCAAAGGAAATTTCCATACCTTAAAAAAATGACCTGATACCGAGCCTCAGTTCGACTATTTTAAATCTGCAACAGCCATGTGTCTGTGACATGAGATTGCAATTTTTCCATCTTCCTTTCTAAAAATCAGGTCCCCAATACACTATTGAGTTATTGAATTAGCAGACTTGAGGCCCTTATTTGCAATTAGCGCGTTTGTATCGCTGCTAAAAGTTCAGTGCGTAAACATTCAGTTTGCTAATGCGGTGTTCGCAGAGGCAGCGTTACCTGTGGTTTTACGCATTGCGATTTACGCGAACTCCATATTAAGCGTTGCGCCACACGCCACGGCTACTGATGCGTTCTATGTACAAAACCCATTATCAAGGTTTTCAGTGTGGTTTTGGGCCAGTAATTACCATGTATGTTATAATAATGCGCGTGTAATAACTAAATCTACATAGTTTTTTTTGTCATCGTGCTATTGGCCGCAGATGTCTTTTACAGCGTAACCGGACTTTGGTGAGCGGTGAAAAACTAAAAACTAAATCTCACGGCTTGAGGTTTCAAGTCAGTCACAAGAGAGTCACAAGCCGTGAGATTGAAACATCCTTAGACGGTTTGGCATCGCGTAAGAGTCTAGTAGGGTTCGGGAGTTTTGACTTCACCAGCTTATTTTATGTCCCCACTGATTCCTTCTTTGCCTTCCCTATGTATCGATAGGGAAAACGGGCCCACCCGGGACCAACAGCTTTACGTGCCTTTCAAAGCACGGAGAAGATCAAGATGATACATTTTTGGTCACCCATCCAATGATCGGCCTTTGCCAAAGTTGCTTAACCAGCTACCGCAGACCGGGTGCGTTTCCTCAAGGACGGGGGTCCCTCACTAGATTCTCCGAGACGTTCGGTTCGGAATCTAAATCTACATAGAAGAGAGCCAGTGGCGTCACAGGACTGCCCGGCTTACCAACTATATCAAATTCATCAAGTAACTTTCTGTTAACGTCTAATAAAGACTGCAACTTGGCGTTCTATATGCATATTTTGTAGAAATACGTATAAAGAAAATAGTACTAGTCGTACTTGACGTCTTCTTCATACGTCATTCATAGTCAGTAGGTAGACAGTCATCTTCTCAAGAAAAAGTGAAAATTGCTCATGTGGTAACAAAGGTTTTATTTATTTCTAAACGTAGACGCCACAGTCCACAATGTTTTTTTGGAAAGAGTTTGCTGTTGTCCACAAATGACCTTCACAGCGTAACCGGACTTTTAGGGGTAGCGAGAAACTGAAGGTCCCTCAAACTGTAATGATCGAACATCCTCCGAGGATTTCTAGAGAGGATGGCATCATATAAGTGTGTCTCCGCGCTCCAAAGATCTAGAAAGCCCTAGATTCTCCAAGGCGTTCGGATAGTAATCGAACAACCTCGTCTCTAAAGGCAAGGACCTCGGCTCGGGTTCACCGAGTCGTGAGGATCAGGAAAAACGCCCAGGCACATCTGTACCTGGAATAGCACGTTTGAAAAGGGTCTTCGTATTCAAATTCCATGAGTACGCGATTTGCATATAACATATTACGAAAAAACCTGATACCCTGTTAACTATAAAAGAGATAGCTTTGACTACCGCGCAAAAACAGACAAAACAGACATGCAAAAAAGCCAATAAATAATCTCAATTCAATCCCATTCCATCAGCTTTTCAAAATATTTTCCCAGAACACACCTAAACTGCAATTTTATAAAAAACCATGTGTATGTCATCTGGAACATTCTCTGTTCACATGAAAGTAATAAACTTTTAGCTTTTTGCTTTTAAAGCATGTCACTGGCGATATAACAAATGGTCGCCATACCCAAAAAGCAATATAGCATTATGAATATTACAATGCAATGTTGCGAGCTCCAGCAAAAGTGGAATTTCATGAAAGTAATGTTGTTTTTTCCAGTATCTCCGTTATCGATTATGATCAGTTTTTTTTATGATATTGTATTGATTTTTATTGCTCTTATAATTATTTACTTTCCACGGCTGATTTGTTGGCATGTGGAGTGAATATGAGCCGAATGTAGGTGAAAGAAACTGTTTGTCCTTTGAAGCGAACAGTAATTTTGAGCCAGATGTCTTCGGAGGCGTTTTCGGGCCGTAACGCCCGACGCTTTATGCTAATGATCCGGGGAGCATTTCAAATTTGCATATAAATTTTCCTATTGGACCTTTCTCACGGCCTGGGATTGTTTTAGTCAAAATTCAAAATTCAAAATTCAAAGTCATTTATTCAGTATAGGCTACAAGTTGCTCTTGTGAATGTCACTATGCCATCGGTTCATAAGTCTACACAACGCGCGAGACCTTGTAGGTACTGAGAAGAACCGGCAAGAAACTCAGCAAGAGACAAGCTCTTTTTATCCCTTACAGCGTCGAAAATATTGGAAAATGCCCTATCATAGCAGGACACTTTCCATTACAAATAAACACACAAAATATAAAGAACAACCACAACACGTAAAAAAACAAAATAAAAAATCTAAGTTAACAAATTGAAAAAATATTGTGAAGTAATTAGCAGTAGGTACTAAAGAAAGTTTAAAAATAAAATTTCGGTCACGCGTTAACGAAAGGACATCATCCACGTTTCATACATTTTTGGTCCAAAATCAAAAGGGCCGGCATAAAAAAAAAGTGCTATATTTTGATAGAGTAAGGCGGACGCCTTAGCATTTGTTACTATGGCACCAAATCTAGTATTTGAGTTGTAAAAGTCCGTCTTTTTATACATTTTCGATTAAACTATTAACTATAACAAATGAAGTATCTTGCCAGAACATGGTATTTTAAATAAATGGATTCTACCATATCAAAACATTTTATTTACGGTTTGTTATGCATTTAATCGAAAATATTATGGTACCTCCTTGTTTTGGTTAATTCATTTGATCAAAATTCAAAATTCAAAATCATTTATTCAGTTTAGGCTACAAATAGCTCTTATGAACGCCATTGCCATAGGTTCGTAAGTCTACTCTGGGCGGGAAGAAGAACCGGCAAGAAACTCAGCAATAGTGTCAAGCTCTTTTCTCCCTTACAGCGTCAAAAATATTGTCCTATCATAAAAGAACACTTTTCATCACAAATAAACACACAAAAAAATAAAGGACAATCACAACACCCAAAAATACAACATAATAAAAAAATATCTAAGTTTGCAAAAATTACACCAATTTTAATTTTGTATTATTTACAATGTCATACAGTACTAATATACTTAAGTCAAAAATTGTCTAAGATTGTACCTGAAAATATATGAAATGTCAGATATAGGTATTAATGTTGAAGAAATGTGACATTTAATTTTGATTTATTTTAGCTATATTTTTCATTTAGCATTTGTTAAGGGGGTGCCGCGCGGAAACTCGAAAATTTACGTGTTTTTAAGTCACTGGTGCTAAGCGCTGAATAGGTCATATACATTAAAAGGACTAGTGTAGGTTAGCTTGATCCTTACACAAGGCCATGGTTGTCTTGGAGTTCGAAACAAATACCCAGAAACTGCATAAACAATACGTAAAAGTAATGATATCTAAAAAATTTTTTCTTTAGAAACTTTGTAAATATAGCACAAATGAAACAATGATCCGACATCAAAATGTTTGTATTGACAATCCGCAGGCCACTGTTGTCTTATTTTTCAATTAAAAAATATGAATATGGAAATATTAAGATTTTTTTTTTACCCAAACGCCTATGATTTTACGAAAGTAAACATTGCTCTAATTAAATCACGAGCCTACTCTGTACAGATATTAGTGTGCGTGCGTATTCGTAGTCGTGCGCCATTGTCACACCACTGCCACGCGCCGCTCGTGAGCTTTATCGAGTTTTATCAGCCTGTTTTTATTATATATATATAATATATAATAATGACATAATAATAATAATTCTGACTAAAATCAGTTTGGATAGCTACCATTCTAATACCTATATTTGCTTTCAAGCATCATTATTTTGCACTCCGGTATGAAGGGTACAAGATTCATTGAAATAGTTGCGGTGTTCCAAGAATGCAAAGAAAGCGGGATATGCTTGTTTACTGGTTCAGTGACATAAAAACAAAATAACAATGATCTCCACACTTTGAGACAATAGTGAAATGGAGAACCGCAGTGTTGATGATCGAGGGCAATATGCTGACGCGCAGGCTTGTACAATGAACACACTGGACTTTTAAGTCACATTATCAAGTCATTCTGCCAATCTGTTTACATAACAAGCGGTCACAGGCCGCTTGATGTACCTATTCAAAGAACGTTTAGCGCCTAGAGTGCTTGATATTCACTAGTTCAGAATGCTGCTGTGACTGCATCATCACCTCATTATATGTCCCAAGTGCTGGGGCACGAGCATTGCCGTTGGATGGATAGGAAGAACGGGCCATAAACCACCACGCGGGCCCAGGGTGGATTGGCTGGGACCGTGCGTGCGTGCGTGCGTGCGTGCGTGCGTGCGTGCGTGCGTGTGTGCGTGCGTGCGTGCGTGCGTGCGTGCGTGCGTGCGTGCGTGCGTGCGTGCGTGCGTGCGTGCGTGCGTGCGTGCGTGCGTGTGTGTGTGTGTGTGTGTGTGTGTGTGTGTGTGTGTGTGTGTGTGTGTATGTTTGTGTTCGGTTTCGGCCCACTTGGGAGGTTGTATCAAAGATTCCTAATTCCTAAAGATATTTGTTTAATTTGGGGGTACCAAGATAATCTCTGGTCCAATATTACACCTAAATATTTAGTCTTATTCACCTTATTTATAAATGGACAATTACATATTTTACTAGCTACGTCTTTACATGCGTGCAATTTTGTATTAAAATATTTTGGTTGTTGATATTATAAGTTAATTTGGTGGAACTCAAAATGATAAATTCTTGGTCACCTATCCGATGACACTCAGTACTCGCAGACCGGGCGCGTTAACCACTGCACCATCGAGCTTCATGGAGCTGAGACTTCAAACATTTTCAAAAGCTTGAATGTCTGCCAGGATCAAAAGTTTAACAAGATCACTAGGACAGTTTCGGAAAGGCACTGGTCTGGGTATCCGCTTTGATAAATCTCGCTGTGGTAACATCGCATTGAGTAATCAAAATTTACATATTTCATTGTAATTTTATAGTATTTAATATTTGCTTCAAGAAACATATATTATATATATATAATATATATATATTTTTTATACTACTACCTCCAACATGATCGGAGCCTATTTTTCGCAATTTTTCATTCATGCCAGTTCTCACTTTTATTCTTCTCGCACTTTCATTCTGCATACTACTCATTCATCCATCACCTTTCATTCCGAGCAATGGGTGTTCTGCTTTTATTTCTTTATTCTAAGTTAGCTACCTTATTTATTTATGCTTACAATATATTTTCTTGGGGTAATAAGTTTTTCAGTTCAGTATTTTATTCGGGCAAAAGGGAACGCAACTTATTTTACACAGTTTTCTCATGTCTATATTAAATTAGGTACAACAATTTTTCCATTTTTGAGAAACATATTGAAAACATGATTTCTGGCTGGAAATACTCATTTGGTATTTCCAGCCAGAAATCGTACCAATTTGCTCATCCTCACAACACGATCAACCCAAGCAGAGGTTTCCAAGTCTAAGAAGTGCCTTTCGGTTCTCCCTAAATCTCAATCTTTATTTCTAGTTAGAATATACCAATTTGCTCATCCCCCACGAAACGGTCAACCCGAGTCAAGGTCCAAGTCCTTAGAAGCGACCTCCGGCTTTCCCTTCTCGTCATCCGTCTCGAATGCTTCGGAGAATCTAGTAAGACACGCTCGTGTGATGCGTCCCCTTGACAACCTTGGGGGATTGTTTGGGAACTACGGCTTGGGGGTGCGTTGAGTTTCTTTCAGTCCATAAACCTTGTTACCCATAAGGGCCATAGCGGCTAACAGCAAGTATCTTACAAAATAAAACTAATTTGCATATTTATAATTTAAAAATTCTATACAAACTTTGCTCTTCCGTCCTACCCCTTAGGGGATGAACTTACTTTGTGCTCACCTACGTTTTACAGAGTTTAATTTAAAAAAGACAAAGTGTTGAAAACATTCCACGAGCGGGTTTCGAACCCGCACCCCATGACATGCCGGGTCAGGTGCACTACCAACTATGCTATCGTGACTCAATCCAACTCGCCGAAATTAATCAACACTATCTACTCTTACTCTAAGTAAGGGCAAGGGTTCGAATCCTGCTCGTGGAGTTTTTTCAACACTTTGTCTTTTTTCAATTTGTAATTTGTTCGCAACAAAATTTGCGTAAAATTATATGTGAATAATCATAAATATAGCTTGCCTAATTCTTAACTGATCTTTCAATATTTATTTGTAAAAATATTAAGATCGGATGTTGATGACGTAGTTGTATGGGAAAAGAAACTTGTTGTTTTTACTATTTTCGTATTTTTTAGGTTTTTTCTCTCCATAAAAACCTTCCTCAGACTTCATCAAACACAACAAAAAATAAATCAGCCAAATCGGTTCAACCGTTCTCGAGTTTTGCGATTTAGCGAGCAACATATTTTTATTTATATAGATTATTCGTATACTTAGAATAATAACGCCTTCGTATATAATCTAAATCTTTTCCATTTTATTTGTAAGTATAAATATTAATTTATATGTTTTTATGATATGCATTGTTTGTTTGAAGTAAGTAAGTATATTTTATGTGTAAAAACGATACGAGTACGTATACTACTCGGAAACCACCATATACTGCCCACGTCTTTCTTACTATTTCTGTCCAGCTCAGCACATGGTTACCTGGTAGAAATTGCTTTTTAGCGATAAAGCCGCCATTTGTAAAGCTCATAACTGATAACTCGATGACGTAGTGGTTAACGCGCTTGGTCAGCGATTGCTGAAGTTAAGTAACTTTCGCAAGGGCCGCTCATCGGATGGGTGACCAAAAAATTATCGTCTAAGCTTCTCTGTGCTTCAGTTAGCACGTAAAGCCATTAGCCCCGGCTGCACTAGCAGTCGTTAATAATCGCCAATCGGCACTGGCCCAGCGTGGTGATTAATAGCCCATTTTACGTGTTTCCATTCTCGTGCCCCAGCAGCAGGACCGGTTTAACCTAATGGCAAAAAAAGCACGAGCATATGGGGCACTTCGTTCAGATAGAAAAAAAAATACTAAGCCTAGAAAATAGTGGCCCCGAAACATGCAATGCCTAAGGGCCTCTATATGGCTTAATTCGGCTTTGCCCAGCAATTAACAAAAAAAAAATAAAACAAAACAATTAACTAGTGATGATGAAGCGGTATTCGCCTTTTCTAATAAATACATCCTATGCCAACGTATAGATACAATAGCTGATCTTGCTAGCACTTATGCAACACTGCACCGCGATTAGCATAATCAATATCGTGCCGCGCGACGGATATTAGAAGCCCAATGTTTAACTTAGAACGTGAGAGACTGCATAATGTTAGACATTTGTTATTATATACGACAAAGGCAACGAAGCTGATACTTCCTTTTCACAAACATGCTTAGAAATGAGGGCATTATTTTGAGAACCTTTTTCGAGACAAATCGAATTTGCTGTAATGGCCACACATCAAAAATGTCTAGGGATCAAGTACATTATAAAGTATCGTTGCGTATTTTAACTTTTTTGGATCGTTATTGATTCTTTTCAGTGAATTTCAGGATATGAATGAATTTTTTTTTACATTGTTTAAATATGGAAAATTAACTATCAATCTGAATTCCTATAAAAGAGCGTAATGGCAATTTTACAAAAGCAGTACAATTTCTGCACTGGAAGTGAAACAATTTGCAACGATATGGAGCGACGGCGTCATTTGAGAAGGGAAGAGATGTTAAGAGCCGTTGGAATGTTGGATCCGGATCTTCAGGCTTGCTGATAAGCGATCAAATCATCCGGAATCGTTTACGCGAAGTGCGTTTGCGTTCCCGAAGGCCGCTGAAGGTTCCACCCATAGCACCCCACAATCGTAGGGTCGTTTACAATGGGCTCGTGAACACCGAAATTGGGATGAAGAAGACTGGCGCTGTGTTTGCTTCTCTGATGAATCACGTTTCGGTATGAGGCCGGATATAAGACGCACTCGAAATTGGAGGACGTCTGGACGTCAAGAACGATTGAGATTTTGTCAGGAAGTTCATCCATATGGATGGGGAACAATCATGGTTTGGGCCGGTATTTGGATCGGTGAAAGAACCCATCTCATTTGGATCAGGGGCAACCTTAATATTTAAATCTACGCAGAGAGGATTGTTTCAGATGTGATCATCCCCTTGCGAGGCCAATTGGGTGATTTGTTTCGACTAATGCAAGACAATGCACGTCCACACACGGCTAGAGTCCCACACGCACACGCACACGCATTCTTGCCGATTCTCATATCAACGTCCTGCCGTGGCCTGCACAATCACCAGACCTCACCCCAATTAAACATGCATGGGACATGCTCCAAAGAAGAGCTCTGCCGAGTATGGATGCCATGCACACCCCACAACAACTTTTTGCCTTGTTAGAAAGAACGTAAGCGACTATTGATCACAGTGATTTGGATGAACTGATTTTAAGCATGCCATATCGCTGTGCTTGTGTGATTCGTGTGAATGGTAGAAATACAGATTTTTTTATTTTTTTATTTTTAACTTCTTGGCCTAAAGTTGTCGTCCACTCTGAATTTTGGCAAGTACATCGAGTCCATAGCAAAAAATGCTGCTAAAAAACTAGGCGTCCTTTCAAGGGCTAGGCGTTACTTCTCACAGGACCAACTGCTTATGTTATAGAAAGCACAGATTCTTCCATGCGTGCAGTACTGCAGTCACCTTTGGAATGGTTCTGCTAAGTATCAGCTGGCAACTTTGGACGCAATTGAAAACTGGGCCAGGAGACTCATAGGTGACTCAACATTGGCTACAGCTGAACTTCAGAGCCTCAGTCACCGTTGCAGAGTTGCTGGTCTATCGGTGTTTTATAGAATACACTTTGGAGAGTGTGCGAGTGAACTACACGATCTCGTTCCCCCAGCCCCCTTCCACCATGACGCAGGTTAGCCTACCATCCGTACGTTGTAGACATACCACCTGTCCGTACCAAGCGGTTTGCTAACTCTTTTCTTTTGCGAACCGCCAAAGAGTGGAATGCGCTACCTGTCACGTGTTCCCTGTTCACTACGACCTGGGTCTCTTCAAAGCAAGAGTGAATAGGCATTTCCTGTCTAAGCATGTACCACCTTAGGCCACATCCCGCTCACCAAAAGGCAGGTTGGTGGCGAAATGATTAGACAGTTTGCTTTAAAAAAAAAACAATAAAATTAAATAAAATCAACTTTGTTCTTGCTTTTTTTGCCAATTAGGTGACGACCTTAACGTAAGCTAATTTTACCCAATTTGTTAAAATTGCATTTTTTCCTAATTTTTTCAACATAATAAGGATAAAATTGTTTACTCAAACATAAAAAATAGAACAAGAAGCCAGTCTGGAAAACCAGATTAGGTAAATATTATTAGAATTTTTTTTATAGATAAAAATATGCTTGACCCCTAGACATTTTTGATGTATGTACTTACTCATGTGGTATGTACAGTGGACAGCGGCCGACAAAGTTAGCATGAAAAACTCAAATCTAGCGTGTTATTTAAAAATGGAACGAACTTTTTACTACGAAACATTACAACCAAGGAAGTAACTTACCAAAGATTTTATTACAAATACAAACTGGCTTGCACATAGAAGAATAGAAGGCTGTTTCTAGTAAAAAAGAAAAATATTATGAATGTTGGTGTGTGCACAAAATGACCATATTTAAAAATCTTAACCATAATATTTCTTATTTTTACGGCTTCTTTGGTGTACGGATATTTTTAACCGAATATTGCCACGAAATTCACGCGAAAAATGCTTTCTGAAGAGATACCCTTCTACTCCATCGCCTGGTGTAGTTGATCGATGTTCTACTCGTACATAATATAAGGTATCTACGAGTTCTACTTAGTTTGACTTTCCGCTCATTATTTTGAGAAAAGTTCTAGTTATACAAGCCTTGGCAGCAACTAGGTATTGATGGATTCAGCTTCGCTTCTGCCCACCCCGCCCGATCATCTAAATGCCACTACACATTTAAAGAATACACTAAACATGCACACTAGTATAGGCCCAACACATCATACTCGTAGAACGAGGGTACGACGAGCCGGTTCACACGCTCTCTATACCAGGTACAGACATGTACTTGGGCGCTTCTCCCCACCACCAGGGCCCGGTCAACCCAAGCCGAGCTCCGAGCCTTTAGAGGCGCCCTCGGGTTGAACCGCTCCCCGATTCGATCCGAACCCCTCGGAGAATCTAGTAGGACACGGGGAAACGCACTATTAGTGCGTGATGCCGTTCCCTCTCAAAAACCTCCGAAGATGATTCGTTTCACACGGCTTGAGGAACCCTTTAAGTTTCTCGCTGCCCCCAAAAAAAGCCCGGTGAAGCTGAAAATGCTGTTTGAGGCAATCAGCAAACTCTCTCAAAAAAAAGGCTCTGCCCACAAATTTTGTCACGTTCGTCCATCAATACTTTTTTTGCGGTGACGTGACGCATATGCCCACATTTGTCCTGTTCGACCATCAATGCTTGTTTTGCTGGGTACACTAACAACTGCACACAAACAATTACACAAACAATTTTTTTCACAATTTTTATACCGCTAAATCACTTGTTTATACAGCTTGGATACAGTACGCATTCCGCTCGCAATTTTCTTTTCAATTACATTTTTGTGTACCTACCACGGATTTTCGCAAAATAACGCCATTAATTATCTTAATTTTATAAATAAAATCCATTTTTTAACATAATTGTGCACGTAGAAAAGACAAAACGAAAGTAAATATTATAAAAATGAATAATGCAAAAAGCAAGGGAGAATAGAATAGAATAGAGTAATTGTTTATTGTTCGCTGTGTACACATAAGTTGAATGCGTAGAAAACAGTCAGTAAACTCGACGAAAAGATTCAAAACCGCGGCCATTACATCCTCGCTTTTTCATTACGGACGCATTAGTCCATGCTGCCATTAGAAAGAATGCAAAGAGTTGCCATTAATGTCATATTTTTTTTGTTTCGATTGTCTTTAATTCGACTAAAGAGCCGTAAACATAAGTATACGAACGATCCACGAAAGGCCTACTTATATTCACATGAATAACAGAGGTAATGTAGCAACGGCCATGACGCACCAAGCTGACCCAATGGCAGGTAGGTGTCGAATCAAAAGAAAAAACTCTTAACTCTCAGTAAAGAAAACATTGAGAAATTGTTTCCGTTTACGATATTTTAAGAGCCCTCCGCCTCCGGCAACTGAGGTATGCTTTCAATTTATTCCTAACTAGTACCGTTTAAAGAGTTTTTTTCCGTCTTACGGGAACAATGTTTTTGTTCAATAGATTTCTGGATTACGTTCCTAGAAGCACTTGAAGCATGGAAGAGGGTGATAAATACAGAAAATATTTGTGGTCGCTTTACAATTTACCACCGGTGTAGACTCAAGAGGTCACGAGTTCGATTTTAGCGGGGGGTACATGTTGGTGTACTCGGTTTGGTTGTTTGTCCGCCTGGCTATAGCTACCACCCTCTTATCTAAATATGTCGCCATAACATCACTGTTTGTAGCATTGTGGTGTTGGTGTTCCGGCAGCTAGAGATAAGATAGCCAGTGCCTCAATAGTTGAGGGTTCCGGGTGAAGTGCGCTTCCACTTTCGGCCTCATCATCACTTACGTAAAAAGATATAAATATATATATATATATATATATATATATATATATACACACATATATAGCATATTACATATATGTACATATATGTACTATGAACAACAGAAGATATTAAACAGTTATACAGCTGTAACTCCATTAAGTAAGTTCATAAATTGTCTATAAACTATCCCACTGCCGGGTAGGCCTAAATCATCGAAATCAAGCAATTGATAGTGAGTCAGGGCATTAAGAAATCCGAACTACTCTTTGCTCGTCTTAGGCATTGAAGCCAGGACCTTCAGGCGTTGTGTACTATTGGCAACTCAAAAGTAATACTTACATTCACTCGTTTAGTATAATAATTTCAATTTTTATTAACCAATCATTTAAGGTCAAACAGCTTTATTGTGAGCAAGTGCGTAAAGCGCTTAAGTGCAACTATTAAATGTCTTACTTTCAAACCTGCCCGCCGGGTATACAAACGTGCACAAAACGCAAGGCACTGTAACTGTGGTGTACTTCACTTATGCATGGTTTATATAACTGAAAATATATGACTTAAGACTTCAGGTAGTTGGAAGTGCACAATTACTTCACTTGTTTGTTGTTTTAAATAATTTTCCAGTTATTTCTTCGACCAGTGGTAACTTGTACGTGCAGACATTGTCAATGTCGATAAATAAAAAAGTTATGTTTAAAACTTTTACTTATCCTACTTACACTAAAACTTTTCAACGCATAAAATTTCGAAGCTGATATAATTTGTGGAAACTCTATATAAATCGCGAAGTAATTAGACTACTTATATGTAGGACTTGTAATATATTTTACGGTGAATTCAGTAGGGTTTCGAATATGACATGTTGGTGGAACGAAGGTGTATTTATTATCTAAAAACATTAATAAAACAACATTGGTCAAAATCAGTAGCTCAATTGAAAAGTTCAAATTTCACCTTTTTTATAGTGTGTGTCCACCACATTATGTTATACCCGGAAAAAAATGAAGAACTTTCAAATAAGTTTATAAATTATTTCATTGACACTTGTTGTGTACCTACATACTTCGTAGGAGATGATAGTGTTATTATGTATGTATGTATATTTGTTGCTTCTTCACGCTGCAACGGATGGATGGATTTGGATGAAATTCGGCATACAGATAGTTTATAACCAGGATTAACACATTGGATAGTTTTATCCCGATATTCCCTCGGGAATGAAACTCATACCTTTTCTCTTTATTTGGTTCCACAATTTACTACTTAGGTCTTGGATTTGATGTTGGGAATAGAACCTATTTGGTAGTTTTTTATACTTTTTATTGAAATTTTGACAGACTTTTGAAACTGTCAAAGCGGTACGAAATCCGCCGGGTCCACTATAAACTATATTTGCAGAATTATGAGATTTCCTACAAAAATCCAAAGTCACCACTAAACAGTATTTATTTACATGATATCTCTGGACTTCTTACAGTGCAACGTCACTTTTCAAATTCTCTCAAGAAGTCCGCCCGAGGACTTAGTAAAGCCCCACATCTTTACTGAGATGCTTGAGGGGTTGGGGGGTATATTATTTCTCACTTCTCATTTTAATTATCTTTCATCATCACCATACAAGAAAAAAAAATTGTTTATTTATGTATTATTAAAAAATATTACACTTTTTCAAAGGCTAAATGCTTGTGCAAAGCCATAAAAAAAATGATTATCTTTTTCATTAACTAAATTACGTCGTTGAAATTAAATACTTATTAGAAGAACGCTATTGTTTTTTTTTTTTAATAAAACATCTAGATTTGGTAAGTAGCGTTTTTCAAATTTCCTGACTTGAATCCAGTCGATCACGCACTATTTGCATACCTCTTGCTTGTATGCAGATCGACAAAAATCGCTGTTTCATGTTTGCCAACGCCGTTGAACTGTTCACTCCAATCCAAGCAACCTCTACCGAACTCGAACCACACAGTGAATCAGTACATACAGTTTCGGTACTTTTCTCATTTCTCCTATGACGCAAGCAAATTTGAAAAGCGAAAGTAATAATAAGATATTGTTTACAATACCGTTTTGGAATCGCACTGGGGGCTGCTCTCATCATAAAATTATGAGATTTGAGCAGAAGATAAAGCGCGCATAAAAAGGCAGTAACATAACATAATACCTTTTTGGGTTAACAAAATAACTCTTTTATGGTTCAACGTTATCCTTAATGTCCTAAGATTGTTTTGGAAATCTACGTTTCCCTTGTTCTTTGTTTCGTGTACAATTACATGGACTGAGAATTACAGTGTTTTATTTTTTTATTGTATCGCGATAATCATTGCATTTTCAAATGCAATGGAATATTATTTTCTATGTCCACTTATTATTGAATTTATCATCTATAAATAAAAAGTAATGTGTAAAATAAACGCGAGTAGATCCGTAAAAGTTGTTTCATTTAAATTTTAATTTAATTTTTTGTTTCGCGTAAACTTTAGAAAACAATAAAGAGGTAACGTTTGTGATTTTGTTTGTTTGTATGTCAAGGCTAGTCTCTGGAACTATTGGTCCAATTCCTAAAATTCTTTCACTGATAAAATGCTGCATCCTTTGCGGTTAACATGGGCTTTATTGTATTTTAAAAATTTGTTTATTTTTAAATCCTTAGTCCACGCAGACGAAGTCGCGGGTACAATAATTAGAATTCAGATCAACGTATTTTACTGTTGTTTTATTTTTATTTCCGTGTAAACTATATAGAGTTGTAAAATAAATCGTATATCAAGTTACGTATGACACAATAGCCTTTAACAATTTTCACTTATTTTAGAATGGGGGGCCATTCTAAAATAAGTGAAAATTGTTAAAACAAAAACAATATTGACATTGAAACTTGTTAAATTGCATTCATAATGGTATATTTATAATGAAACTGAATTTTTGATTTGTATTAGTTCGGACTTGATTCCCTGAAATCTTTCGCAATCTAGGCTTTTCCTACTGAGCTACCATGACATTGCCCATTTTAGTCTGAGCAGTTTCATCAGTGGTATAAATTTCAACATTATTTACTTTTTAGGCAAAAAATAAAGCAGGAAACCAGGTTTACCATTTTCTAACATTTAGAGCATTTCTAAGAACACTATACTTCCAACTCTATATAGACTAAATTATATGTAAAATAAATCGTGAGTAATGTCAGAAGCACTGTTTCATTTCAATGTGTAGTGTTCGCATTATCTTTAGAAAACAATATAATTATATCATCATCATCATCATCAGCCCACTTCTTAAGATCATCTATTTATCATCTATGTATAAGTTTCATTAAAATCTCGTAGAACTAAAATAGAGACATTTTCTAAATATAATAACTGACAAATTAAATCAAAAATAGTAAAGAGGTGAATGTCGAAACTTTAGATGGGTACCCACGTATGTAAATATTGTGGAAGATCTACTGTTTGAATTCAGAAAAGATCATAATACTGCAGGGCCTCGTATGACTGTTGATTGTTAATGCAAGTGTCCACAGTGCACGGTTGAGGATGTTAATATGAAATTGAAGCAACAATCTTTAATAACTACACTGCGTACGATGTTATCCCACCGAAAGATGTTATCGCCTTTTAAGTGTTTTATGTTTTATTCTTCAAGTTATTTGTCGTACATAAAATATTGTAGTCTTATAAATACAAAGTACTTTCAAATAGACCTTTATTGCCAGCAATGTTAATGATATCCAGGGAGTGAACGGAGGAGATTCAGAGCTCTAGAGTCCTATACCTGCCGGCTGCTCCAATTTAAAACGTAGTAAGTGCAATCAAATACATTTTACAGAACAGCGAAAAAACATATCTTTTATTATTATATTCATTAACATGGTATTAACAGCACTTTGTAATGTTCTATCTAGATATTTGGTCTGTGGTTATAACGTTGATACTTATCCTAATACCAATTAGAGATCCCTACTTTTTAAACAATATTTTTATTATTTTTAAATAATTCGGCGATCCTTTAAACAACCATAAGCGATGCCTGCCCCAGTACAGGCCTTACGATACATTTTCGAAAAGCCACGCTTGCGCAATATCGTAAGGACAAGCAAACTATTCCTAAAGAGGTAATTCTGCAAATTGGCGTAAACCTAGATTTGCAAATTTTTTTCGTTTATGAGTTTGTTTCTCTTGCTGTTCGTCCGCCTGCAGCCGTTGTCGAACCTGCCAGCCAAAGGAACTCAAACTCTTGCAAAAACAATATTGCATTAGGGCATGGATCCTCGTTTATTGCATAATTATCTTTATATTACAACGTTATTGCTTATGCTAAGTGCTATCCGGCTAAGAAGTAAAACAAAGTAATACTGTTTATGAGAAAATGTTTATTACTCTTTGTCGTTAGATCGTTATTTTAGCTAATAAAGGTAATAAAGGTTTTTAGATACTATTCTTATGCGAAATAGATTCACCATTATTACTCATCAACCCAATTATGTCAGATACATGCCGATCCTGGCTGCACAACCAATTTAGAAAAATAGATACATACATTTCAGAGCAATCATGCTGATAATAGGAAAACAGTATCAATAGAAAGTAACCTATTTTGTAATATACAGCTAGTGAATATCCTAGACGCTATGTTGTGACAAAAATAACGTTACGCAATTCGCATAAATGGCCAATAAACTCAGGGCTGGGAATATTATAAATCCTGTTCCTATTTCAGTCGGGGCGAAACGAAACGTCACTGGTGTCTATTGGATTCTAAGGCCGCACTCTCACGTAGAGAAATTGACACATTTATATGCAACTAATACAGTCGCCACGGGAATTTGGCGAACAAACCAACCTAGATGGGTCAATATTGTTTTGTATTATACTTTTCTTAATACCTACACCGATCGAACACAATTTTTTTCCTTTAGTTGATGGCTTTGTGCGATTAGCACATTTAGCCAGTGTCAAAGTCATTTTTACAAGTAGGTAATACATAAATAAAAATATTTCCTTTCTATATGATGATGATGAATGATAATAGAAATGAGAAGTGGGAAATGATATACCCCCCAACCCCTCGAGTATCTCAGTAAAGATGTGGGGCTTTACTAAGTCCTCACGCGGACTTCTTGAGAGAATTTGAAAAGTGACGTTGCACTGTTTTATTTCATTTGCCAACACTCATGCACACTCACGAACACTTAACGGTTAATAATCCACCATTATTTCACATTAATATTCGACATAACACAAAATTTAGAAAATAAAACAAAACCGCAGATATAACTCTTCACTTTCCCGCCAAGAAGTCCAAAAACACTATTTGCATTTCGAAAAGATGCTCAAAATTTCGAGACATCCAACAAATTAGAAAAGTTTATCCTTTAAAATTCCTTCAGCGTAGCGTTCTACGCGAAAACTCAATTGTAAGCGCGCAAAGTTCTGGTGGAAAATCTCATTGTGGCACTTCATTAGACCGGAAGTTTTAGGTTTGCTTTTTAATTACTACCTATTTTAAGCATATAATTTTTTAGTTCTCTACTCTTGTTTCATGTAGGAATGGCAAAGGAATTTAGCCCACACAGCAGAAAACTGAGGTTTTCACATTTTATTTGCTATAATGTTGATAGTTATCATAGGCGATGATTAATGCATGATAGCTGATAATAACTACAATAATCAAACACTTGTCTTTTTCGTTCTTATTGCTTCAATTACGCAATCTCTTTTACATAATATGACAATCATGAAATATATGTATATTAGTTGAATTAAAAGATGTGTTATCTGTGTTGCAGCTGCGTTAAAAATTCGAACGAAAAATAGCGAAGCATTTTTTGGAGTTGTTTTGTATGCATATAACGTTCATATTTTCATTGGCGGGATATTGCGAATTTTGCGTTCAATTTCTTGTACCAAATCTTGAATCGCTTCACGTGATTCGCATAGATCTTACTTTATACAAGCCTCCTGTGAAGGAAATAGGCTTCTATCGTCTTTCAATGAAAATCTCTGCTGTGACAAAATTTTCAATAGCTGATCGCGACGGACGATTGCCCGCACCGACATGATCACGTAACTCACGAAACGAGCCACTCTTCATTTCATTTGACATTTTTCAAAAATGTAGGTATTAAGCTCTTTTATTGGGCATATTTAACACATGACTGATTTAACAATTGACGATCTACAATAATGCACGTTTTCAAATTCAAGTTGTTAAGTATATTGGATTTTTTGCGAGAAAATGTAGAGTTATTTATTTCGCTTTTTTTGTTAAAAATTATTTAATAAAATACCACAATCAGGCTTTTTATACGATTAATGAATTTTTAAATAGAACTTTTAACTTTACATACTTACATAATACATAATGATGTGATTTTTAATTACGATTAGAATTTTATTGTGTAATCCAAGACATATTTGCATGCTATTAGTTAATAGCCGAATACGCAGAATTTATATTTATTGTAATTAACATCTATGGTGTTATTAGTTATTATTTAAGCGCAAATAAATGATATTTCCATTTCTACGCGAATGCAGAAGAAAAAATGCTTGCTTGATGATATAATAATCAGCTACCTGAAAAAATTAAAGAACTTACTATTAAACAAAACAATGTGTGGGGCTAGATCCCTTTGCGATCCCTAATGAGACGGGTCAAATTCAAGCCCTTGAGTACTTACTTTACTTTAGAACGAAAAAGTCTAAAGTTTGCCCTTAGCATTCTGACCACGACGATCCGGTCGTATAGAGGAAAGCTTTAAGTAAGTATTGAATTCCTGTATCCTTAAAATGAAAAGATTTATGTTCAAGCCAATATCTTTTGCCTGTAAATCTGCAATATGGCGACGGTGGTGACAAGTTTATTGGCGCCGCTGAGTGATTTATTAACTGCTACTTTGGATAATGTTCTGGTTACCCTTATTTTAGATTATACAGGGTGATTCATCACGACCGGTCAGCATGGAAAAGTTTGAAACTATAATAATATGGTATATTAAAACGTGTTCTATGATAACATATGACGTCGATTTATGACATAGGACATGTCTACGCGACTCAGCAATCGAACTATCGTCATACTATGCTATATGCCAAGCTGCATTTCATAATTATATTCATAAGAACCATTTATGTATTCCTTATACTATATCACTCATTCTGATCAGTCTTTCCGAATCATCATAGATAGATAGATAACACTTTTATTGCAACACTATAAATCATAAGCATAACTAAAAAAATAATAGTTTACAAAGTTACAATTTGGCGGTCTTATAGCTTTCAAGCGATTTCTTCCAGACAACAAGACAGATGGAGAGAGCTAATAAACTGTGAGATCAGATGTGAAACTATCAAAATAAAACTAGAATAATCCGTATTCTCTAGCTGATCTTCGTGTGTCCGATGCGCGAATGCCGGATGCTACGTCAGTGGTTAACTTTTGGCGTAGTATTTGGTCGGTGCCTGTCGAGCATACCGAGAGCGATTGGATGAGCGCCGTCGAACGTGAATGTGAATCTATCGAGCCAATGGGGGCCATCACCATTAGCACCGACGACATCAGTTGTGCCATCCGTAGGGAGCCGAACTGGAAAAGTCCGGGACCGGACGGATTGCACAACTTTTGGTGGAAGTGGTTCCGGTGTTCACTTGAATGGTTGGCGGTGCAATTTCAACAAGCCCTCGAGGATGGTTCCCTGCCGCCTTCCTTAACAACTGGTATAACCTTCCTGCACTATAAGTCCGGTAGTACCACGGAACTAAAGAACTATAGACCCATTACGTGCCTGCCCACTATCTACAAACTTTTTACATCCATTTTGAGAGCAAAAATTAACGCACTCATTGCTGCGAACAATATCATGGCCCCTGCTCTGCTGCTGGGTGTAAGGTTGGGTCCCGTAGTACTAAAGAGCTCCTCCTCATAGATATGGCCATTTGCCAAAAGGTGCGTCGAAGCAGGGGGGCCCTCTGGGCCGCTTGGGTTGACTACAAGACGGCCTATGATTCGGTGCCTCATTCATGGCTGAGGAAGATATTGGAGCTGTACAAAATTGATGCAACTCTAAGATCCTTCTTAGGCGCATGTATGAGTCAGTGGACAACAGTCCTTCGTCAACCTGGCGGCAGGGATGACCTCCCTGAGCCACAGGACTTTAAAAGGATCAAGCGAGGTATTTCCAGGGTGACAGTCTGAGCCCCTTGTGGTTCTGCCTAGCCCTGAATCCGCTCAGCACATTGCTGAAGAATTCAGGGTTAGGTTGCCGGCTTTGGAGAGAGGGTCAGGTCATTTCTCATCTTCTGTATATGGACGACCTCAAGCTATTCGCATCAAACGAGCAACATTTGCTGGCACTACTCATAATAACACATGTTTTCAGTTTTCTCTAGACGTTACCTGTGTCGAATTTAAACGCGCGCTCGTCTTTTCTGGTGCGGAAATTTATCGAATGTTTTTATAATTTGATGAATTTGATAACGTTTTATAAATTTGATTATATTGAACCTATCTATATACTTATATGATTTGTAAAAATGGGAAATAAAAAAACAAAATATACAAACATTCATCGCGGATGAAGAAGAAAAACACCGAGAAGAAAGTATCGTAAGTTTTATTTCTTTCGCATTTATAATATAAGTATGGATTCAGTATCCGTATCTACTCGTACTCCGTACCTACTGATCACAGTCTAACTAATATTAGTAGGTTCAAAGAGAAGAATAACAAATAAGTTATAATCAGTTCCCAAGTTTATCGATAAAGTGAGATTAATCAGAAAAAATTGATCTCTACTCCATGGTGTGGGACTAGAACCCACGATCTTTCCCAATCGGGGGGAATGCTCTAAACTACTAAGCTCACCGCACTAACCAGGCAACCAGCAATTTTTTCTGTTACTACCTGAAAGCCATTTAGAGCATTCCCCGCGATTGGGAAAGGTCGTGGGTTCGAGTACCACACCATGTAGTGGACATCAATTTTTTCTGGTGATTAATCTCAATTAAATACCTATAGTAAAATTATAAAAGTAGTATTGTACGTACAATGCGTTCATAATAAGAATAAATGCTACCCGTAAACGAGAGTGAGGGCTGAAGAAAGCGAGAGCAAGACAAGAAGAAAGAGAAAGGACCGCGCGGTCAATCGCGCCAGACAATCACAATGCGCGTGTCCTCTGTTCAGAATACCGAGTTTTCGTGAGGCTGTTTTGATCACGGCTTCGATGTAGTCCATTATAACACCCTAATGTACACCATATTCTTGGAAATAAACAATTTTTTTTTTAATTTCTTTTTTTTCTTAGCCTAGGTTTGTTATAATATTAATATAAAAGTAAAATACTAAAGCACATACAAAACATAAAAATATTATAAAAACCTAGCCTAGGGTGCCACCGGCTGGCCGTGCCGTCTCAAGATGGTGGTGTACGGCATTGAGGTTTGCATGGAGTCCGCGGATGTTAGCGAACTCGACCTCAAACGGTATAGTTGTGGTGGGGATGTGCACCGCTGTAGGACTAGTTTTTTTGTAAGACGCTGTCATGGTGGAGAAAAAGAGGGAGGCGTGAATTTAGGAAATGCTACCGCGATGCAAATGGTCAAAGTGCGGCGGCCTGTTTCACCAGGGATCTGCCTAAAGATGAGTATCATTAACCCACCGATCGGAAGAGCCTTCGAACCCCCCTGGGAATGGCCGCCGTGACCCCACCTTCTGGTCACCAACCGGCACGACGGACCACTCCGAGATTATGCGTGACATGGTGAGGCATCCTCACGAACTGGTTAGGCTCGCTTGGGCCCCAGTACTATGCCACGGGCGGCCAGCAGGACAGCCTTTTCTACAGGTCTCCCTGGTCGGCGGGTTAACGAGGTCTTCTTGGCACTGGTTCGACGGAAGCCTTCACAGACCAAATGCATCGCAGCACCATCCACTCGAGCTCTGGTTATACGCTGGCTGATCCTGAAACGCAACCGACAAGCGGTCACTTGATGGGTTTTACACCATGCGACTAACCAGACAGGGCAAGCCCTACCACGCAGTGGAGCATATGGAAGCTCGAAAATCCGTTAGACGCCTCTTACGACACCCACCGGAGGAGAGGGGTGGAGAATTGTATTCTTTCTCTATCACCGCACGGATATTTAAAACATTCCAGAACGCGAAATCAAGTAACTCTGTCTTAAGTTACATTTCAAGCTTAAACCGCTGAACTAATTGTGATGAATTTTGGTATAGATATAGATACCAAAATCCATCAACCATGGAGAAGGACATAGGCTACTTTTTGAGATTACAATATTACAATATTTTAAATTTAATATGAAATTGTTTTATGTATACCATTTACTCTATTTATGCCAATTATTTATGAAACTCTTAGTTATCACTACTATAAACAAAGTTTAATTATAAAATGAATTTCTAAGGTCACATAAAATTACCTTACTGCTCATTTTTATACTGTATCACTGACCAGACATGCTGAGTGACATGCAACTGACATGCGAGTTCACCGCCGCCACCGCGTTTACGCGCAGACAACTCTGACAGCGCTAAATGCCTATTTTTGCACAAATACCTGGCCTTATGTTCATATTTGCGCAAGCCGAATATAAACCGTATACAAACATTTTGAAGACGCTCAAGTTTATTTAGCTGGTCCTCTGTGAGATCAAGATAGCAGGCGTCAGCATAATCTAGAACTGGAAGCAGCAGAGATTTTAGTGGCAGAGGGTAAAAAGTTGCGCAGCCTCCTCAAGGATGCTGACGATGAGTAAAGCGTATGACTAACCGCTTGCAGTTGCGGCCCCTAACCAAGGCCACACCCAAATTTGTGACAGATTGACTGAAAGGAATGTCCACGTCATCAAAGTTAACTTTGGGGAGGGTTTCCCAGTCGACCCTAGAGAGCAAACTGGAACTGCCAACTACTATAGTCTGCGTTTTTCTAAGATTGACTCTAAATCCGAAAGCTCGACCCCAATCAACGATAAGTCCCAAATTTGCATTGGTGGTTTATATAACTTCGGAAAGATTGACGAGTGGTGCCTGACAATATATTTGAAAATCAATCAATATCATTGAAACCTAAAGGATAATATTCCTGAGCGTACACTTTTATTGTATTGTTTTCAATAAACATAATTGCTAACATTAATGTTTTATGACACTTGTTTCAAATCTTTGCAAAGTGAATCATGATTATTTATTGTATTTAGGTGCAGCGCAGACGACACACTTTTTGTGCGATCCAGTCTGCGGCGCCATAGTTTTGTCGTCTGCGCATCACCTAACGTAATCAAGTATGAGATAATAAATGCTTCGCATGTGTGTCTACTAACATTAAACGAGACGTCGATGACAATGGCTAGTGGCCAAACATCCATAAGGAGTACTGTTTTCAAAACTGTTTTAAAAACAAAGTTACGGGTTACGTAATTCAGTCAATAGTGTTAGCGCTTAGTGTCAGTATGTGTACGGCGACGTTTGTGTGCGGTGGTTGAATATGGCATATGTGAGTGATCTAATTCTAGTTTTTTCATGAGAACTTATTTTTGTTAGTTAGATAACGTTAGTTAGATTGCATACACTTCACAAGAGCTCAGAATTGAGTGCAGAACATTCGATGTTTTTTTATTTGCATCAAAGTATTTTTATATTTTTCTTAAACTGTAGAGACAAGTGATTTCACTGTGTTTATTCATGTTGTTTTAATAACAGATCTTTGGTACACTTCTGGCGCTGTCAACAACTGTAACTCAGTGTTTCCCAATCAACAACGGATTCAGTGTAAAGTTCAACCCGGTCGCTGTGAAAGACGAAGTGAAATTTAAATCATTTGGCGCTCTTTTCGCCAAAATTCCTCAAAATTCAAGGCTGAATGTGAAATTAAGAAAGGAAGGAAAGGAATTGACGAAATCGTACTATCCTAGTCCTTTTGAATATATGGGAACAGGTTGCACGAATCAGGTGGCAAAGCTTGGATCCATTAAAGGTCTTTATGACGATAAGAATGTACCTGCTTCTGAAGGCTTGAAGTTTATAAATTTGCCAATAGTAAAACAACCTTATGACAGTTACAAAATACTGGTGGCCTCAGCTCCAGCAAATCTAAAATTAAATGGTGAAGAAAGCAATAGACCATTGGTTATATACATCGTATTTGGTGATGACGGATCGGGCGAAACTAATTTCATAAACATACCATCAATTTATTTTGTAAGCAAGAACAAAGGAAAAATGGAAATAAGTAAAAAGGAACAGGCGGAACCCATTCTCATTATCGACAGCAATCGAACTGTGACAGGTTTAAAAAGTACAAAAATCCAGAAATTCGTGAATTTCAGAAATAAATTAGCTCGTCGTTATCAGTACCAAATATCCCGGTGAAACTTTATAAGTTGCTAGATTACATTTTTGATTGATTTTTACTTGCTTTTTTATTACTCCGTTGGATTGTAAAGCTATTTAAGTAAATGTTTTACTGTGATACGTGAAAGTTTGAAGTATTAACTCATAATTGTTACAGAAGGAGTAGGTACACTTTGTTCACAGTTTTGCAGGCAGCGTAATTTAGTCATTATCATTATCACTTGCTCATTTTATGCTGCTGTATTTTTGTGTTTTATTTGCATGTCTCCACTGCACTACATGCCTTCCCAAGCACGGAAGAGGTCGAGATTACAAACTTTTGGTCACCTATCCGATGACCGGCCTTTGAGAAAATTGCATAATTTAAAAAGACACCATGTCTTTAGTAATCAAATTGCAGTAATCAAGAAATAAATTGAACATAGAAACCTGAAATACTAAAATAATGTGACTCCAAGGATAAATAGAGGATTGTTCTGAAAGGAGTAGAGATAACGGATAAAGTATAAATCTCGGTATAAAGGAAAGGCTTTAGAATTAATTATCAGGAAAATGCGAAGGATAAATGCATAGAAAGTGTTTGAACAAGAAAAAAATTTAAATTTTTTGAGATCTCTAGATAATAAACTCGTTACTACAAAAATCTACTTCGGTAATAGTTTAAAACAAGACTAAAGTTAGTTCCAGGTCTAAACTGTTTTCTTATTACGGTTCGAAGACACTCTAAAAAATAGACAGTGCCATAGATCGTCCATGGTTTAAATGATATCCACAGAAAACAAACAACTTTCATTCGTTTATACAAGCGTAAAAAGCGTCTTTTTGTTTCACAGGATCTTGAATACCCACTTTGGAGTTTAAATACTGAAAATAAGAAATCATTAAGCAAGACAAAAATATGTGACAAATAATCACAACTGTTTTTTAATTCTACTTCAATCTATTAAAAAAGTGAGACTTTGTTTTAGACGTTATTTTTATGCTTAAATAATCGTATGGTTTCATTTATTTAATAGAATAAATTAACACAGGTGAGCAGGTGTTGCACTCTCGCATTCATTTTTGTTTCCTTTGCCAAGGTTTTCCTTAGAGCAACCAACCTGGATCCGCAGACGGCTTAGAGTCTTCCAGATTGGCAATAGGTGTGTACCACCAGTTTGTAAAACATGTTGTTATATTTTTAATCGTGAATCAGATCGCTGTTACCGTAAAGTTAGTCTGAAGTGTTTATGACAATAGTGTCATGATTTTAGTAATTTATGTCTTCGGCAGATTGAATGGTGCAAGATGACGTTTGCTATCAAAGGCCTTTGTATAATCTACAAAGGCTAAATTGATAAATAATTCTTTATAGTTAATTTTCAATTACTTGATTCAATGTATGTAGGTGGTCCGTGGTAGAGAAGTTGGGACGGAAAGCGGCTTGCTCAGGTGGTTGGTGTTGGTCGAGCGGGTGTTTTATCCGATTCTGAATGGCTCTTATAAAGACAAAGGCAGCAAGGCAATTTTTTTTTTTCATTTTGTTGATGGCTTCGTGCGATTAGCACATTTAGCCAATGTCAAAGTAATTTTTCTAACAAGTAATACATAAATAAACAATATTTCTTTTCTGTATGATGATGATGAATGATAATAGAAATGAGAAGTGAGAAATGATATACTACCCAACCCAATCGAGTATCTCAGTAAAGATGTGGGGTTTTACTGAGTCCTCGGGCAGACTTCTTGAGAGAATTTGAAAAATGACGTTGCACTGTTTTGTTTCATTTGCCAACACTCATGCACACTCACGAACACTTAACGATTAATAATCCACCATTATTTCACATTAATAGTCGACATAACACAAATTTTAGAAAATAAAACAAAACCGCAGACATAACTCTTCACTTTCCCGCCAAGAAGTCCAGCAAGGCAATTAAAATTTATACAAATGAGACACTAAGCTAATACGTCTGTAATCTATGGCGGACATGTCACCCGTTTATGGGGAAGGACCAATGTGACTAATTAATTTGATGCAATTTGATGCTCTTTGGCATTATCATATTAAGGGAAATCTAGAGTGTCCCGTAGCTCTAAACATTTCATGTTTAAAGTGAATCCAGAATAACTGATAAAAATATCTGCCATCTGTTACTGGTATATATCGTGATTTTAGTATTATGTTAAAATACCTAGTATGTTTTAGTTGTTTTCAAGATCAAAAGTTTTTTATAAATACACCGAAAGGTTAAATGAAATAATCGAAAATAATGACTTTTACAGGGTTCAGGACACTGTATTATACAGTTTAGGCATCAATTGAGTCACAAACACAAAAATAGATATAAGATATTACAATTCTTCCTTCAAATTTGCGATTCGCCAGATAGAATACATTGCTTAAAACTTTGCTTGCACCTCATAAAAGACACAATAGCAAAAAAATCGTAATAAAAACAAGCCGACTTTTATACAGAATTTTTGACAAGTAACAAACACACAGCGCCCTCTGTGAAAAAGTTTTGCGTTTTCTTCCCCATTGCTGACGCGGCAAAGCCGACTTTAGTTAGTTGTTTAATTTCACAAAGCTTCACAAAGTAACTTCATAGTGAATTAGGGATACGTTTAGAAGGAAACAGAGTTAAAAGTATTGTAACACAATGAGGACAAGCCATACACAATATGCAATATAGGGTAGAGTTTATGGAAAGGTAAGCTAAGTATATCTATTTTTGTGTTTGTGACTTACGATAAGATTGTTTACTTTTGTTGGATTGTACGTGATTTTATTTTGTTGAAATGGTGATTTATCCAAATCCTCTGGATGCTCTCGACGTCACCATTTCATACATTTAAAATGGAAAGATGTTACTAATAAATTAAATAACGATGGAACTGCAGACTCGGCCAGAGGAAAAATAAAAATAGGGACACTTCGTCTGCGGCGTATGTGGATTGAGTGTTACAAACAAAGCCTTATAAAATCCAAATAAACCGATAAACAAATCTAGTAGGGTAAAAGGTACAAATTAAGGCATTTGCTTAGGCGAGTAGATTGACACCCGTTTGCACTAAACTTATGAATCGCCTAAGTCTTTGCCTAACTACTACCCGGTCAAGTTAACTCGGCACCTGAGTGTAAGCGACGTTTTCGAGCCAGGTGCCGAGTTAACTTGACCGGGTAACATTTAAGGCAAGACTTAGGCGATTCATAAGTTTAGTGCAAACGGGTGTATGTGTTTTAGTTATTTGACCCGAACTTAAACTTTAAAGTCTTCACAATTATTTCCTAAATATTTCCCTTAATTGGTAAGGTTGAATCAACTTTCAAAAACGAGCACACATGCACACACACACGCTCACACGCACACAAGTGCACATAGTCCATTATTAAGCAAAAGGTTAATAGCAATTAAAAACTGATTTAATGGTTAATAATTAATTATGAATATTATTAAAATTCTTTCTTAATTATTATTAAAATTATTTATTTCAAAGCTTCTTTTTGTTCATTTTCAGCGTTTTAAATTACCTAAACTTGCAGCAAGATAATAATATAACGCACTATAATAATTGCTATGTGTTCCTTCCATCTTTATTTAATTATATATAATATCACTAATCTTTATGTATAGTCTTGAGGTAAGTAACAACGAAAAAACATTTTTTTAAACGAATTTATTATTACAACGCAGCTTCTTACACCAACAAATTCTACGTGAAGAAACATTCGTAAGTCACGATAGCCAGCCTTCGTCATTGACGATACCTAACGTCAAAATAATTTTCGTGCTTCCAATTTTAATATAAACA